>JACMZG010001863.1:19615368-19664917 GCA_018340805.1 Microvelia longipes | reverse complement strand
AGGGTACTATTGAACAACAACAACCTACCCCATAGTAGATATTATACTAGAGGGGCATAGGCCTTCTTAATACATTGAGAGGCCTGAAACTTTTAGTGGGGCTCTCAGTGGGCTCTTGTAACCTCATTGAAACCTCCTCCAAGAGGGAGTTGATTATTATTAATCAATTGTTTCGGCTTCCCGCAGATTTGTTTGTTGTTTTGATTTGTATTTTAAACATTCTACTACTGTATTTTTGTTCTGTTTATTTTATGAAAATATAACGAATGTGTCAGGTTTACTTTTTCGATGTTTCCAAAATTCAACCATAGGGCCCCTCTAGTAATATATCTCTATGCCTACACCTATATGCACACATAGACATACGAACAGACATTTTTTGAAAAACTATTCAGGAGATCATAAAACGGTTAATCCAGGAGTAATTCCGGTTTCGGATTTTGAGTGCAAACACCATAATTTTTCCATATACTTACGGTATTCACGAGTAAAAGTAAAAAGCATGAATGTGGACGTGGATTTGAACCCGCTGATTCTATAAATGTATATGACAAACTCTTTATACCTACCGTTAAAGACAAAGTACAAAACTGAAGGTTATTTCATTAATAATAAGATGCGCTCTGTTGTTTATGCATCATGACATTGAAGTGTTTTTATTGCTATAGGAATTAATAGAATAGAATAGAAAAGCTTTATTTACATACAATTTTTGTTTTCTTACAAAACAGCAGCAAATAAACTACAAAGCCTACCTCATGGCCAACTCAGGGCCGTCAGGGGGAGGTTTCGTATATAACTTAGTATTTAATTAAAAAAAAAACAATTGATTTATTATAAAAGCAGATTAAAAAGAAAGGAAAGACGGGGAAAATATGTCAATATAATGCTATGAGGGATCAAAAATTGATAAAAGATAGTAAGTAGTCTTCCATATTAAGCATTGAGCTGGATGATATCTTTTGAACAGAAAAAGAAGAAGATGTTCTATTTGTTTTGGTTGGAAGGTTATTGCCATGCAGGTTAAAGTTAAGCTTTTGTCTTTTTGTTGTTTAACTAGATGATTTTTGTTCGGTCTAGATTTGAGACCATAAAGAAAAGAAAAAGTATGAAGTGAAGTATTATAGTGTAAAGTAAAGTATAAAGAGGTATGATTTAAGGTGATACAAGTTAAATGAAAGTTTAAAGTGTGAATAAATGATAGTCAGTATTTAGTTTTTGTTTTGTTTTTATAGGAATTAATATTTGACATACCATCGGTCTCCAACAAACATATTTCCTCAGCAATAAAAAACCACTTTACGGCCTGGTTACATAACGTACTTTATTTCATGTTCTTCTTCCCTCTTACTTATATGTTCTTAACATAATATTTAGAGAAGCTTCTGTCCAAATTTGGCATCTTTTTTAAGTCTACAAATAATGTTTAATGTCGAGTAAAGCTTCATTTGAAGTTTAAGTTAAACATAGGTCTTCTTACTTGATTTACTCTTATTGATTGAACTTTGATATTGAACAACTTTCTACTTGACTTCCCTTTCATGTTGCCATTGTATTTTATCAATCGACTTCTGCGTTACTTCTGAAAGTCTTGCTTTGAGTTACTTTTCTTTTGATCCCGATAAGAGTTATTGAGTAAAGTTTTAGATTCTTAAAAGATATCAAAGTAGAAAATGATAAAGCTGTGCTATATTTTCAAATTACGATTGGAATTGAGAGCTTTGGAGAATAAAATATTTATGAAAGTTTTTTTTAGTTCTCCATCGAAAACAGATCATGATGTATGTACTTTAATTGTACTTATAACCCGCCTTGTCGCAGTGTTAGTAGGAGAGTATTTAACTAAAATTTAAAAAATGTGACCTTCTTCAGTTGGTTACTTCTCTGATACTTTTTGATGGACTTATATTGTTTCAATGTATTGCTAAGTTAATTATAGCTTACAAACTTAACTATAACTATATAAATTTTATTTATTTAGCTAATTTTATTTAGTAATTTGCTTTTTTGCGAAAATCTATAAGCGTCATAATGACGCTTATGAGGTTGCCTGGTTAACAAAAGTTGAGGGGCAAAATTCGGGGGGGGGGGTATTTTTCAGTTTTATGTTTTTTCAAGTATAAATTTGTTATAATAGTGATTTATGCTTCTAGGTAAAGTAAAGAATGAATTATTTCCCTGAGCAATTAGTTCATTCATTTGGCCTGAAACAGATTTTTAACCTACAAAACATTTTTATTTGGTCAAACCACTTATGCATTTTAGGGGTGCCGCCCCTAAACAATTTAAAAAAGTTTCTTGCTCCGTACAACTTCTTTTGGTCTGAAACGGATTTTGAGCGAATAAAACATATTGTTAGGCCTCCAGTGGGAAAGTGTTAAAAACTCAACAGTCCCCATTATTAATTTAGAGTATACTGCTCCAGAAAAATTAAAAAATACCCCTTTTTATAAGATTTGAGAGCTCTAACCCCAATCATAGGAATTAATTTTTTACCCCCAAGAGCAAAAAGTTACTTATTCTCTCTTGGGAGTGAAAAGTGCTTCTTTACTCCTTAAAACTAGTCAATATACTTCACATTATACACCGTCTGGATTTAAAATAAATATTTGTGTTTTCCTGTGACCCTGGTATTAGTAATATGCTGGAACTTTTGTTTGTGTCTTTAGTTTTTCGATAAAAAAATTATGAACTTTTATGTATTATATCTTTTTTGGCTACTTTTTTAAGCAATTGGTTTGTGTGATTTAAAAAAAATGTTTTAGAATATAAAATTAAATGTATTCCAAAGCTCAGGAATGTGTTGTATAAAATTGATATAAATCCTAAAATTCAATACGTCATGTCATGCATGTGCTATTTTATCCACAAAAGACCTTTAAAAATAAACCAAAATAAATATTTACCGTCTGTAGCAATGCAGTGTTGCTTTATCAATGTATTATAGACTCTATAAAACCGCTACCTTCTTTTAAAGCTTCAAATAACACTTTTCACAGATTTACTACTATTTTTCATTCCGTTTACGCCAATATATCGTTAATAGTGTATTTAAAATACAGTATTACAGCCGCAATGCAAAAAGAAATATGATCTTAAACTGTTTGCTATATTGAGGCCAATGACATCTGTTGAAAATTTTGTTGGTTGTATTCTAATATTTTAAAGCCTACGACTAAATATGTCAAATGATAAGATTTAATATTTTTATTTTTTAACACTAAAATACATCTTAACCTTATTATGTAAGATTTTCTCAAATGTTTATTGTTTTTTTTAATTTTTTTGGGGGTTTTATTTTTTAAATTAATGTTATTAGTATTATACAACATTCTTTGTAACTAGCCGTACGTATATTTTTCTTTGTAATGTACTTACAAGTGATTTATGTTTCTTTATTTTTATTTTATCTCTGCTTGAATATGACCTTATGACATGCCCATACGCGCTTTCTATTTTGTTATTTGCGTATCGTGTTATTTTGATTTAAATGCGTATTTGTTCTTAGAAAAGATAGTCGAGAGTTTAATTGGGACCATTACTTGCTTATTGTATTAGGTTGATATGTATACATTTCTCAATTTTGTATTATTTTTTTTATAAATATCTAGTTCGATAACTTCATATTTATAAATACAGCTATAATAGACAATATATATTTTTCTTATAATTTTTGTGTTATTGTTTATTTTCTTATATTCTTAATTTATTTTTTATATGGTTTTTCTATATTTTCTTTCTTCTTATTGGATATTTTCATGATTTCTTCTTTTAATTTTCTCCCATGAAACTCTATTAAGGATATCCTTTATTTTTTCATCCCAATAATGTCCTCTTAATTCCTTTATCTACTAATTTCATTTATTGGATAATTTCAATAAATTCTTATTTATTTTTTTTATTTGATTTATATTTATTTATGCGTTTAATTTATTATCTTATTTACTTTTTAGTTTTTCTTTTTAAATGTATCGATACGATAAAAGCGACATATATCGATCTTATATTATTTTTTTTTCGTTATATAGGAAAAGTATTCTGTTGGCAAAAATATTCAACCTGTCATCTTAATTAAGATTTTATCTTAATTATCCGTTTGAGGTGTTTTTAAGGCCTCCTATGTGGTTTTCTCAAAGTTATCTGTGTGTGTGTGTCTGTTATTACCGTAGCTTCTAATGTATTTATGTTAGACAGTTGAAACTTTGTATGAAAATCAAAATTTAACAATTAAACATATGTGCCAAGTTTTATCTTATTATTGGTATTAGTTAAAATTTTATCTAAGGACTTTTCATGTGTACGTTTTTAATAAAATTGTAAAAAATAGGAAAATAATTAATTTAAGTTAAAATTCGATACATGTGTTAACCTGTGCGTAATAAATTAGTAAACTAAGTTTCGTTTCAATACAAGAAGTATATTTATGATTTTTGTTGGATCATAAAAGTTAAGCGGCATCAAGTGTATCAGTGCTGAAAATATAACTGACGTATTTACTTACTATTCAAGGAAGAGCGCAAACGAGTTCGAAGACGTGTTGCAGTAGGTATATAACGACACCTGTATTCTGAGGAAGAGCGAAGCGAGTCCGAAGTAGGGAAGATGAAATGGGGTACCCCGTCATGTTACTTATGTTACCGGCTTTTGTGTGTTAGAAGATTTTTATTTAATGCATTAATGATTTTGTGTGATAACTTAAAAAATAATAATAATGGAATTATACCGTTTCTCAAAATAATGGCGTTTAAACTTATTTACGCCTATATTTTGAAAGGAGGTATAAATTCTTGATTTAAGAGAGAAAATCTATCACTGACTGATCTTGTCGTGTTTTTTTGTAATAATTTATAAAAATAAAGTTACACTTAAAAGTTTAAATTGAAAACTGTCAGGTGTATAAAAATAAAATTTCTACTTGTATATAAATCAATCATGGCGCTACATCTAAATGATAAATATTCCTATTCGTTACCAAGTTTAGAAACATTCGCAGTGTTTTCCTCTAAATATAATTTAAATTGAGAAAACTTTTTTTATCAGAATGAAAAACATTGACGAATTGTTTCGATTTTGTTTGATGAGAAACTTGGTTTTATTATTTTTTTGAAATTGTTTAATGAAAAGTATACGTCGTATGTTTTCAATGTAGAACTTGTATGTGGTAAACTGATTGAAACCATGCAAAACATTTCCTTAACTGTAAATATTTTGTTTTTACTTTCTAGAATAATATTTTGTAATCAATATAGATACTGGTCATAATATTTTGTCTAAACTCTCTGTAATAATGATTTTCTACAAATTTCCCTTTAACAATCTGTTTTAAAATTCCCTTATCACGAAATACGTTTTGCAAAACTTGGAATAAAATTTTTTTAAACTTATTCCAAAAAAGAACCCAAAAAGAACCTTAACCCAAGAACCAAAAAGAACCCATAAAACCAATAAAGTTTATGGGTTCTTTTTGGTAAACACGCTTTGAAGGGATACATTTTTTTTATCAAACTTGGTACAAAAATAATAATAACCTTGAGGAACACTCGAACCCTAATGAAAACTAGCTTGTTTTGACGTCATTAACCCAGTTTACTGAGTCAGCTCCCAGTTATTTAAACAATCAATAAAATTAAAAAATATTATTTTTCGCCGCCAAAAGGTACATCTTCTATGTATTTTGGGACGCAAAATTGAATGAACTGGTCTGAAGGCGATACAACCACTATAAATGACCAACAAGTCGAAAAAACTATCCAAAATTACATAATTAAATTTCATTATGTTCATGTTTCATTTTCTATACCCTGAGAAATATGCTGAGGGTAAAGGCTAGTTCATGATTAGTTTTTTTTACTAAAAAGTAACATGAGAGGACTATTTTTTTTTCAAACAATTTCTTTATTGGCAAAAAGAAAAGACTATTAAATGGCAAAATTAATCATAAATTATGTTAAGGTTGACATTAAATGTTTATAATGAACATTATAAATTTTATGTATTTTCTTGTGATTTCAAGATCGTAGGGATTAGATTTATAATAGTTGATGTAAGTGCTTTTATGTTTTGAAGAGCATATCTTTAAGTTTTAAAAATGAGAGTCTCAGCATGACATTTATGTCTTTGGCACGCCGTGCCTGCTCTATACAGGTGCTATTTTGTTGAAAAATCTTGAGAATATTATTACATTTTTCTAGGGAAAAGTCTATTTTGGAATTTTTCCAAAAACTTTTATTTTTATGATAGTTTATTTTTTTAACATTATTAGTTTTAGATTAAAGATTTTCTCTTCTATTTCTCTGTTGTAATTTACCTGATGTAGAAAA
The DNA here is from genome assembly GCA_018340805.1 of Microvelia longipes. NCBI lineage: Eukaryota > Metazoa > Arthropoda > Insecta > Hemiptera > Veliidae > Microvelia > Microvelia longipes. The sequence goes on along the minus strand of JACMZG010001863.1, from coordinate 19,658,597 downwards.
TTTGGCTGGTTTACAAAATATACTGTTTACAACCTTGAGAATTCGACGATAAAGTTTTATTTATCATAGTCTGCTGAACAATTTACATGATAATTTATCTTAAAAAATAAATCCTAGTAAATATTTATATGTTAAATTAATGTCTATAGGTATAAATATTTAATGTTTATATAGAAGGTTAATTAGACGTATTTAACATATAGTAGTTCAATCTATTTATGTTAAGTTGTTAATGTTTCAACCATGTATGATTTTAAATAAGTTTAATTTTTTTTCGTCCTAACTCTATGATTTCAACTAACTTTAAGCTGTTTAAGTTCTAACCCTATATGATATGAACTAACTTTAATCTGTTTATGTTGTATATGATATGGACTAACTTTTAGCTGCCTATGTTGTAACCTTATGAGGATAACTAAGTTTATGCTGTTTATGTTGTAACCTTATGATTATAACTAAGTTTAAGCTGTTTATGTTGTAACCTTATGATTATAACTAAGTTTAAGCTGTTTATGTTGTAACCTTATGAGGATAACCAAGTTTAAGCTGTTTATGTTGTAACCTTATGATCCTAACTAAGTTTAAGCTGTTTATGTTGTAACCTTATGAGGATAACTAAGTTTCAGCTGTTTGCGAGTATGTTGTACCCTTATGATTATAACTAAGTTTGAGCTGATTATGTTCAATGTCAGCTTGTTATTTATGGAATTCAGGTTGAATGAGATTTGGTTGTACTTTATTATCTCTGTCGTGCATTTAATATGGCAATGATTAAGACGAATAACTCTAAATTTATAATTTATTTTAGTTTGATTTATTTGTTTTCTACGTAAATCCCTTGAAAATGTGTAATGTGTAATATTTATATAAATTCTTGTTAAATCAAATCTCATATTCTGTGTCAAATCATACATTACATAACGTTTCAAATTATATAATTTAGGAAATTGTATCTTGAAAAATAGTTAGAAATGTCGATTTTTCCTTCCATTTACAAACGTCAGTACCAACCTAGCAAGGGAATAACTTCTGTGTTCAAACTGAAAGTTAAATTTACTTTGATTGGCATAATAATTTACGTTGTATTTTACTTTTTAACCAAAATGTATTTAACTTTGTTCTTACTTTATGACATGGTGCGAGGTAAATGATGTTTACTTTATTTAATTAATAAACAGCTCCTGACCTAAATGTAATGTTGTTAAAGGATTAAATGTTATTTATGTTCTGTTTACCGCGTTAGTATTATAGTGATAATAAAGTTATCACGTTCGCTAAGCACTGATGTCATTGTATATTTTTTATTGTTTCTATTATGTTTAGACGCTATTAAAATAGTTGTGTTTCCAGAATGTGACTGATACAATTAAACTAAGTCCGCTGATCTATTTGGAATTCGAATCCCAATCTTAAGGTTATCTAATCCAGTCCTTCAATAAATAATAAAATTTAACTTCGATACATAAACAAAGTTTGTTATCTTAAGACTTGGAGGGATTTAGAGAAAGATCCCGAAAATGGTTTTCTTACTAATAGATAGGCAAGTGGTTCCACTCTCCTCACTATGTGCCACCTTGTGATTACTGTCATACATAATTACTTCGCATTGTATTGCTCATATCACTCTTATTTTTTAATTTTCATTTTGTTTTTTTCAAACATATAATTATGTTATTAATTTTTTAATTTGCATTTTGAATAAATGTATTATTTTTATTTCTTCTTAAGTGTACACATTTTTATTTTAATTTATTAGTTTCTTAGTCTAAATTTTCTTCCAACTCCTATTTCTGTTCCTTTATCAATGTTTCAAAAGTTCTATTTTGTAATACAATACTCTTGTCACGTTCAGTTCGTAAAAGAAATAAAAATGAACAAAGGACAGTAGGGAGTTTGTGAAAACATTAGGGCAGGTTCCGTGGAACAAGTGGACAGAGGACGGCACTCGGGGCAGTAAGACTCCGAGGTCCCCCTTCTTGAAAAGAGGCATTTATAACCCCCCTATTCTAGGGACTATTTTATACATTATTTTAACGTTACTCTCGCCTTACAGCTCTGCGAATGTGATCAGAATAAATTAAAAAATACTCAAGTAATAAACAATTTCCTTACTTTTTAAGCCTTTCTAAGTACCAACTTTTAAAATCTCAAGTGGGTTATTTAGAACCCATAAATAATACTTTATCTAGTTTTCTTAGTCATTTCGTGTATCATTTTTATTACTATTATTCTTTATAATTATTATTAAATTATAAAATTCTTACATACAAAATTTAATTATAGTTTATAGTAATTAATTAACAATAAACGTAATTTTTTGCCTGTTTTTCACGATAACTTAGTTTATTATAAACTAGATAATTTTATGAGGAAGTGGTCAGTTTAAATTTTTTGTTCAATAATTTTATATTAGTTTAGTTTATTATAATTTGCAAAAAAATGTTTCTTTGATAGTGTTGTGAATGTAAAAAGGTTTTACATTCACAATGTTAAGATGACAATGTCTGTTTTACTTTGACTTCAGCTTAAAGTATATTAAAACTGACTTGATATTGGATCATGTGTTAGTGAATTTAGATCATCAATATAACATGATTCTTCGAATGACGGAATTGGTGGGTGAGAGGAGATAGATTTCATTTGGCTTCCTTTTACAGTATAAAAATGGCTCCCATGAAACCAAGGCGAGCCAAGCAGGCACGCAAAGCGGAAGGCTCTTAGAGTAGTCTTCTTAAAGTCGTAGGCATTCTAAAAGAAAAGCGGGTGTATTGACAACTTCATTGTCAATTAATAATAATATTTTTATTTGAATAATTTCTCTACGCTAGTAACATTTTAATAATTTCTCTACGCTAGTAACATTTTAATAATTTCTCTACCTAGTAACATTTTAATAATTTCTTCTCTCTACTACATTTAGCTAGTAACATTTATATAATTTTTCTCTAAACTCTCTACGCTAGTAACATTTTAATAATTTCTCTAACGCTAGTAACATTTATATTAATTTCTCTACGCTAGTAACATTTAAATAATTTCTACGCTAGTAACATTTAATAATTTCTCTAGTAACGCTAGTAACATTTTAATAATTTCTCTACGCTAGTAACATTTAATAATTTCTCTACGCTAGTAACATTTATATTAATTTCTCTACGCTAGTAACATTTATATAATTTTCTTACGCTAGTAACATTTTAATAGTTTCTCTATGCTAGTAAAGTTTAAATTATGTTGTAGAAAATATGTTTTATTGTTAGTTAGTAGTGTACTCAATAAATATGAACCATATATTATTAAATATTTAATTATATCCTAACGATATTTTCATAATAGAATTCACAACAATTTGTTACGAGATTCCATATTTTCTATTTAATTAAATTTTGAGCTGTGGCTAAAGGATTCCGAGTGAATATTCAAGTTATGGTTTAGATTATATTTAAGCTAATTTTACTTGTGGCTTTCATTCTATGCATGCTAATGTCTCTGACTCGAGCTTTACCATATTATTGTATATTCAATGTATCATTCTTGCCTCCCAGTTAGGAGGGTAAAATCTAGTTTGGTTTACATAGATGTCCGCTAAACTTTTCTCTCTCCTCTAACATTGTATCTTTAGGAGCATCATACATAATTCATATCCTAAATTATATGCCGTCTTTTTGAATTTAATAAATACATTTTGGTTTGCGTTTCAAGTGTTTAAACTTTTTCTCCGTTCATAGCTTGTTAAAGGTTGTTTATGTATTTGAATTATTTATGTATTTAGGACAGTATTGTTGGTTTTTTAATTTATTAAGAAAAATGTTTCTTTATTTTTAGTGTAACTACAAAATAGGCAAAATAAAGGAATATTTGAATATTTAATTGACTTGTTTATTCTTCTGTTAGGAATATAAATGAAACAAATATGTTTGTTTTAATATACGTGCTGTACTATAAATTATACTTTTAAATTTGTGTCAACATGTCTAAATAGCTACTAATATTTGGTTAGTTATGTGTCTTTTTTGATTGAACAGTTGCTGGCTATTTTATTAATAATAGTTGAAATTTGGGAGAGAAAACTTTGTAATGAAAAAGCTAGAAAATAGTAAAGTTAATGGTTGTGTAAATATTTTTTGTAATTATGTGTAGAAATTATATTTTTCCTAAAAAATGGTGATATAAGCCCATGCTCTTTTCTAAATTTTATTTTAGCTTTATGAATGTCAACTAAAAATTGGATTCGGGTTACCCTATCCTTATCGAGCTCTCTACACTCAACTTAACCCTGACTCGCCTCATTGTCATCCTGTCATCATTTGTTTTGTCTGAACAAAATAATTATTTTTATTCGTAGTGTAATAAAAACCCAACCACGTACTGACTTCGCTCAATCCTACTTAACATTTGTTCTGAACCGATGAATACTAGTAATATAATTACCGCGTTATGCGATGAAACTTTCTATAAACGTTTGTTCCTAAAAGGACTGCACTCGAAGATATTTTTTTTTTCAAAAGTCTATACATATTCGATAAAATTGAACTTTTGCCGACAATGACATGCAACTTGGCACATTGGTAGGTCTTATATGTGACTACATGCTAAATTTAAAATTTATCCAAACATTTTTTTTTTGGCAATTTATTTTTTCTTACATTTTTGGTGAGTCGTTAATGTCGATAAAGAACGCCTACAAATTTTCCCTGAAAGCACATAACTTGACCAAAGATTAAATTTCGTACGAAGTTTCAACTCTATTGCATAAACACACTGGGAGCTACAATGGTAACAGACACACACACATACAGATACGGATCATAGTGTTGTTATCTCGGTTTCGGATATTTAGTGCTAACACATAACTTTTCCTATTTATTTACCTACGGTTTAAATAAGGAAAAGAAAAATTTATTAGAATATGTCTTTTAAGCTGACTTATACTGGAAGTAATAGCGTTCTTATTTTCTTCTTTTGTTAGCTTTTTATTTGACCTCTTAAGTCAAGTAAATTATTTTATTAATGAATTGAATCGAATTTTTGGATTATTTTACCCATTTAAAAATTCGTTTAAATAGAACAAAATTACAATAAATTAAGACAGAACTTCCTTGTTTTATTTAAATGGTCCTTTAAAGCTTCAAGATTAAGAAACAATAAGATATATTTTCAGTTCCCTCAAGTTTCTTACTGTCTTTGATCTTAACTGTTATTTTAAAGCCGATTCCTATTAACTTTAAATTAGGCGGCAGACTTGCTGTTTATCTTACAAACTTGTAAACCGGACTGAAAACTTTTAATTGCTTCATTGCTATTTCACTTTATCTTAATTATAAGAGTTTTAGGGTCAGAAAGAGGTTTGAATGTTTCTCTACTTGAATTTTTTTTTGAACCAGTGCTGAAGTTGAAAATGTTATCTAATGTTTCCTAGGTCTTTACTAGTACAAGTGACATTAGATAAGAACAACAGAGGAAACTGTATTTCATATTCAGGAATCCTTTTCCTTCTCTTTTTGAGACAGCAGTGTTATCATTGCTTTAATCCTGAAATTTTAACTATCTGTTCTTTTAACTAAATATTTTATCTATTTGATGTTTTCCTTTAGCTCTCCTTCCTTTTATTACTTTTCCTTATTTAAAGCGAAGATATATAGAAAAGGAATTGGCTATGCAAAAAAATCCGAAACTGGGATGTCATAGAAATTATTCGTTTCAGGTATTTTTAAGGCCTCTTGAGTGATTTTTACAAAGTTGTCTGTCTGTCTATGTGTATTTGAGAGAGAGAGAGTGAGAGTGTGTGTGTGTATTTGAGTGTATGCGTGTGTATTTTATCATCTTATCTCCCAGTGTATTTATGTTTGACTGTTAAAACTTGGTACAATAATCCATCTTTAGGTCTAATTATGCTATCCGGAAATCACTTATTGTAATAACTTAGCAAAAATTCATAAAACGCTAAAACAATGTATGTAGTCATATATAAGAACAATTAATGTACCAAGTTTCATTACATTATCAGTATTAGTTTAATTTTTATCGAATGACTTGTAAACGTTTCTTAAAAATTTCCAAAAATTGTAAAAGAGTCAATTGTGCTGAAATTTGGTACAAATGTATCCCTTTACGTAATATATAAGTATAGTATGTTTTGTTTCAATACGGAAAATCTATCTATGGTTTTTTGGATCATAAAAGTGAAGCAGCTTCAAGCAACGTCAGTGCTTTAGATGGATGAAAAAAGTAAAATAGCTGGGAATAAAAGTATTTTAATTGTTATCTGAGGACGAGCGAAGCGAGGCTGATGACGGGTACCAGTATAAATTTGGCAAATTGAATATTTTGAGAGCGATCTGGTTGGTGAAAAAAAAACACCACAAAGGTGTGGTCTACTCACTCACCAGGTTTGACCTCCCCACTCTTACTACTACTTGAGGACGAGCGAAGCGAGTCCGAAATATGGAGGATTAGCTTAGTAAATTTGATGTTTTGAGGAAAAGTTCTGAGGTACCCTGTACCTTATTTTTGTTTTCTTTCTCATCTATAGGAATATTCAATTTTTCCCCACTGTTAAAAACAACCTTCTTTTGACGTGAAAATAACCATTATATTTTGTTTTAACTACTAAAATTTAAACGTACTCATCATTTAAAGTTTAAATGATTTTAAATTAAACCAGGTCAAGAAACAAAAATAAATACATAAACCATAAAATTTAAAATTGTATTTCTAAGCTTAGTCAGGCTATTTCTCAATACCAAGGTCGTTTCCTTTCTGAGCATTCTTCATCATTATTTCTTTTAGTTTTTTTTTGTCTTATCACTCATCCTTTTGTTATGCATTAATAAAGGAAAAATTATGATTTTATTTTACTATGTAAATAAACCAACAAATCAGATGATGTAATGAATTCTTCTTAAATGCTTTTTCTCTTTTTCTTATTCTTATTTGCTTATCTATTTCTTCCTCTTCATTCATACTCTTTAATTTCTTCTTTTTTATTTCACTTATTTCTTCTAGTATTTCTTTTATTGCTGCATCTTGATACATGTGCAACATCCTTTCAAAATAAAATATTAAGTCTCTTTAATCCCGACCCATTTTTCAATTGTCTACAACTTAACAGTTCCACCCCTAAATAAAATCCATAAAGTAGTCCCCAAATTTTTTATTGATGTGTGGTTATTCTTTTTTTTCTATTCACAATTTTTATTCATTATGGCTTATCCTTTATGCTCTCACGTTTTTCTTTCTCTCTTTTATTTTACTTTAATTTAATACTTGTATCTCTTCTACTTTCATCTTAAATCCACCTCTAATCTCTACTACACCTCTATCTTCTATACCCCTTTCCGCCTACACAAGATAACAATGTTTATACATAATTATATAAAAGTTTAACGCTAATATTTACATTTCAACTTTTTCTCTTACGTATACATATTTTTGAAAAGTTTAAACAATTTATGATAATAGCGTGAAGTTTTAAAATTTATAATATTTTTAAGCAGTATTTATTTTATTTTTATACTTTTAAATTATAAAACTTTAAAAAGGATTAGAGTTAAGTTGAATTATATATTTATTTCTATATAGTTAAAGCCTGTTTAGATTTATAATTGTTGGGTACGTTCAAGCCAAGTTTTAAACAAATAATAGCAAGTTTTAATATTTTAATCTATAACTCTAAAATACTGATTTTTAAAATGAAATTTTGTTAAAATATGCTTATTAGAACAAAACTTAAAAATCTGTATAAGAATTATCAAAAATCTTGAAAATCGTTGTCTAAAACATTTAAAAAAAATATTTTTATTAAAACAATTAATAAAAAGATGTTAAGATGTGGGGAGGGAGGGTGTTTATTGAAATTGATTGCAATGGGCTTTATCTCCCAACTTTCTCTCTACTCCACTTTATTGACCATCATATCCAATTTTGTACTGTTCAAATGGAAGCCATATTTTTTTAAATATTTCATAATCTCTCTTCACTATAAATAGTTATTTACAAACTAGGCTTATTTTTTCAATGATATTTTGTTTAAATTTTGGTGCTCATTAAATATTTTAAGGCCTTAAAAAATATTTCTATTCTGAGATAATAATTTTAGAGCGTGAGCTCTCTATCTTTTTAAAGCAAGAGGCCGCCGCTACTTGGCAACGTCGCTGGAGCCCGCTTCGCGGCTACATGTCCATTGTCCTTTTTCAGTTTGTCATATTACTAGTTTTTATAAGAGGTATTCTGTCACAATATAATCGAATTTTCAAATGGATTAGTCAAAAACTTGATTTTTTTTTTATTTTTAATCGATAAAACGGAAATTAAGGCTTAAAATAAATTTTTAACTTCATACATGTGTTAACTATACATAGATATGTGTATAACCATTTAATCCACCCCAACCTCCCTCCGAAACACCAATCTCGTAAGCTCATGTTTTCTTTGAAAGTTTGCTAAAAGCGTCATAAATTCAAGGGGGATCTATTTAGGGAGAACGAAAGACGAAAATATGAGCTCTCCTGCCTGGTCTTAACCACACCTAGAGTAATCTATGCTTTATAATTAGGCGCAAGCATACTACCACAGCCTTTATAATTTAATAGTGTTACCGGACCATAATTTCAAATAATCACCTCTGGTTTCTACATTTCCACATGAGACACCGCCTTTTAGATTATTATTATCTAAAAAGCATGCTGGAGTACTATATTTTTTCTGTTTTAATAGGAGTTAATAGTTTTGAATACTTTCTCTAATTTATTCATTATTGCAGTTTAACTGGTAGCCTTGACATTGACTGAACAAACGTCTTGTGTTTAATTGAACAATATACAACATACATTTATTTTAATAGAAATACATTGTATTTAACTTGTATCAGTTACAACTATTACATAATGCGTTGTAGTTTGAAAATAAAATAATTAAACAGGATTTCAATACTTCTTTGTTTATTATGTTTGCAACACTGTTTTATAACATAGATATTTTTTTAAATTTAAATTTGGATTTCAATACTTTTGTCTTATTTAATGCAACACTATTAAATTTAACATAAATACTTTTTTGATTGATTTTCAAAGCCCTTTCTTTGTTTGTTTATCAATATATGTCTTGAAGAAGGATTAATTTTGTTGTAGAAAGAAAGGTATCTGTAATATTTGACAGTATTTACGTATCTCATTCAAGGATATTGAATGAAGGGGATGTTGCACTAAGTCAACAATATCGCAAGTCAACTTGCCATACAAAAAAGTGACTCCATCGAAAATAAAAAAAGTAGAGAGAATTCAACACGAAACACACGTCAAAAGCCAACTTTACATGCTAGGTACAAACTGCGCATGCTTACAATTTTTATAACAGCGCAGGTCATAAATTTTAGAGGCAAACTTACCTCTCAATGGTTTCCCATTGTTTATTGCTTGAGAAGGTTATATGAAAACACGCTTAAAGTATAACTCACTGAAGTGGCAAAAAACTCACTGAAAGCACAAATGACTTAACAAGCACCACAAATGTAACAATCACGAGAAGCACAGAAGAAAGTTAAGAAGCTTTCGGTTATGTAGCAAAGTTGACAACCTTGCTACATAACCTGCGTTAGGCGCCTTTTTTTAATTATAACCAAGGGGAAGGTAAGTTTGCTCCTATTTCTCTGTCATAAAACTTCCAGGGGGTCAGAAAAGTTCCTTAATGCGTCATCCCTTTTATTCAAGATCCTTGATCTCATTTGAGGTACTCTTGTAAGTTTCAAGTGCGTCAGAGGTTATAACATAAGTTTTGCTTGGTCTTAAAAATGTGTTGACTTTTAATGTTGAAGTTTTTAATATTTTTAGTGAATTCCTTATTGAAAAATGTGCTAAAGAGGTTTTATTAAAGTAAGGGCAATTTATTTCAATGGTTGAAAATAAATTTTGCTATTTAACTCATCCCAGCGGATAATTCTTTGAGATTGTATTGACTTTTTTGTTTTCCTGAAAAACCTTCATGACAATGACGTGTATCCTACATTTTTTTATAAACGAACCGGAAAATGTTTTTAAAAACTCTTTTCAGGTTTAAACCTTGGAAAACTCATCAGTCTGACGTTGATAATAATCTATATAGATTAAAAAGTTCTCTATTTATCAAATCGTAGCATTTTTGTGAAAAGAGACAGCAGCTTTCAATTACTTTAATTAAAAATGATTCCTTTTTCGGAAAATCTATTAAAGTAAAAAATATGAGTTTAAAACTAATTCAATCTTCATTTTTCTTTTGTATCCATATTTTTCAAGTTGAAAAGGATTAACTTAAAAAAGACTGATGAAAATTCCGAATCGATTTTCTTAATGGATCCCATCATTATACGTCCAAAGTTAGGAAAAACTTTTAGCTCTGATTTTAAACTCCTTGTATTCTGGGATTTAGCTGTTAATGACTCTCACCTGGTGTAGGGAGGGGGAATCCAAAGCTCTGTAGACTCGCTAATATCCGGTACCAATTTCCTCACCATTACCCTTTCTAACCTAACGCTCTTTCATTACACCTTTCTACATCCCCTTTTATTGCTTTTCACCTTAAATCCATTATTTTTTCTTTCGCCCATGATTTTATTTCTCTTTTCCTCTATTGTAAACTTTTTCTTTAAATTTATCGTCTAAGGAGTCTAATATATTTTCATTTTTCAAATACAAAACATTAATATTTTCAAACTCTCACTAACAGCTAACAAAATTATATAAGTGGGTATCTAATAAATAAGTAAATTTTTTTTAATATTTGAAAATGAGCGTTGTTAGTCCAAACTAACTTCAATATAAATCAGGCGATTATCATATTATATGCACGAGTGAAGCGAATTCGAAGTCAGTAAGACGACTTTAAGGAACGTGATAATGTGGGGAAAATTTCCTTATTTCCCTGCACCTGATTTTTTAAAATATTGCATCTTATGGTTGTTTTATCTGAACACATTTACCTCAATTTTTTCTTTCCTTTTCGGTATTTTAAATAAAAGTAATTTTCTCTACAAATCTGTCGTTTGTTTACCTATAAATTTTATATTCTTACATATTTTGCTGATTATAATGTTTCCCAGTTTAAAATTTTAGGTAGATAGTATTTCTATCTACGGAATTATGCAAGTAAATTATACCTACCTTTTGTGTTCGATATAAAATTTATTCCTACAGCAAATACTTATGTTTTAGCTCAAACTTTAATTTAGAATTTGTAATAATTGTAAAATTTAAAATAATAATATTACGCGTTTTAATGTAGTTTAATTTTAATGTTAAATTTAATTCTTTCTTTAATATAATAGTTTGGGACAAATTATTTTTAAAATTCGTATCATTATGAAATATATGAAATTACAAATTACAAAAATATCCAAAAACGATTAGTTCTTGGTAAATAAAAATTATTTTGACCAAGAATGAAGAGTACCAACTTTGAAAATATTTAAAAGGCTGCATTAAGATGTCGCTTTTATTAAATTAGACATAAGAGCCTAGGAGATGAGCTTTAAAGACTAACATACGTATGCAAGACTTGAAAATTAGTTTTACAACATCCACCTGTGATATAAGGAACTCAAAAGTGGCTCCTTACAAGATCCATCAGACTTTGAAGTTGCTCTTAAAGACTAACTTTAGTATAAAAGAGTCGGAAGTTGTTTCAAGATCTTATACTTAACGTGCTTAGAAATAATAACTTTTAGCATGAGAAACATAAAAGTTGATTACACCATTTCAACTTTTGAAATGTGAGATTTGAAGTTGCTTATCAATTTTATCATATTTCAAAAGAAAAATATATTTTCTTTGAATTTCATTTCTCCTTGAAATAGGAATAAAAGGTCATGTAAACGACTTCAAAAAATGTATGTAAAATAGGAATTTATCTACAGTATATTTTGAACTCAAGTCTGGCCTTTGTAAGGGTTTAAAGGAATTTATATGTTGAAAAGCCGCTCTATTTTAGTGAGAGAGGTTGGTTCTGAACCCTCTCCCTTCTTGACCCTGGTCCGGTCCCTGCTTAACTTACAGCTTCTGAATTTTTTTTCCGGAGATTTATATACTTTTATAACCTTTTAAATTTAACCGAATGTTTTATAAAGTTTCATATTTATAATTTAAACCGCTTTTTATAAATAATCTGCTTGAAAAGCTGAAGGAAAATTTTTGTAACATTAATTCACTGTCTTTTCCAATAGCTTTTCCATTCTGTTAAGCATTCAAGTTTTTCTTTTACTAAAATCGATTTATAAAAATATACCAAGAGCTGACTCTTATATTTTTGACTTTTTTAAATATTGTTATCTATAAAATATGCCTTATTTTCTATGAAAGTTCACCAAAATGTATTTTTAATATAATCAACGTAGCAATAGCATTTTGAAGTACTTTATTTCAGGATAATAGTAGTACGTATTTTCAGATTTTTCTTTTTCTAAGCTTATATTTTCCAAAGATGAGAATGCGGAAAAGTAGATGGAAATGCGGGAAAGGAAATGGTTGGTATTACGTGAGCAAATGTGAGAAAATCCTGTTAACCCTTACTACGTATATCTAGGAGCTTAGGAAAAGTTTTTATATGGTTACAATACGCTTATCACGTTTACCTCTTACTCCCTCTCAAATCCTCTCTCAAATTATCTATTTTTATGAATCTACTTTTAGAACTTTAATTTTTATCCCTATAATATCGGAATACTTTATACTCCTATGGTTTTTATAAAAATTTAGCATTTAAGAGAACGTATGTAGCCTCAAAAAATCGGACCTTTTTAAGATAAATAATCTTGTATCTCACAAATTTATAAATTTTTCTTATGAAATAAAACAAAGTTTCTCGTTTAATAATTATATTTGAAGGTGCACATTTTAATTCTAAGAGATTATCTTTTGAACTTGTACAAGCAGCAGAGAAATGAGTTAAGTGAATGTCACAGTTAGCTACTGCAGGTTTTAGCTTACTTCAATACACATATAAGTTTGATAATTAAAAATATTATCTCTCGTCTCTCACATCTCTGCTTGTCGGTACTACTGATTATGCTGTAGGCTTGCCAACTATTATTTGTCACTTTAGCATAGAATTAGAAAATCAAATACAAACTTGTATTTTAATTCTGTAGGTAGCTCAGCAAAACCTTAAAAATATTACCAGTTCCAAAACTCAATTTAATTTTGCTTTTTCTTAGGAATTAAAACTATTTATATTAAAAGCCGTTTTTATACAGACAAAATAACTTTTATTTATACCAGAGCTACACTGCTTAAGTTCAACATGATTAAAATTAAAACCCTAAATAAATATTTTTAGTTAAGGATCTTTAAAAGGGGCCAGTGTAATTTTAGAAAGTAAATTGATGAACTATTTACATTTATTATAATTATTTATTTAAAGAATATTTCTAGCTTTGAATGCTTAAAAAAATTCTTTTAAACTAAAAACTTAAATGTTTTTAAGTAAAAATGATTTTAGGTCTCTAATATTTTTTTATGGTATCCTTGTACGTGTAAACAAATTTATAATAATTCAAAATGATTATAATTTGATGATTATATATACTTTTATTTTATATGATATTTAATTTGAGACTTTGTACTAAATATTATGAATACTAATGAAGATATTAATAGCACCTAATAATAACAAGTAAACTTTTGTTTATAGTTGAATTTGTTTGTTTAAATTATTTTGAAAGCCCTTAACTTCAGCTTAATTTAGTTGAAAGTTGAATTTAGTTTGCTAGAATTTAGTTGAATAGAGTAAATAATAACAACGCTCAACAGTTTTGGCGAGGGTAACGATTGGCTGTTTTTAAGCAAATTAAAAAATCTTAAAACGATAATTTCGATGAAAAATGTTTTTAAATTTTATTTATCATGTTTCGTATTTTTTGTAAGCACAGCACGTCACTTATATCTATATAGCTAGGGTGCTAGATGAGGAATAGTATAATTTAAAATGTATGTATCCTGCAAAATTAAATCAAAACATATTAGTTATTATTACTTCGTTCACACGCAGAGTTTAGCTGGGAGTTCAACACCGTGTTTAACCTCCTTAGGGGTTCAACTCTTAACTGTTTACACGGTATTATTAACCTATAGTTTAGATTCTAACCCCATAAAAAATGAGTTTCCCTCGTGTAAACGAAGTATATATTAGATCCGATTTTATTAAGTAACCGAGTTGTATTTTGACTTTATAAGTAAATTAATTATGGTATTAATATGATTAAGACTAACATACTAATATTCAGAAAGTTAAATAAGGTTATTAGACATAATAATACGTTTAACCTCAACCTTCAAATTGGTTCCAATGAACTTGGGTTTGATCTATAAATGATTGTAGGTGGTTAACCTTTGCAGATCTAGGTGAGGATTATCATATAATCACTATCTATCATTTCTCATCTTGCTGGCCTTAATATTTTTTCTAATGCCTTACCTAATATTTCTAGAAACTTGCAATAAATTATTATAATATTTAAATTAATTATTTCAGCAATAAATTATAATTATGGTGGCATTTATGATTTAAGATTACTAATATTTAATTTGTTAACTATTTTCGTATCAATTTTATTCCTATGAACTTATTATAATATTATATTTTATTTTTATAGCTAACTTATATAAATAATAATTTTGCTTTCCAGTCTCTAAATATAGAAAGGGAAGAATTGCAATTGCAAAAGAATTACACAATTTTTTTTCAAACATTTAACTGAAAATTGATCAAACTTTCAACACTTACTGGTTTCAAATATCGAAAAAAGTTTATGTATTACATAGTCGTTGCACTTTTCTTGATAACACAGTGCAGGTCACAAGATTTAGCCGATGAGGGTGCCCAAGTGTAAAAATCAAGTCCTAAGTAAATCGATAATAATAAAACGATTAATAATCGCAAATAGCTATAATATAAAAATACTGTTTTTTTTTACTTAAATTGATTGCCATAACTAGTGTGAAGTATTTTGTGCAATGTAATTTATATGTAACTAATTTAAATGTAAATACACCTATTAAATTCTTTCTACTGTAAAAAATTTAATTTAATTTATAAATGATTAAGACTTTTATTCGACATTGATATTTTTGTACTTCACGTATAATTTTAACTAATATTGTTTTATTTCCGCACCTTAAAATTCCTTTGATGTTACCCTTCAATTAATCCAAAGGTCGAACCCACGTCTATAAAATATGTGTCAATAGTACCATACGTATTACTTTATTATTAAAATTGTAACATTTGGATTTCTTAGTTATTGAAAAATTGCAATTCGTTATTGTTAGTATATGTATACACACACTCATACTTATACACACACACACACACACTCACACATGTGTATATATATATATATATATATATATATATATAATATATATATATATATATATATATATATATATATATTATATATATATATATATATATATATATATATATATATATATATATATTATATATATATATATATATATATATATATATATATATATATTATTTTTCTAATATTATGTATTAGAAAATTAAGCTCACATGTATCTAAAAGTTAACAAGTGAGTGATATAATGTAATAATAGACTATATAATCATTAATATAATATATTATATGCTGTATAATATATAACATATAATGTGTAATGTGATATCGCATACTCAAATTTGTGAGAGGTACAAATATGCATCAGTATTAGACATGGAATGCTGTATAGAATTTATGATGTCTATAATAATAAAATATTTATGCATGAGAAGGTGACTTAGACAATTCATCGCAGCATAAGGCCAACAATACATTATGCAGTGAATTGTCCTGTATGAATTTAATTAAATAATTCTTTGTTAGACTTGATACTTTTATAAATAGAGGTCATGTTATTTTTCTTTAAAAAAAACACTTCGTCACAGCTGTTTTGATTTTTGCTTCATTATTTTTGGACAATTTTCTACGTCCCTATTATTTAATAGATAATTGACATTTTTTGTTGACCACTAATAGTTTGGGCTTTATAAAGAGGCAAAAATTTACTAGTGCAAAAATATTGAAGTTGAAAAATAAGGATAATTCATTAATGATGTTGAAAAGTGTCCAAGTATGAAACATCATTTAATTTATTAAACTGCGTAGGCTTCCGCGGTTATTGCCATGAAGATGTAGGTCTTCCGGTGGTGACCGCGTCAATGTAGATGAAGAATCCGACGTTTCGCTTTCACTGTGGGAGGCATATTCAAGGACAGTTATATTATGAACTTATCATTGTTCATAATATAATTTTAAGTTATTTTTTGGCGTCTTTAACAGCTTCTTCCTAGGGGCCATCCTATTTAGTGATACGAAAGAAAAAAGAAGGAGAAAAATAATAATGATTGATAATACAATTAAAATATGCAAAAAAAAATAAATATGAGTTTCAATTTGAAATATATAAATACATGTACATATATTTATACAATATAATGTATATATATATATATATATATATATATATATATATATATATATATATATATATATATATTATACAAAAATAGCAACTTTTTAAAAATTACTTGCTAATGATGTATTCGGCACGAAATGCTGGTGTTGAAACTTAAATAATTTGTTTAATAACTGGCCGTCATACTTTTAAATATTACAATACTTATATTATGAGAAGCAAAAAATAGTTTAAGGGGAGACACATCTGTTCTTTACCTTGTATCACAAGTGAAAAAATTTAAGAATTAAACGTTAAAATTTATGAAATATTTAACAGCAATTTTAATTAAAATTGGACTATTTTTAATTAACCTTAAGAAACTCTTAAAAGTATGTTTCTAATTAAATTGATTTGGGTATTAATTTTGGAGTTTTTTTTAATTTAGGTGGATTCTTAGCGAATTACTTTTGAAAATATTCGCTAAGAGTTTAGAAGGCATGTCTTGTGTTTGAGGGTGCAGCTCTCTTTAGCGCAAAGTAAATAGTTTGTATACTTATTTAATCAAGTGCGAATGCGTTGATGCGTTGGTACATAACTCATTCCTTTAATTACAATTTCCTTTCAATTCCTTAAAAAATTGACTCACTCTAAAAATACGTAGAGACTAAAGCCCCTGATTAAATATTTCCGTAAACTGTATAGTAAGTTATCTCTACCTATCAATATGTATACTTCATTATACTTTATACTATACTTAGTAGTATGTATTATACCGAATACGTTAGAACTGTATTTTTAGGGAATTTTCAAAGGAAAAATGAGCTTATGGATGGAGTGGATGGGAGAGGGCGTTTAGAATAAGTCAATGCAGTTGCGCGTTTAGCTTTTATAACACCATCATAAATAACTTTTTATCAGATGTAAATAATATTTCTCCTCTAATTGGAAACAACTGTATTATATTAATATCTCTCCTCTTAAAACAGAAGCAATATTAATATCGTTTATACTTTAATATATTATTATTCTTAGGAATTGAATAATAACTAACTAACGAATTGAATAATTCGCTAACTGTTAGCGAAGTAGTTGGTGTATTTTGCTCCAAAAGTGCTATAAACTTTGCTCGAATGTTAAATGTTGGAAGGGAATATACTTGACTGATTTCATATAAATTTTGTAGTTAACAATGACGGTGTTGTGAGGTAAAAGAAATGACATGAAAATGCAAGACTTGACAGTGATTATTGTAAAATAGTTTAGTAGAAATATAGACATGGAAGAGGAAGTTTGTTTGATTTGGTTCCTCTACATAGTTTCTACAAATAAATTAAAACTTATTTTATTTGAAAATATTACATTAGGAACATATTTAAATTAGTTTCGATAATCTAGTCTCGTACTTTTCCTCAGACTGCCTTGCGCAATAGTATGAGTATGTCTGAACCTTTATAGCTCCCATAGAGTTAAATTGTATACAGTTCAGTTTATAGACTTTTATTTTTATTTAATACAAAACTAATACAAGATTATTGAAAAACTGAAAAATGACCACTACCTCATAGATTTAATTTAATTTTATTTAATAATTTGTTTAACCTGATCTTGATACTGAACGAGTTTTCCTTTAAACACTTTTATGAAGGAAATTCGTCAGATTGGCGGATCTCCGCTGTATTTTTAAAGGTAGTGTTTATCAAAGTAACTACTTAACGGGTTTTCAATTCCCTTAGCTTTAAGCTTTAATCAGTTTGGGAGCTAAGGATAATACCTTTTGTGTCAAATCCAGCCCTGACAAGGTTTACAAGGTTTTTCCCAAGACTTCCCTTTAAGGGCTTTTAAAACCCATCTTGTTTTAATGAAAGGTTTTTGTTTACTGTGCTATAGGTTTGCAACATCCTCGGGATAAAAGCGGAGACGGATTACTTCGGTCTTAAGTACATTGGAGCTAAGGGAGTAGATACATGGTTGAATTTGAGGAACCCAGTTGAAAGACAAGTTACAGGCCAACAGCCTCATAGGTTTCAACTTAGAATTAAATTCTGGGTCCCTCCTCACCTCGTCCTCCAAGATAACACCAGGTACTTTATCTTCCCTTTTTCTTAATTTAATTAAAAGCGTATGTTTGTCCTTTTAGAACCTAAACTAATTCCTTTTGATGATTGAAAACTTAGATGACAAATTAGACTTAGTTAGACGTTTACTTATACTTAGATACATCTAGCCCTTCATTTACTGCTCTATTATTGATCATCACCTCTGTGGCTTTGTCTACGGAATCAAAGGTTCAGAAATCTCTGTCCGAGCCTTCATTAACTTCCTGTTTTTTATTAAACATTTTTTCGCTCATTTTTTATTCATGGGTCTTTTTATTTTGTCATATACGTATCCTTCTAGGATCTACTTGTTGTACTAGATACATCCTTTTAATATACTTATTGTACTTGATACATCCTGTTAGGATCTACTTATTGTACTAGATATCTTTCTACAATATACTTATTGTACTAGATACATCTTTCTACAATATACTTATTGTACTTGATACATCCTGTTAGGATCTACTTATTGTACTAGATACATCCTTCTAGGATCTATTTATCCTTTTAGGATCTACATAATGTACGATATATTAATTCTTCTAGAATCTACTTTTTCTACAATACTGTATGATCTCCTTATCCTTCTAGGGTCTACTTATTCCACCATATACTTACCCTTTTGTTTTATAATATTTATTCTTGCAGAACATACTTATTATAATTTTTTAATCTTGTGTATAATAAGTTACAATACTAGTTTTTAATCTAGTGTACTAATAATGTTCCCATAGTAGTTATGATTCCTTAAAAACCAGTTGAAAGCTATTTCTGTGTTTAAAACAGAACTGAGTTTAATAAAACTGCACTAGTTAGCCTTGAAGGTATTTTGACCTTATAAAGCACATATGGGTCTATGGTTAAGGTTTTCCGCTGTATTGCACCTTCTAACATAGAGATGTTATTACTAGAGGAGCTTTAGAGCCCCTCTAGTAATAACATCTCTAGGTTAAACTGTGAAACATCGGAAAAGTAACTTGACCACCTTTGCTTGGAAATAAAATCAAGTAATCAGTACAAAATTTCAAAACCTTATATAGGAGAATATTAAAAATACAAATCAAAACACAAACAATGTGCAGGAAGCCAAAATCAATGGATTTATCATAACTTTAACTCACTCTTTAAGGAGGTATCAATGAGGTTACACATAGCCCCTGAGAGCCCTAAAAAGTCGTTTCAGGCCTCTCAATGTATTGAGATGGACTATGCCTCCTCTAGTATATATCTCTATGCCTTCTGAGACCTTTAAGACCAATAAAACTATACGTATGGCTGTAAAATTATCTTCTTTCCTATGCCTAGACACTAGTTTTCATTTCATATTTTTAATTTATTAAGAAAACCAATTCAGGCCAAATTGAAACTTCATAATCATATTTGTTATGATAATTTATAATAATTTTTAGCATTAGTTATAATGCTTTAGCAAAGACCTCTTAAAAGACCATTTGCATCGAAAATAATTTTTCGAATAATTTTTTGTCCCCTTTTAGTGCACAAAACGTGATGTTGGTTTGTACCAGGCCTTCAAAATTCTCAGATCCTGTCTTGTGAGTGATAAGATAATACTTTACGTTCTTAAATTCGATTTAAAATTTACTTCTGTCTTATTAAGCAACGTTACAAACCTTATTATATAAACCTAAATGTTTTTTAAATGGCCTCATTAATTCTACTCTTATCTGACCTTAAAACTATATTTAGACTTTAAGAGTTTCTTTAAAATTGTAAATTAATTAGAATTAATAATGCTGATTAATTCAAATTTTTTTAAAGGAATAATTCAGACAAAGATTAAATTAAAAAAATAACACATATAAACAGCAGATAAGGAGGTTATAAAGTTAAAAGTATCGTAAAATCCTTCTACTTATATGGCAGTTGTACCATACAGTGCACAATGTATAGTTTTACCTAATAAGGCAAGAGAAACTTTAAGAGAGGAAATAATTTTTGTTTGCCAAGATAAAATTGGTATAGAAATAATTAGGGTATATTTCTCTACAATACATTATCACTTTCCTAAATTATTTAATAATTTACTAGAATTTGTACAGTTGAAGTATTTTATCTACTTTTGGACACATCAGATTGATATTTATGTTTATTAAAGGAGGAATCAAAGCGAGGATGGTGCGATACTTTTGTATTTTTACCTACTCCACGTCCCTCCCCACTCCACCTCCTCCGCAGACTCTATCCTCATATTTGCAAATTATATTAATTACTTTTTAAATCCATTAAAAACTATTAATAACAATTATTTCAAACCATTTTTTTACTGATAAGTGAAAACTACAATATCTTATTTTTGTTGCGATGTTTGTTTGTATTGGTTGACTAATTGCTGGTAAAATTAAATTTGCATTAGGTATGAAAAATTTCATTGTTCGTATTAGCTACCTGGACAAAACTTCAGAAGCCAAAGTAATCTCACTATAGGCAACTTCGGGAGGTATCCATTTTAACTCCCGATGCCCATAGGCCTCAGTCGTTGATGAAATTTTTACCTTCGGCTTTGCCTTAAGAAAAAACTAACTTGAGCTGTATAAAAAGCATTTTTTGCATAAGTAACTATTAATTGTCCTTTTAAAAATCCTTGCGCGGTGGTTGGCTAGTCGGGCGAATTCCCTTTGGAATGCTTGCTTTCTTGCGCACCAATCCAGTTCTTGCTCGGGTTTTCGATTTATGCTTCCTAGTCGGAACAGTAGCACTTTTTCTTTTCTGTTAATTTTACTTGGCTGTGGGGGAGAATTTTTATTTTATGGAGTTTTGAAGGTGGTAGGCTGATCTAAACGTTTTGACTAGGCCATTTTTGTGCGACAAACCAAATTAAACGTAGTAGCAAACAGGGGTGAAGATGAAAGAACGATTTCTTAATACAGGCATGTTGACTTAATTTTCCCTTTTATGGTTCTTTCTATACCAACTTCCTTAAAGTCGCAGGTTGGTAACCCATATCTGCGGCACTCCAATTACATATCCATACCTGCACTAAATAAATAAACAATTTTATTTTCTCCAAAGACTAATACAATAAATATTTACTGAATTAGAAACTTTAAAAGTTTACATATCTTTTATGAGTAGAAATAATAATAGACTATAAATTACAAAAACATGTAGAATAAGTTTAAGTAAATTTAAGTATAATAAGTTAAAGTAAGTACAATTTATTTTTCTAATTCATTTTTTTTTTGTTGTAAAGTAATAACAGTGTTTTAAAAAAAAACATTTTATGTTTTCATATTCTTAATGGCGACTCAATAAGTTAATCAAAATTAAATTATTACGTTGAAATTAAAATAATAAAACTTTATTTAATAAAATTTTATTCAAAGCATATAGGAATTTAAGTTTGCGTTATTTAAATTTAACTCAGCAACGTGCAGTTATGAACGTTTCCTTCGCTGTAAACCAATTAATATTAAAGACACGTTTGAAACAAACAGTTTTTTTTTCATTTTTAATTCCGACCTAGAAACTATACAGGAAAGTGTCTAGAAAACAGAGTCTACGTGAGATGTACCATGAATTCACTACATTGAATTATATCCTAGCTCAGTTTACACTAGTAAGATCTCAATCAAATATATTGCTTATCAACCAGATTAGATATGATTATATAAGGACATAAATCGTTGTATAAACACATAAATCAAACCCATGTAGGCTTAAAACACAATAGATTGTATTCTTGTGTTGTATAAAAATATCGAAGGATAAAACAGGCTATGTATCAAGATTATAACAAAGCCTGGGTTATCAACTGTACAATTTATTTGTTTGTTCGAATTTAAAAGGATAACGAATCCTTAAATACGTTTAGATATATTTAAGGATAAACTGTAATTGCTTTTAAAACAGATTAAATAATATAAAAGAAAAGAATAAAAAGGAGAAATAAAGCATAGGATAAAATTATGCTTAGAAACTGAATTAAAAAGAATCAAACTTAATATTACATCTTATTTAAACATTTTATTGTTGTAAATCTATTTTAAAGTATTAACTTTTTTAATATTTAAAATGTCTGTTAAACAATTTTTATATAGTTAAATTTAGCTCTGTGCAGCGCAGTTTATCCCGAATATCTTTCAGATTAAATTGTCGATAGTTTCAAATCGATGCCAAAAATTTAAGTTATTTTAATAATTTATTTTTTACTAATATTTATAGTAATAACAATTAAATTGATAAAGACTTCAGTCTTTTTAAAAAAAAAATATATAATAAATTGACAAAGCTTTCGCCCAGGGATCCTAAGCTTCTTTAGTTCTTAAAATTGACAAAATTAAAAAAGTTTGTTAATTAATAACATTTTGGATGTTTTTTATGTTACGTATCTAACTAAGTAAATAAATATTTTTAGTAATGAAAATTTCTTACGTTTTTAAAGCTATTATTTGTGTAATATTTTGGTATATTTTACTATCAAATATATATTAAACAAATTCATAAGTGTTTTGAAGAACTTAAATTTAATTTAAGCTCTAAGTAATTAAAAGGTGATATAAGTTGGGTTAAACCTTTTATTATCTGTCTTGAATTTTAAATAATAAACAAATTAACAGTTTCTTCAAAATTAAAATATTTATTTGAAAGTCGGCTCTGAAATAAATATTTTAATTGTTAAGAGATTGGTTATTTGCATATTACTATATAACTTCACAACGCAGCAATCTAGAAATATGTTTTGAATTTTGTTATCCCTTAATTAATTTATTATTAATGTTTTCTCTTAATTACACTTAACTTATACTCTAAAATATATTTTCTTAATAAAATATAACAAATATATTTTATGTATGATAAAGTAAAACTATATTTTGAAGATACTGTATAAGTCAATAAAGGTTCTCGAGTTGGTGAGGTTACTTTATTATGAGGTTATATTTAGTATGCAACATCTTGGATAGGATACATATCACGCCCTGACCACGTGATAGTAGGTGTTTGTGTGTGTTTGTTTTCTACACGCTGATATACATGTTTAAACACTGTAATTGGCACAGCTGGAGTGGTCCCTCTAATAGCCAGCTGTAGTTTTTACCTCGCTTACTCTTCATAATTTACTCTCTTACTCTTGTTTTACTTTTTCCCATTTACCTACGGTACATAGGGATAGTCCTGTTATCGTTCTTATAATATAAACTCAATATTATAGAAGTCTGTATACCTTTATTTATACGTTTTAGATTCTCTTGAAAGCTCACTGTGTGCTAGAGAGTAGAAATAATGGACAATAAAGAAACTTTATGTCTGATTAACTCGTCCAGAATGTGAAATTAGTTTGACATCAACCTTATTATTGACTTTATTCAATATGAACTAGCGAGGTATCATTTTGATGTTGAATAACACCAACTCAGCAAACACTCTAAGAATGTTTGTCCAAAACTTGTGTTCAATATCCAAATGTGTTTCAATATATATGTATGTATGTATGTATGTATGTATATATATATATATATATATATATATATATATATATATATATATATATATATATATATTATATATATATACATATACATATATGTGGATGTATGTATGTATGTGTGTGTGTATATATGTAGAGAGAGAGAGAGAGACAAATAATCAGGGACCTCTAAAACAGATTTGTGACAAACTCCTAGGCTTTGGTCCTACTGTACGAGCCACTTCATTGCGTATTTTTTTTCAAAGATAATTTTTCCTGCATTTTTGACATCTTGCAAAATAACTATTCGCCGTTTTAGTAGTCTAATATCACATATAGCAGACACATTTTTACTCATTTTCATTGAATGATAGTTAAATTTTCGACTCTTTTAATTTTGATTGAAGATTTTTAATTTTCTTTATTTATACCGTAGGTTTATTGAATTGCGTTTGCGAAAAAAATCCGAAACAGGGCAACCGGGATTATCTGTTTTAGGTGCTTTTAAGGCCTCCTAAGTTCTTTCCACTAATTGGTCTGTCTTTTGAGTGTGTGTGTCCTCGAAGCTTCCAGTGTATTTATGCTAGAGAGTTGAAACTTAATGAGCGAAGCGAGTCTAAAGTAGGGAGGATAAGCGTAGCGAATCCGATCTGATGAGGAAAAGTTCCGATGTACCCTGATCATATTTTGTGACGAAGTAGCCGGAAAATAAAGATGTATAATAATGGATCCGTTCTGGAATCACAACTTTTTAGCGCTGGCATGGGTTTTATGTAGTAGTAGTAACCTCCCTGTTCTGTCAGTTTAATTAGGTCTATTGAAAATTATCTATTAACAAATGAAACATAATAGACTACGCTATCTTTGACAATTCTAAGAATACTCCGATTTAACATTTTATGCAAATGAGGTTTCGACATATTTCTTTCATTTTAAAAACAACCAATTCGAACTTTTAAACGAAAAAAAGCATGAACATAAAGCTTGCTTTGGCGATATTTGTTGTATATTTTTTTGCATTTCTCTTTACTCAGCAGGTAGTTTTAAAAAATGGTTTTAATCAATCCTACAAAAAGATAAAAGCTTGCAATCTCTCTGGAAATTTTTAATTGGCTTTTTTCATCGAATTAATTAAGTAAATCCTCGAACAAACCACTACGTTCAACTTTTTTAACAGAAACTCTATTGTTATCTAAACTACTGAAAATTTTTAATGAAAACATTATTCGTTGTTTTGTTTTGATGTTATTATATTTCAATAAGATTAATTATTTTTCCATGGAGGTTTCAACTTACATTTATGTGGAGATAAGTTCAGTCAGGATTACATATAAACTGCAATAATTTCCTTATAGATAATACAGTTTGCGGTTTATATAATAGTTTTTGTGGTTTTAAAAGTTTTAACCAAATGCGTTAGTGTGAGATTACATTGTTTAACAGTATGCTCTAAATATTTCGTTTAAGAGGATAACTGTGCAAAATTAATTATAGTACACTACTTTATAGATTGTTATTACACTACGAAAGTAAAAATTAGTATAATCATATAGTTTATTTTCTTGTTATTGCATATTTATTTTAGTCGTACTATTAAGCTTTTGTGTACATTATAGTGCATTTAAAAGAAATGAGATATGAGTTTGCTGTCATGAAGGGGAGATTTTTTTAAAGGGAGTGACTATCAATATAGTTATATATATATATATATATATATATATATATTATATATATATATATATATATATATATATATATATATATATAATTTGGTGAATGTATGTATGTCGAGATTTTGTTACTAGACAAAAAGGATAAATATGGCGCAAAATAAATTTTAAACTCTTTCTAGGAATTGATTAACTCAGTACAATAATCAACCTTATTAATGTTTAGAACTCTAATGTTTATGAATTGTGTATGACGTCATTAAGCCACAATAATGACTCAGCATAAATTTAAAAAAATCTTAAAACTTTGAAAAAAATCAATACTTTTATATTACTATGTAAACATATATACAAACTTGAATGGAGCTTTCGGCATTATTTCGGTTTTTTTATTTTATTTATTTTTTTGTTTTAAAATCCAATTATCTATAAATTTAAACTAGCATGTGTTAAACGAATGCCGCCGTCTCATGTTACACTATGTAAACGAGGGATTCAGCCCTATGTAAAACCCCAAAAGATCCGGGGATCGAAATCCATCATCTTGTTAATTTCTTATGAGTTCAACCCGTTGTCCGGATTTAAAAATCTCATCATAAGTAAGTATACATTTAGTTATAAATATTTAAACACTGTTATTAGTTAGTTTTAAATAATAATTGACTATAATTTACTTATTTAGACATTAATTGATTGAGTTGAGGATCTCCTTAGTTCCCTCTATTAAGTCTTTTGCTGTTGCCTCTCTTGTTAAAGATATTAGCATCAAGTGCTTATAATTACTCTTACCTCAATTTCCAGCTCCCTGTCTCCAAGTCTATTTATCTTTTCTCTCTTTTACTCCCTTACTTATTTCTCTTCATATCTTTATATAAAATTATTTATCCTTCCTCTTAGTTAAGCTTCTGTTGTTTAACCCATAACAGAAACAATATCTCTTTCTTTTCCTTCCTTTTTGTTATTTCTTTAGTATAACTCCCTCGCTCTTTTCTTTTTCATCTTCATTTTCCTCTCCCCTCTGTATCTCAGGTTTGTAAAACAGGTTTAAAGCAAATTACCCTAAGCCAACTTGTTCTTTCAAAATGGAAAAATAATATTTAACTAACGACAATCATTTTTGAGGTGAAGTGTTGTAAATCATTTTTAATTTAATAATTACCTTAGTAAGGTTGATTTTTATTTCCTGTATATTTTTCAATAATTTTCTTTTATTATCTCTTCAGTCTCAGATTTCAAAGGATAATATTTGATATTTAATTTAAAGTCTATAGAATAGGATAGTATAAATATATCGATATATCGTTCATCTTTATCACTTTTCAAGCTTCTTATGGAAAACTTAAATAAGAGTAATTTTACATCTTATTAACGATAGTAAACCTAATAGAAGCCGAAAAATATAACTATCATCTAACCATAATCTTTAAAATTACTTACATTACCATAATTTTTAAAATTATTTATATTACCATAATCTTTAAAATTACTTATATTACCATAATCTTTAAAATTACTTACATTACCATAATCTTTAAAATTATTTATATTACCATAATCTTAATAATTACTTATATTACCATAATCTTTAAAATTACTTACATAACCATAATCTTTAAAATTACTTATACCATAATCATTAAAATTACTTACATTACCATAATCTTAATTTGTCAATAAATAAAAATACCAAATACATTGTTACGAAAATACTCTTGTTTCAATTTTTTATTATTTTTGGGGGATGGGGAGCGATTTTATGATAAAAGTCAAATTTTATTAAAAAATATGTTTTTTGATATTTTTAATGAAAAAGTCAATTAAATATATGTAAAAATTGGAGTAAAATGGGAAAAATGATACGTGACTTTTATGTCATTTTCAAAACTCTAATTGTTGACTAAATAAAGGGATTTATTCTTGACAAATTTGTTGAATTTTAGCTTCCTCTGGTTCCAATTTTCACTGTACGTGTATCTGTGGGGTTGGGGGGGGGGGGCTTGCTTTTTTCATCTGCTAATTACATCGCTAATATTTAGGTCTTTTTCCATTTTGTTTTGTTAATCAAACTCAGTTTTCTGTTTCACTGATCAAGCTGAGAGGGCCTGTGGTTTTATAATTAATTTCTTTTTAATGACTTTATTTTAGTCCTCCTGGATATTAATTACTCTGAAAGTTAGCTGATTTTTTCTCTAATACGTTAATGCTTTGAGCGATTAATTAACTCTTTTAACCTTTTTAAATTTATAAAATTAGTATAAAAATGTAGTTTATTTATCTTCGAATATAACACACTATTGACTTATATATATGTTCAGTATTTTAAAGAAGATAAATGACTAACTATGTTTTATGAAAAATATAAAATAAATATTTAAGCAAATATATTGTACAATTATATTACGCTCATAAAACGTGAAATACTTGAGCAAATATTTAATATGGTCAATGGCCTTACTACTTTTTTCGTAAATAGTATGTCGTAATTTTGCGATATAATCAGGTTACAATTTGCTTCTTTATTTTTAAAAGTAAGAGGGGAAAGCATTAAAAAATATTTCTCTCTCTTTTTTATAATTAAACGCCATACTTAATCATTAGCAGATCACGAAAATCTTGAAACATGGGTCTGCATTGTGTATGTATGTTTGTGTGTCTGTGAATGTATGTGCGTGTTTGTGTATGTATTTCTGTATATGTGTGTGCGTGGATTTATGTCCACATTTTATAATTTTACGATTGAGGTCAAAATGCTGAAATAATTGTAATGAAACTAGGTTCTAATGTCCTGTCCTACTAGAGAAAAAAGTCAATAGATTTTGGAGGAAAATTTAAGGAGGAATCTAAAATAACAGTCATCATGGGTTCTTTAGAAAATTACAAAAAAATGCTTGAAGACATATTTTTCTTTGTGATAGTTTAAACTCAACTACTACTTACTTGCAAAAGTTGATACATTAATGTATCAATTTATCCGTTAAAATACTGGATTCCTAGCTGCTCTAACTATTTAGGATGTTTGAAGAATGACATTGATATGGAAGCTCTCCATATCTGGCAGCTTGTTTCGTAATATATTTTGTATTCATTTATAAAAAATGTGTGTTATTAAATTTAAAATCTCGTATTTAAATCATACGATCGAATTGAGATAATAATTTGAAATTTATTTCGATGAAAATAGTAATATTATACTGAAGCATTAAAAGTCAGTTGTAAGAAAAGAACGATATTAAAACCACCCTTGGAAGAAAACTAAGAAAACCCCATTATATTAAATTTTAATATGATACCTTTTATAATGAAAACTGGGGTTTGGGATTCCAAGATTTATTTCAAATATCTACTGTAGCTAAACAAATGAGCAAAACTGAAACTGGTTTCATATTACATTTTTATTAAATCTTAAAAATGCTTAGAGCTAAAGTACAAGAAATGTTAATTATATTATTATTATAACTTATATATAAGTTATTACAGTAACCTATTACACGTAGTCTTTGATGCATGCTTATTAATCCTCAATTTGATCACAACATTTTTCCGCGTTTTATGAGTTTTTAAACTTTTTACCAACTCATTATTGCGGGTTAATTCGCTTTAAAAATATTTTCCTGTTAGCACTACTACATCAATAGATTGATTTTTGTTTGTACGAAGTTTCAACTTTCTAGCATAAATACACTGGGAGCTACAATGATAACATTCACACACACACACAGACAGACAACTTTGTGAAACAACTTAGGAGGTCATAATAACACCTGTAACGGATAATTAATTGAATATCCTGGTTTTGGATTTTCTTGCTAACACATTACTTTTCCTATATTCCTACGGTATAAACGAGGAAAAGTAAAAAAAAGTAATTTGTTTACATATTCTTATATGAATCAATTAGGAATCTGTAAAACCCTGGTTCCTATCAACTCCCCGGCACTGATGATGAGCTTACGTTGGATGAAAGCCGGTTATTGTTTATTGTTAATTAATTTTTTTTTAATAAATCTTTTATTTTTCAAAAATTACGTATTGACATCCCTGGAAATAGGTATTATTATAAATGATCTTAACTTTAATTATTGACGTATAAAATTGTACCGTATTTACTTCACACCAGGCATTTTCTAGACTAAACCATTTTCAATTTAATTCCATTAAGCTCGCTTGAAGTTGTCGATAAACTTTTGAAAGTTAAATCCGTAAACATGTTTCTAAATTTTATTAAATTGGTTTTTAAATGAAACGTTTAACACGCATGATAAAGTTAGAGGCAGAATTTGTATGAAGTTGTTACTTTATATGGAAGCGTTAGACGAGAGAGGATTTCCGAAATCTCGGATATAAACCGAGATAACATCAAGCTTGAATTGATTCGCTTTTTCCCTTATATAGGGTGAACTCGAGCTTGAGAAACACCTTATCTTCCAAGTTATCACAAACTTAACTTAAAACCGATACACACTTAACTCAAACTAAATAAATTTAAGTCACTTTTAGAGTCTAATGAAACTTGAGAAATTTTCTTAACACATCTCTAAACTTGGTTTTCTAAACTACTTCAGACACATAACCCTAGTTTATGTGTTGCTGGTTTAATATAACTTTATAAATGTTGTACTCTCGTAGAAAATTTATACTAAAAGCTTTTATGCGTTAATTAATCGATAAGGGAAATTGAGGAGTATATTGCTTATTTACTATGCAAACATACTGAATTGAAGCAATTTCTTGAAATTACGTCGTATCACTTAAATCGAGAGGAAATTGACTCGACTTAATCGAGTCTTTTAATTTAAGTATGTAAATGATATCGAAACCACATTAGGAAAATTAGAGAAATGATAAAATTTACTTGATTATTTTATAAACATTAACATCTGGAGAACTAAGTAAATATTAAAGTGATAGGTTAATATTATTGAAATTAAGAAGTCACATCTTTGTAAAGAGCTTAAGAAAACTAGCGAAACTTTTGTTTTATCTTTTACTGTTGTGAGTTATGATCGGCGATGGCTCATCAAAGTGCATGTTTGCAAAGATGCAAACTCGATGTTTCGCTTTCACATCCAGTAATTGATAGAAATAACTATGATCACAGGAGCATAAAGTGTCGCCACCGTTTTCAAGGAAAATAGATGGGCTTGGAACAACTTGCCTCATATAGAGTTTAAAAGTATTAAGTTCGTGTTTTTCACTTTTAAGATCTAACACGATTAATGTCAACAGATTTTAATGTAAGTAATTTTTTATTATCTTAGGATTCATAACTTTATTGTCTAAAACAAGGTAAAATTAACATTAAATATGTATAATTAATTGCTACACAATTATAAAGAACTAAAACTTTACTTGACATGTTTGAACCTGACGATAGGAAGGATGTAGTAGTGCTACGAGTGCCCGAATGAGTAGCGTTGGGGGTTGGCCAAACTATTTTACATTGTGAATGTCTAATATGTTCCCTTCCCCTTTATATAAGTTCCATGACTATGATGGACACTCTGTTTATAACTTAACCTAGATTTATAGTCAGTCATACGTGAATTGCTGGTATAATATTTTAATTTTTGTGTCTACACACAAATAATTCTAATAAATTTAAAGACTCTTAAGAGTCTTATATCATATATACTATATACTCGTATATCATATGATACTACCTAGTTTCGCAAAACATGAATATTTAGCATATCTATTAATATAATTAAGCGAGAGACACCTAGGAAATGTAACAAGCAAAATGCACTGATACATCTGGGAGTTGTTCTATCATTCGACATTCGTCATCAATTATGACTCGACATAATGACATGTCCCACTCAGTTTCGTTACGTCTAACTCATCAGGGCGCCGACACAAATTTTTTATTTTAGCAAATTCACAAAGTTTTGGTATAAAAACTAAATCACATAGTGTTTACTTGTTTTTAAAATATTTGTACTTATACTACCCTGCCTTGAATAATACACAGTTGATTTCGTCCTCTATCTCGCTACTCAATCACTCCTTAATTAGTTTGGGATTCACTAACCATTTTAACGTGGTTAATAGTGAACATCACATCCTTTCAAAATAAACCAAAGTAGCAACACGAGAAACTTAACACACAAAACCAAGAAAAAGTGCAAGACCTAAAAATAAAATTTTAAATATGTCTGCAGAGGAGAGATTAATTCTATATGTATTAAAAACAGCTCTCTTTAATTACTTGTGCCAGACTTCTAGGCTCTAGCTTTGTCAATTTCAATGACAATATATTTGAGACAGGTCATAAAACGTGCAATAAGGCGTAAAAACTTAGAGTAAGCTTTTAGACTTAATATAAGTTTTTAAAGTGACAAGAAAACTTTTATGTTGCATTAGTGTAGTAAGGTCATGTGGCAGGCGCCTGTCTCAGGCCCTTTTACAGGGCCTTGGCCTGTCTCATTAGCTTCGAGTTTTTATATCTATAACGTCTATTATGTCACAGTTTTCTGCATCCCTTCAGAAAAACTGGAGCCCTTTTATTCCGTATTAATGTAGTACTAATGTATACTTGGATTAAGTAGATTCAAATTTTAATTAAGGCTCTTTTGTGTTTTAAAATTAACCTTAGTCAACTTCTAGCTTTTATATAGTCATTACTTATATTTTTAAAGGAATACTTCAATAAAATAAAGCTTTTATGAATGAAACTATAGTAGTTTAGGGCCTCTGGCGTCCTGTTGAAGTCGATAAAATGATGGGGTTGTTAGCGAACCCATTTTTTAAAACATAGAATTAAAGTAAGTAACTCCTAAAAAAATTGGGAGTTCTTAATTTAGATTTCTTCACATTATAAAAAAATATATATTTTTTTAATATTTGGAATATCACACATACATGATTTAGCTATAACTTTGCTTGTGGGCAAATACACAAGAATGTTTTTGGTGGTTTATGTTGACACTGGTAAGGGGTCTTTGTGATATGATTTTTATTAAAAAGTATACATGTCCAAGGGAGATATTGAAGGTCAAAAATTACCAAAAATTAAAAAATATGGATTTTCAAAAAATCATAGCTCATAAACGAATTATATTAATGCTTTGAAAATTTTGTTGATTGCTTGTCTTAAAGTAAGTAACCCCTAAAAAAATTGGGAGCTCTTAATTCAGATTTCTTCATATTATAAAAAAATGTTAAAATGTTCATATATTTTTAGGAAACCCTCAAATTTGGAGCCCCCATTGCCCCCCTCAAGGAGCGGTCATAGAGTAAAAGTGTCAAAGGGCCAAATGTAGCTCAAATCTTGCTTTAAACAGATCCATTCATATTTTTGCTGTAGTACAAGCGAGAACCGAGTATCGGCTGCTTATCTGAAGGTCAAAAATCACTAAATTTTAGGGTCGGAGGACCATAAAAGTGACCAAAAAAAAGTATATTGGTCATTTTTTACTCACCATAGATATGGGTAGCAATGGCAAAATAATTATCAAAATATATTTTTTAGAGCACCTTTTTTATTTTTTTTTTTGGGACACTTGATATGGATTTACCCTATATATATGTGTGTGTGTGTGTATATATATGTGTTTGTGTGTGTAAGTATGTATTCTTTAAACAATGATACAATATAATAGGTTTAGTTGCTGTCTTTTTTAGAACTCTCAAGACATTAGTTTTTGCAATTATAAAAATATAATTTCATTTTTATTAAAAATAAAAAGGTCTTTTTTACTTTAAGTCGCTTTTCAGTCAATTTACTTTTTCACTTGAAGTATTATTTAATGGTTCGTAAAACTTTTTTTTTCAAGTTTAGGTCAGTACTTAAAGCATAAAACTTAACACTGATATTGTTATAAATATAAAAACTTAAAAGTAGGGTTATAAGAAAATATTAGTTGTATGAAGTCACCTTTAAAAGAAAAACTTTCTTCTTCATCTTCTTGTTTAGTAATTTTGTTTAGCCTTCAATCTTTTTCTTGTTTTACGCTTCTTTTATTTTTCCACTTATTTGCTCATCCTTTTTTTTAAGTTGTATTATCAAAGTCGTATCTAGATTTTTTCCTTCGTCAGTTTGTGTCAAGAAAAGTTAAGTGTTTACGTCTTTTTATGTTTTTGGAGTTTGTTTTTTAACAATGTATCTTTAAAAAGAAGTTTAAAGCACCATATGCTGTTTTCTTTATATTTTTAGATAAGCATATTTTAATAAAAGTCAAGTTTCGTACTTTCCTATAAGAATATGAGAGATTTTTTCTTTAAACATTTTTAAGATAAATAAAAATAAGCATTTTTTATGCATATTATAAGACTGTATTATTTTTCATTAAAAAAATGTAATTTTATCTTTTATAAAAAAGGATATTAATCGATATTTTAGATTAACTATTTTCTTGTGAATTTTCTGTTCCATGTTTCAATGACAAACACTTCTTTTTTTTATTAAAAAGCTCTTTTGGCGGCTCCAATCATCAGTACGAAGAGTTCAAGAGTTTTTTTAATGTTCATTTGTTAGGGGTTAAAATTTAATTATGGTCAAGATAAGATTAAACTATATGTGTTAACGGTAGCTTCTACCAACCGAAGTGGTTCCCTCAGGATTTATCCTTGATATATATGTATATATATATATATATATATATATATATATATATATATATATATATATATATATATATATATATATATCCTTATATATATATATATATCCATTGTTCTGTTTTTATTGTTTAAATTTAAAATTTTATTGATCGAAGGTTTAGGATATTGAGATCGTCTTCTGTGATCGCATCTATAACTTAAATTTTAAACATGTGAGTTTGGTTAAGTACTTCGCGATGTTATCTGTAATATTGAAAACTTTTGCATTAACATATATGGTGTGAGTTGCAAGTATTGGAAGCTATAATTTGTTTAAGACTGTACTTTGTTTGTTTAAGACGTATTTATATACGGACGTGTTGACATTATATTCCTGCCTTAAGTTGTTTATTCTTGCATTTCTTTATCTCAAGTTGAATACTTGAATGTGAGATTATTTTTAACCCAAGGTCGTGTCTAATTTGCTTTACGTTTCCTTATGGTACTCAGTTCGATTGCCTGCTTATAAAAAGAATATTGTGTATAAATTCTAATTTAATCCACAATATATAAACCGTTTTTATTGCTTTGTCGTATATCATGTTATTATCTTAATTTTCAAGTAATACTACTTTATTGGCTTCTTGAATTTTATTAAATTTTTTCAAGTATGAATATATATATTAAAATTGTAAAAGAATGAATTGTAAAACTGCAATAAAAGGCTATTATTATTACTATTTTAGGTACAGGAATCCATGACATTATGACAAGCATTGTCCAAGTTGCAAGCAAGTCCAAGTTGGGGAAAAACAGTTCCAAGGTATCTCGTGTCTGATATTTTCTTCAAGATATTTTTTTGGGAATTTCCAAAGAAAGAATGAGCTTGTGAGGTCTAGTTTATGATGGCGGGAGAGAGGTAGAGATTTTGGAATAGGGAATATATTGATCACAAATATAAATAAATATATACACACACAACACAACACACACACACACACACACACACACACACACACACACATATATATATATATATAATATTATATATATATATATATATATATATATATATATTTTTGCATTTATCTATGTACGCGATTTATTCCTTGACGGAGAACTTTTGAACATTTTCTCGGAAAGTGGACAAAAATCAACCACATTAATGGTTAAACTTGTTGTTTGTAAAATATGTGTAACGTCATTAACCCACAATAATGATTTATCAAAAATGTCAAAAACCCACAACACTTGATAAAGAGTCTGATCGGGCTGAAATTTTATTCATGAGTACTTCCAAGTATGGCAATGGCATGTGCGAAATTTTATTATTTGCCATAGTTCTGATTTTGTTGTTAGACATAATTAGTAATATGTAAAGAAATAACTTTTTTTACTAACACGTTAAATACATGAATAGTTGACACAATATAGCAATAGCATTGCATTTTGCTTGTTAGATTTCATTGGTGTCTCTTGCACAATTATATTATTATTATTTGCTTTTCTTATCAAATTTCTTATAGCTTTATAGTAAGATTTTATCAGAAAATAACGCTTATGACGGAAGGGGGTGGGAAGATCAATCTTTACATGATCTTCTGATTCCAAAAAAATATAATCTGGCTTCAAATGGCTTTTTCATTACTGAATTCTACAAATTTATACTTTTAATAAGTCATCATTGAATTTAATTTTAATATTATTTTTAAATTAAATAACTTTTTGATATAAAAGTTAGTTTCTCAAATTCTTGGAATCTTTTCATTATTAGAGCAATTTAATTAAATTATAAATAAATATTTTGCTTAACTGAGTATGAAAGGGAAGTATCATTTTATTTGAATCTTTAATTTTTTGTAAATTAGAGAAAACGTTCCTTCAATTTAATTTGTGTTTAATTTAATTAAACTGCTTTAAAAATTTTATTAGTCATGATTAAGAATTAAATTAAGTTGCTAAATCTGGTGCTAACCTTTTTTTATCTCTAATTTTAAATTGTTTAAAGTGCGTACTAAGTAGCTAATTTGATTGGATTGTAATCTAAGAAAAAAATTACCATCCCGTTTGACCTGAGGAAAAGAAATATCAAATAGTATAACCCTGGTATTCGTTACCCAGAAATTAGGCCTGCGTTTTTTCTCCTCATCATTGTGGTATTATTGATACATAAAATACAGCTGTGTCATGTTTGTTTAAGGTTGGTATCAAATTACTTGTGTAAGATTTAGCGATGTTTCAAGCAAATCGCTTTAATGAGGTTGCCTGCTTGAAAGTAAGAAGTGCGGGTCGACTCTCGATCCTCTCATTCCTAAACTATTTTTATCAAAATAAATCTCCGAAAGTAAAAAATTTTGTATTTTTGAAAGTGCTTAATTTAAAACTTGACTTCCGCTTTATGATCAACCTCGTATACGTAATTATTCCAATGAAAATTCGCTGTGAATTACGAAACTTCACTTGCACTGCCTGCTTGATATTTTAGTAGAAAGTTGAGCCACCAAAACCTTGTATTTGTTGTTGTTTGCAACTTATTCAAAAAGTCATGACCATCAAAGCAGAAAAACATTTATTTTAATACTCATGTTCTTTGTATTTCGTAATATACTGATTCAAACCAGTTTTGTTCAAAGATTTATATATTTATTTACCAAACCTGGTTAACAAGTATCTGCTTCTGTTTTTTTATTAAAATGTTTTTTTTATTATTTATCTTTTTCTTTGAACTGGAACTTGAGATATGTCTCTGTTTTTATTTATTTTTTATATTTTTTTTAGTTTGTGAAAGAGAAATATTAAGGTCTTTTTAACTTCCGTTTATCTACATTTACTTTTATTTGTTTGTATTACTTGTTTTTTTAATATATTTTTTTCTGTGTTGAATTTATTATTTCTACTTTGATGTTAACAAACAGGTAATATTGATTTTTCTCCCTTTTTATTTTTGTAAATTTAACTCTAAGATTATTTCGTTTGTTTTAGGTATGCATTAAATTCACTTAACTATTAATTTGTAAGTACAACTTATATTTAAAATGTCGATTATTATTGCTTTGGCAATTATAGTATTAAGATTATTTGATATTTATAGTTATATAGTGCTGACGTTGAACTACAATCTAACATTGAACATTCTACTATCATTGCAAAACATATTGCTTTTTTAGAATTTCACACACATAAGACTTACTAATTTAATTTACTTGAAAATTTGTTAACATTGAACTTTCTTTTGTAATAATTATAATAGTGCCTACAGCTGTCTATTAAAAGATTAATAACGAATTTCCATACATATAGCCTCTCAAAACTTATGTAAAATGTGTAATGTAAAAGCATATGTACAAGATGCTATTTTTCCTTTTGTATGACTATGACTATGCAATAAATTTTATTCCTTTTAATTTTGTTTACAATTAATGTTATAACTTTGCATTTGCCAGAGTTAATCCCAGTTAGTGTTTATTTTATATATGTTTTTACAATCTACTTAAATTATTACTTTGATCTTCACACTTATAAGACACTAATTTCACTTCTGTAGACTTAGAACTTGTCAACATAGAAAAAACGTACTACTATTACAGTAAAACATAATAGAATATAAACCTGTCTACTAAATTAACAATAACAAATATGAATATTCTTACTAAGCCTCTTAAATCTTAGCACCATATGTAACTTTGGCCCTCTTTATGTGTATCTAAGAATAATTAATTAATTGAAAGTAATCAAATAGTATTATTGTGTATAAGAGCCTCGAAACCATGACCTTATTTAAAAATGATTTTATTATTCAAAACTCACAACTTTATTTATTTATACACATAAAAGTCGATACGTGAGGAAAGTATTTTTTTTTATTTTTTAATTCCTATTGGTAGCAATTAGTGCTCGGGTGATCATTTATATTTCTGAGCAATTAAATATTGGCTCTCACATCATCAAATTTTCTATCTCTACTCTTAATATTCTTTTTTCATTCTCCAGCACGTTTTATTAATTATTTTGTTTTGTATGACTAGGCATTAAATTTTATTTCTTTCAGTTTTTTACAATTTATGTTGTAATTTTGCATTTCCCAGGGTTAATTCCAGTAGGGGTTTACTACTTTGTTCTTAGAAGGGTGAAAAGGTTAATATATCTCCCTGGCTTCTACTCTACCTTTTTATATTTGTGAAGGATAGGATGTAATGTGTTGCTTTAATTCCTTTTATTTGTTGCATTTGTTTTTAATTATTTAATTTAAAAAAAACAATAAGAATAAATTGTATGAAATAATTTTACAAAGAAGAATTTTTTGTCCTATACATTTACTTCAAATTTCAGTATTAGTAGTAATCTCTTAGTACTCCTTAATCTTAGTGCTAATTAGTACTCTTAATCTTAGTGGTAGTATCGTAGTACTCCTCTAATCTAAAGAGTAGTATACTCGTAGTGCTTCTATCTTAGTGGAGAACTCTAGTACTTCCCTAATCTTAGTGGTAGTACTCCTCGTAGTATACTCGTAGTATTCCTTAGTGGTAGTAGCCCTAATTAGTGGTAGAACGTAGTACTTCCCTAATCTTAGTGGTAGAACTCGTAGTACTTCCCTAATCTTAGTGGTAGTACTCGTAGTACTTCCCTAATCTTAGTGGTAGAACTCGTAGTACTTCCCTAATCTTGTAGAACTTGTAGTACTTCCTAATCTTAGTGGTAGTCTTCCCTAATCTTAGTGGTAGTACTTCCCTAATCTTAGTGGTAAACTCGTAGTACTTCCCTAATCTTAGTGGTAAATCGTAGTACTTCCCTAATCTTAGTGGTAGAACTCGTAGTACTTCCTTAATGTTGGTGATCTGAAATGTTTTACCTGTTATAAAACTGTTATCATTTTGATAATTAATTACTAATTTCATAAATTAATTCTTTATAAAATTTAATGCCTCTATTTTTTCAGAAAAAAACGTAATTTTATTTGGATTAATCCCTTTGAAAAGAGATAAAAGGTTATTAATATGTAATATTATTTACTGATGGAAGTTGAGACAGTATCGCAATATTGGGTTTCCAAGCATCAGGTGTCACATTAACCCCCCGGGGGGCAAACTAAATCCCACTGTATTGTTTCCCTCCCTGCCTCTATCTTTCCATTTCAATTAAATATTTAATGATTTTTCCTGCCCCCATTTCATCCCTAATGTAACATCAAATAAATAAGCAATAAGGCCCTTTTTCATGGTTCATTTAAGATGTACTAAAATTTTATGTTACTTTTTTCTCTTTTCCGATCATAACATCTAACCGGCTGTAAAATGTCATTAAAAGCAGTGGTATAGTGGTTTTTTTCGAAATACTAAAAATTGACTTGAAGTTGAAAAAGTCATAAAAATAATGTTATGTCCTGTAATAACTTTATCGCTATCCCTAGAATGATTTTTATGTGTAAACTTTTTTTCTCATTTATATGATTATCTATTTATATGGTGCAGATTGCAATCTAGGTTAATTTGGTAATATATTTAATTACAATTTATTATCTTTATTAAATTAATATGGTAATTAAACTAATTTTTATAAATTTAACTGTGTTTGATAATTTAACTAATTTTATACTTCAAACTAATTAACTATTAAGATATTTTTCTTCTCTACGGCACTGGTCATTCCTCTTCAAGGTGAATTAAATATTTATGATAAAGTAAATTTACAGCGAATTAAATATATATTTAATTAGCCTCCAAGCTTTTTTGTGCGAGGATGTTCTTTCTTAAAATTTTAATTTTTCAATAAAACAAGAAATGTTATATTAAAAATAGAGTCGTGGAGTCCAAATATAAGGAAAAATAAGAAACAAGTCTCTCCACTGATGTTATAGTTTAATGTCAGAGCCATTTTATACTTTGTTGGTTAGGCACTGATGATGGAGTGTTAAGTCTGAAAGCTGGCTCTGTCATTAAACTGTAACATCAGTGGAGGACTTGTTTCTTATTTTACCTTAAGGAATATTATATTTTTTATTGTATGTGTGTATAATTTTATTTTTAAAAAGAAAAATTTAAAAATATAATTAATTATATAACTGTTAATTAAGTAATTGTTTTGTTAAAAATATTGAAATTGTCAATTCATAAGTGCTCCCTTCTCATTTAAATAAAAAAGGAGACACATTTGTGTTTTCGCGACTAATTTTTCGTGAAATTCTTGCTTTGGGAGGGGGATGTGACCCAAAAATGTTCTAACTTGGTTCAGATTAAGACTTAGTTGTGGTCCAACTTTTTTAGACAGAACACCTGCTAGTCCTCAAAGACGAACGCATGATCGTCTTCCCAATATTTCATTTACTTCGTTCACACGCGGGGTTTGATAGGGGGTTCAATCCCAACTGTTCTCACGAATGGGGTTAAACGCGGGATTCAAGCTCCCTTTTTAACCAATAGTTTAGAGAGTTTAAGGGTTAAACTCCGTGTTCAATCCTGTTCATACAACAACTGCCGGGAGGGGGTGAATCTCCTAAGGGGTTAAACGCAGGGTTGAACCTCTGTCATACTCCGCGAGTGAAAGAAGTAATCATTGGATTATATGTTATGTTATTTTAAATTTATTGCAATGAAACCATAATTAAACGTCATGATTGAGACAGATGTAAACAAACTCTTCATATTATTTTAAGTGCTGCTATAGAAATAGATACTATATCTAATAACTTACTAACTATAAGTTCAATGGGTATCGAATGTTTGCTACTTGTTCTTTATATTTTACGCTATGTCATTCGTCGAAAAACTGTGGAAAATTAAAATTTTAGGCCAAAAATGTGTGTCTATATTTTCGAAAAGGAGACCAATTTAAAAATCAAATTAAAAATTGAGTTAATCAATTTACTCCACAGGGGTGTAGTTGAAAAATCGTTTCTTCCTGGCAGCACAACTAGACCCTAGTTCTGGTTTTTGTACCAAGTTTAAACTTTATAAACAACGGGAGTTGTGCGTAAGATACTCATACATAGACACTCAGCGTGATGAAAACCTTTTATATCGTAATAAAAATGCCTGAAACAGATAATTTTGATGAAAAGTTGATTTTGTTTTTTGTTTTTTTGGGGTGAACACAGTACTTTTCTTATATACCTACGGTAGAAGTCAAAGAAAGTCAAAAATATTGACGCAGATTAGTACACTGACCTCTATATTTATTATTGCATACTTTTACATATTTAAATTTCTTTTGATAACAGAGTTACGATATGGCTCTAACTAATGACTACAAGTACAGTAGCTACTGATAAGAAAAAAATGTTTTGGTTTCTAATGATAACAGTTAATTAGGTAAATAAAACTTGCAAATCATTAGTTGATAGTAGAAATGGTTGAATAAGCGTGATTCATTGTTTATCCGGTGTATTGTGTTTGTTAAGTCGTAGGGAATTATTTTTATCTATGGAATAAGTCAACAGAATATTAATTATTCTAATTGGTGGAAATGTTTTTCATTTCATGCATTGTAAACCCTTATAGATATTGTTTTGATTTTTTCTTCTTTATCATGACAACTACATGTGACGTCATAAATTGATCAAACTGCGTTCTGGATATCATATCGACTTATGGCCAAGATCGCGGGGGTCCAGCTTCTGCAATTTGTTTGTTCCGTAGCAGCGCCGGTTCCCTAAGGTAGCGGAGAAAATAGTAAGCTTGTCGGTTATAATCAGTAAGACTCATGTGTATTCGGAGTGGTTCGGAGTAAGACTCATGTATTTTCGGAGTGACAGGAAAACTCGAGTCTTTTATATTTTATTTGATTTTTAGACAATTGTTATAGCAATTATTTTTAGCGAAATTTTCGAAGAAAAAATCCGGCGATGAAGCCGAAGGCCTCGTGTGTACTGTTAACTTTGTGTGTACGTGTATTAAAAATTTTTCATATATATTTTCCTTTTGATGATTTCTTTAAAAATGCTTTTAATGTTGCATATTAATTTCAAGGATACATGAGTACATGTTTTTACTATATGTGTGACATAAATTCATACAATACATTTTTAAATACAGCTAATCGTAGAGTTTCTTAACTCTGAAGAGTGCCATTTGCCTTTGGCACATTTTTTACTAATGGGGAAAAACAGTTCGAAAAGCTACAATGTGCTAGATTCCAATAGATTTAGTAAATATTTGTAAAAAGGCGGGAGAGAATTTGTAAATAGAGGAGTGGAAAGAGAAAATTGTGTTTCCATTTTTCACCGCTATTTTGGACTAGCGCTAGTAAAGTGTCAAAGGTAGAAGAAGAGAGAAGTCGATCATCTTGCCGTACAGGGTTATGTTATCTGTGCCCAAGATTATGTATCAACATAAAATAAGCAATTTCATATTAGAAAGTTTTTAAATCATTTAAGCTTGACATGGCCGATAAAGGCTTATGGCAACTGTTTAAAAAATGTTAAATATCCAAATTATTTTATAATAAACGAGTTTATAATGATTTAACTCTTCCGGCAGTCTTTGTAGATGGTGAATCTAATGTTTGCATTTACTGTATGAAGGCATCTTCAGGGATGTAGGACGCAATGCTCTACGAAACTCTCCACTTTGACAACTCTCAAGTATTGTCTTCAGTATGTAGGGACATCATGGATAAGTCCTACATCTCTGAAGAAACCTCTTACAGTGAATGTGAATCGTCAGATTCCGCATTTAAATTGACGTAGTTACCGCTGGAAACCCTAACTAAATCAGCACGACAGTAACGGCGGAAGCCTACGCAGTTTTCCTTTTGTTTTTATGTTCATTTATCGTTATTATCTCTAATCGAGCAAAGTTTGAATTGTTTTAATTGTGATCATTGTGCCGAAAAATACTCTATGAATTCGGATGTTTTATGTTTATATTCTGAGTTTTAGTTGCTTTTAAACAAAAGTAACATCGTATAAGTCAGTGTTGCATTTTTTAAAAACCTTAATTGTAGTAATGACCCATATACCTGTTTTTTTCAGAAACTCCTCTCGAAAAAAAAAAACGGTTCATAAAGTTGGTAATTTTAATCGATTTCTTTACGTTTTCACTGTTAAAATAGGTCGTAGGATGAAAATGTAGGT
>JACMZG010001863.1:19397868-19610368 GCA_018340805.1 Microvelia longipes | reverse complement strand
GGGAGAAACCCAAAAAAACTCTATGCCTTGGCTTGTTTATTATTTATTATTAAAAGTGACAAAAATGAATTGTTTATGTATAAAATGTGATATAACAGTGATAAACAAACAATATGGTTAGAAAAAAAGGAAAATTATTTTTAAAAAAATATTAAAAAGGGGTTTGATAAAATTGTGAATAAAATTATGGGTAAATAATGAGTTTTTTTTAATTTTAATTAATTACTTTTTTCAACAATGTATGAAAGATGAGAATTAAGTGTATCATGATTGTGATAAATATTAATCAGAGTCAAGGTTTTAAATAGAGGAAACAAGAAAAGATAAACCTCAGTCAGAGATATAGAAGATTTAACCAAAAAGTATTTAATAAAGTTTATTATCTACCGAAGTTATTGCAATGGTTTTATTTTAGTTTTTATTTTGTATATTTTTAACTGAGGGTCGCCGCCCACAGATAATGTATTATATATATAATATAATATATATAATATATATATATATTGTGTGTGTGTGTATATATATATATATATATATATATATATAATATATTA
Source organism: Microvelia longipes (assembly GCA_018340805.1). NCBI lineage: Eukaryota > Metazoa > Arthropoda > Insecta > Hemiptera > Veliidae > Microvelia > Microvelia longipes. The sequence continues at coordinate 19,609,814 of JACMZG010001863.1, read as the reverse complement.
TATATATATATATATATTATATAATATATATATATATCAGGGTGGAACAATTCACTTAAACCAAACATAAAACGATTAAAATCATGGTGAACACATGGTCCTAGACTAACGAAATGGTCTCTACCCCTAGTAAGTCGACCACCCTGAGTTCAAATTCACCAAAATTTTGTTGGTAATTATTACCCAAATGTGGTAATTTAATTAGCACTTTTCGTTTTTTATTGGTAACTTTAAAAAGTCAAATTGAACCATCCATAATATAGACAAATTTAGAAACTATATATATCCTAAGAAATTTGATACCAATATCACAAAATTCCGGTAATTTTTTACCGAGCTATCAATCGACATACAAGACATAAATTATTACCAGCATTTTGGAACAACAAAATGCGCCAACCTAAAAAATGGTTAAAGCATGGTCCTAGACTAACGAAAATGGTCTCTACCCCTTGTAAGTCGACCACCATGAGTTCAAATTCACCAAAATTTTGTGGTAATATTACCCAAATGTGGTAATTTAATTAGCACTTTTCGTTTTTATTGTAACTTTAAAAAGTCAAATTAGATCAAACTATGATATAGACTAATTTAGAAACTACATTATATCCTAAGAAATTTGATACCAATATCACAAAATTCCGGTAATTTTTTACCGAGCTATCAATCGACATACAAGACATAAATTATTACCGGCATTTTTGGAACAACAAAATGCGCCAACCTAAAAAAATGGTTAAGAATGGTCCCTAGACTAACGAAAATTGTCTCTACCCCTAGTAAGTCGACCACCCTGAGTTCAAATTCACCAAAATTTTGTTGGTAATTTACCCAAATGTGGTAATTCAATTAGCACTTTTCGTTTTTTATTGGTAACTTTAAAAAGTCAAATTGGACCATACTATGATATAGACTAATTTAGAAACTACATTATATTCTGAGAAATTTGATACCAATATCACAAAATTCCGGTAATTTTTTAACGAGCTATCGATCGACATACAAGCAAATAACCCTATCATTGTGATAGTACTATCACAATGATACCGATGCTCGGTAAAAAATTACCGGAATTTTGTGATATTGGTATCAAATTCTTAGGATATAATGTATTTCTAAATTAGTCTATATCATGGTATAGTCCAATTTGACTTTTTAAAGTTACCAATAAAAAACGAAAAGTGCTAATTAAATTACCACATTGGGTGATAATTACCAACAAAATTTTGGTGAATTTGATCTCAGGGTGGTCAACTTACTAGGGGTAGAGACAATTTCGTTAGTCTAGGACCATTCTTTAACCATTTTTTAGGTTGGCGCATTTTGTTATTCCAAAAATGCCGGTAATAATTTATGTCTTGTATGTCGATCAATAGCTTGGCAAAAAATTACCGGAATTTTAGATATTGAAATCAAATTTCTTAGGATATAATGTAGTTTCTAAATTAGGTTATATCATGGTATGGTCCAATTTGACTTTTTAAAGTTACCAATAAAAAACGAAAAGTGCTAATTAAATTACCACATTTGGGTGATAATTACCAAAAAAATTTTGGTGAATTTGAACTCAGGGTGGTCAACTTACTAGGGGTAGAGACAATTTTCGTTAGTCTAGGACCATGTGTTCACCATGATTTAATCGTTTGTTTGGTTTAAGTGAATTGTTCCACCCTGTATATATATATATATATAGTGTTGTGTGTGTGTTACTTACACGAAACCTCTTTAATGTTATTTCATGTTTTTAAAGTTTAAAGTGATGCCATTTTGATATGGTTTCCTTCTCCTTTCACGAGGTAGAGAAGCAACTTATGGCTATTATTTTTAGAGTATTATTCTGTAAGTTCTGTATCTACTACTTATATTTTTTATACTAATTCTAATAGAATTTTATCAACACTTTTAAAATGATTATGGTAGCATGCCGTGTAATTATGACAAACATTATGTTGTATGCCTATGCACACTGTTACATTCATCTTTCATTTGTCCATATCAAATATAATTTATTTTGCCTAATAAATAATAAAAAAGCATAAAAATTATACTTTTCTTTTATTTGAGCTTTTATTTAGTTTAACTTTCTCTCACCTCACTCTAGTTGTTATTTAATTTGTTGGTTCATTTAATTGGTATCTAAAATTAAATAGATCTACTGTTTTTGAACGTTAAAATGGTTGATTGAAAACATTATTTTTGAAGGTTAATAAACAAAATGGTTGATTGGGAACATTATTTATTCAATGATAAAAAGTCGACTAAAATAAAAAAATATAATTGTTTTTTTTACTCTGTGAAATTTACTTTATTCCGAGAAAATGATTTTAAAGAAAAAGCAATAAATTACTTTCTGATTGATTTAAAGGATAGAATAAACCTTTTTTGCACAAAATTGCCATTTTGGGGCCAACTTGAAGTAAAAGCGAAAACGCTTTTTTATTTAATACAAAACGCCCTCTAGCCTTAAAAAAAAGAAAATCACTTTACCGGTAGGTTTTTCTTTATTGTAAGATAGAAAAGGACTCTGTTCTTATATAAAATAGAGAATGGGGCTGATGGAAAATTTCATTAGACCCCGTGAGGTATTGTATAACGTACAGCTCTCGTCTACTGGGCTTGATAAGTCTTAGGTCCCTTTTTGCTTCTTTTTATATTATGCTTGTTTTAAAAGGTCCTTTTTTCATTTCATTTAAAATGAAGTAGCTTAAAGTCAGTTTTTGTGTAAATTATGAACATGTGTTAATAACGACTTTCTTTTATGTATTAGAAATGCTAAATTAAAGGATTACTTGGATGGGCTAGTTCTCTTTATATGTTTTTACGTTTTTCTCTTTTCATCTCTTTCATTTATTCTGTATACATTAATTATTTTGATTGTTTAATTTATGCCTTTTTTATAGTTAATATTTTAGTATTTTCCATGTTGTGTTTTCCTATTTTATTATATTTATTTTGTTTTATTTTATATTCATAAAAATCTATTTAAGAGCTATTACCCTATACTCCAGAATCCATAATCCTTGCTTAAGACATAAATTGATTTAAACCTTTTTTAACCTATTTAACTAAATAAAGGTACAAAAATAAGTACATGCATAACAACATGTGAATAGTGAAATTAGTATTTTGTCTATGATTGTTGCTTTATGTATCCAAATTTATGTAAATTTTTCAATTATGTGTTTCAATATGATTTCTGTTAGCAAATATATCTCCAGTAATGTGATACATTAAAACGAACATCTACGCATCTCCCCGCTAAATAATTTTAATTTAAGCATATCTGACTGACTTTTTGAATTTTGCCTTCTGCTAATTTTCTGTTAATTCTTGACTCATACTAATAATAAGTTTACCTGAAAATTGTTTATTGATAATAGATAGAATTACTCAGTGGCGGACTGAGCCAAAAAGGCCCAAGGAAGGGTTTACCTCAAAGGGCCCAAATCTACATCTCAAGGGGCCCAAAGGAGGAGGGGAGGGGTCCTATATTGCTTTTAAGTTCAGTAGTCTACTTTTAACGATAGTAGTATTAATGATTATAGCAAGCTTAATTTAATTAATTAGACCCCAGATCATTGGAGTCTAATCTTCGTATGGGGTCTTGAAACGTCTATGTATATTGAATAAGGGCCATAAAGATCAAAATTGAGAATAAATTTTTAATTTCTTATAAAATATAAATATCAAGAGCCCTTTAATGCTGCTATAGAGCCATGATCAAGTATGCTAGAGCCCTTATGGCCTTAGTCTACGGTATAGACCCTTAAAAACCCAGGTAAAATAAATAAGGGCCTTAAAGACCCTAGATTTACAAACATTTGTCTCTTGGAGCTCTTCAGGCCCTACTTTTTAGAGTATTGGGCCCCTTTGACTCTAGTGTTACGAATATATTACATAATTATAATGAATACATAAATGTATATACTCTAACTTTAAAAATATTTATTATGTTAATAATTTTTTCTAAGTCTATTTTTGACAGAGGGGCTCAAGGAGGACTGCCGCTCTCGCCCTCAATGGTCAGTCCGCCCCTGGAATTACTTTATAGTTAGTTTGAATTTGGCTTACAACAAATAATAAAATATTAAACTTTTGAAATGTTAGACAATATTTTTATGATCATTACTTAATATTAATTCCTCTGAAGTCCATTTATTCACTTATTCCTCTGAAGATTATTCAAGTATTACTTTGATGATTATTTACTTTTTCTTCTGAAGACAATTCAGTTATTCCTCAGAAAACTATTCCCTCATACCTTTGAGATCTATTCACTTATTTCTCTAAAGACAATTGACTTATTCTTTTTCAGAACTATTCACTTATTCCTCTGAAGACAATTCACTTATTCCTTTTCAGAACTATTCACTTATTCCTCTGAAGACAAATCACTTATTCCTTTTGAGAACTATTCACTTATTCTTCTGAAGACATGTAAGTCTTCATAATCGCGAGTAATGTTCTTGAATAATTACCTTCCATATTACTTTAATGCTCCATAATTATTCTTCAAAAATATTTCAAAGTTTTAATATTAAAACAGTTATTTCATTATGTTGTGAGCGACACTTAGTCATTAATCTTTTTATTCTTTAATTTATCATTGTCAAAGAGTTGATATACTAAGTAAAAAAGTTTTAATATACCGTTAGAAAATCCTATTCATGTAACTCCCTTGAATTTCCTTTTGTAAGATTTAAAGAGAAAACTTAAAGAAAAGTGGAAAACTGTTAGGGTGTTTTATTTAATATAGAGTCACCAAGACATTAATGTTTCTTGGTGTTTTATATACTTATTATATTTCTTACTTTCTTTATGATTTTTCGTGTAATAACTTCTTACTTTACAAAAGTAATGTTACTGGAGAAAATTGCACAAATGGAAATTTTATTTACTTTTAAAAGTAATTCTATTTTTCTCTCCTTTTCCCATTTTACTTTTGTGTTTTATTTGTCTTGATGAAATCAAGTTTGTTCTTTGGATTACCTTTTTCTTTTTAAATTCTGAAGTAAGTAACATAGGAAAAAGGTTTTTGTTCTTTGTTTTTTTTTTTATTCAATTGTTTTTAGTATGAATTCAGAGTCAATGGCTTTTTATTGCTAAGGTTCATCTCTGAGACTATCTTTTAAGATGTTCTTTTACTTTGTTGTGATCTCCTCTAGTAGTTGTTTAGTAACCGCTATGTTACCATCCCTGTACCACAATGACAACTATACCTTTTTATTGGTTTTTATTTTACTACATAATAAATTATCTTGATTGTCCCTGCAAAGGTTCTATTCCTTCTATTGACATTAAAAATCTTACAATTTGTATTATTTTTTGATTGCCAATATTTAATGTGTTCATATAAGTACAATAATCAGTAATTTCTCTTTTGTGGCACTATTTATTTTATAGAACTCCCACATCTTGATAGGAAATTTAAACACAACAGCTTAAAGGTCTATAATAACAACAAAAACTAATTATTTAGCTATATATTTCACCTAACATTTTAGGCATCTTTGGCATCACACAGGGATTTTTTTACAAAATCATAGTTTGACTAGATAATTACACAAACAAACAAAGCTTAAACTAATATCACAGTCAAATAAATTAAAATCAAAATATAATCACATAAAATACTTACAAAAGACTTTTGTAAAGTATCCGAAGGACTTATTGTAAAAGTATACGATTCCAATTTTTAAAATCTTCTTTAACATAGTTTTCATTTATTTTTTTTTTAAATTTATTTATAAACCCATATTTTGTACTTTTTTCATTTTATTAAAAGCTAGAGAAATAGGGATTTTAGAGTGCTACTTATAAAACATTTTATTAATGTTGTCACATTCAGGCTTGGTGATGTTTATCATCCTTTTTTTTAAATTTCGAAACATTTTGCATAACTCATTATTAACTTGTCAATGAATTAATAAGCTTCTCTTATGCTTTTAAAGCTTCATATGGAATTATGCTAATGCCTAGAAGCCTATAGAATTTAAAATATCTTCTATGTATTGTTTATACGCTGTTAAAACCAACTCTCCTATATTAGAACAAAAGAAAATATTGATTTTAATTTAGAAAATCCAACGAAATAATACGCTATGCATTTTCCTGTATTAATAATAATAATTGATTTTATTTATTTTGTAAAATTTAACCCGAAATTCTATAAAGCCTAATTCATAACCAATTTATGTTTTCGTTGTTACTTTAAATTATGTAAATATTTATTTTAATAAATTCACCCAGAGGTGGGAAAATACTTCTTACAAACTTTTATATCATGTTTTTATTTACTTTTTTTAATCAAAATCTTATTTTATAACTATTTAATGTAACAATGCCTTATAATTTTATCCTTTGTTAAATTTATCCAAATGACAAAAAGTTTATAAAATGTTATTAATAGAGTCATGAAAATTGAGTTTTAATTATCAAGTTATGAGTTAGAAAGGAATCTGGATTGTTTCTCTAATCAAACTTCTCAAGTCAAGGAAACTATATTAACTCTGATACTTGTAATAATAATGTTTGTTGCATTGCTAAAAATATAAACTGTCTAACTAATTATCAAGTTAAAACTGTAAGGTGGTTTTTTCAAGTTGAGAGAATTTAATTTTGAGTGTTGTTATTCTTCTTAAAGTAAATTTAAATGAGTTAACTATATTCAAAGATACTTTTCGGTGCTAAAAAGTTAGGATTTGATGCTAAGGGGACTATTTTGAGTTCTTTCATGTTCTTTGCTTATTTATATGAAGCTCCCTTATTTTTTTGTTTCATTAAGCAACGATGAATGTTTAAAAGCAATGGTGTTTTATTTTTGTGGGACTTTTAAATGAGGTAGTGTTTTTTATCTAATCGAAGAATCAGCTACCGTCGATACTTGCTGTTGGATATAAATATCCCTGGATTTTTATATCCAAGTATAAATGTCTTTTGCAAGACATTTATACTTTTCAAAAATTTATTTTTTATATTTATTTCTGTTTCAGGCATCAGATGTATTTACAAGCCTGTGTCGAGCTCTTAGATGGCAAATTAGTAGGAGAATCCAGCTCTGGGTCGAGTGAGGGAAGAGAACGATTAGGAGCCCTCCTTGTACAAGCCGAAGCAGGGGATCATCCAGCTCCAAAATGGGTTTATGAAAAATGGACTGAGGCTCTTGGACTGGAGGAAACCCTTTTGCAAGATCCTCATTCAGCGATTGTTGTGAGTGCAACTGTTGAATTAAGTTTTCAAAATAGTATGTTGTATATGATAGTATGCATTTATTGAATGAAATTTAGCTTATCTATGGTATATCTATCAAGTATTAACGCATGGATTGTGGAAGTTTTCTGAGCTCTTATTAGTTTACGCCAATAATTCATAGAGTTAGAACGCACTACTACCAATGATGCCTAAGGAATTAACTAGGGTAAGTTAATTACCCGAGTTAAGTAGAAGATGCCGCGAGGCGTTACTTTTTACTAATATTGATAAGCATAAAATCATTGCTCACAAAAATTTAAGAATTGATCAAAGTAAATGATGAATTAAAAAATGTATTTAGAGATGGTGCTTTTATAAAAGAATGCAAAGAATTGCTCATCAGTGAATGTCCTTGTACTGTTAAAATTGTTTTACTTATAAATATTCCTAATGCTTTATCTTAAAATATTTTATTGAAATGTATGCTCTCCAGTTATTATATATTTCAGCCTTTTGTGTCCAAATGTTTTGTGATTTTAATTTTTACTTTATTTTACTGTGACGTTTTACTATTGTGTACTAATAATGTACTTATAAATAAATAAAACTATTTCTTTCTTTTTTTAATCATTTATAATCTTTTAGAACATTCATTAACACCACTTCTTTTAAAGTAATATTCATAAACTCGTGTGTTTTTATAAAGGAATTTAGGAATAATTCTTTGAAATAAAAGTGACATAAATCTTCTACAAGTCCATTAAATGATTAAAGAAAGAAAGAAACACTTTTTTATTTATTTAAATATTTTTAATAGATTTTTTTAATGTATCTTTTACACTTATGAAATACCAAGTTTTAAAACTATAGAAACCTTGTTGTCATTTTTTCGACTGTAATATGGCGTCTAGCGTCAAAAGTTGCTCGACCTACTATAAAGTTCCATCTATGGCAATTTTAACTTCTAAATAGGACTGTATCTAATATGTCTGACAAGGAAAAAGTTTAAATTTTAATGGAAAAACTTTATTTTGTCGTTTAATTATTCTTCATTTTTTTAACTAATTTTGCAAATCTTTAAAGTTTTTTATTGTAAAACAAAATTTTCCGCAAGGTGTGAAACAAATTTGATTGAATGCTTACCTCGCCAAGAAGTATTCACCATTTTTTCATCATTTTTGGATTTTTCTCATCAAACCTGCTCAGTCACTTTAACCATTATGAGCACTGTCAAATGCATTTATTGTAGATAATAACCAATAAAGTTAATAAAACAAAAAATGACTATATTATTCTTAAAAATAAGTTTTATATAAGATATTTTTAAGTTCGCTTATTTTTGTATGATGGAAGTCTGCAATGTTTCCCTGACAGAGTATCAGTGTTACCTCTTCCCACTCATTGTGTATTCCTTCCCACTAAAAATTCATTTATTCATTTTCTGTTTTAGTATTACTTTTACTTTGATTGATAAGTATAAGGAACTTGTATTTGGAATAAATTTAAAAATAAAATAAATGTAAATTTCATAGAGTTTGAAAAAGTTGTAATTCTTGAAGTAGATAAAGCATTGTTACCTTTCAACCTAAGTTTTGTTAACTAAAGGTTTTTCCCCCAAAGTTCTTGGAAAATTTTACGCAGATGTTTCTGCTTCACCGCTTCCTCTTGAAAGGTTTTGGGGTAAGACCTTTTCTCCGGGTTTATGGTTGTTTGAGAAAGAAAACTTTCTCAGTATAAAATAGTTTGAACAAAGTTTTTAGACTATGTTATATCTCAAGCATTATACCAAAATGCATAATACATAGAGACAATATTCAAAAATATCTTAAGAATTTTACCCCTTTTCAGTTATATAATAAGTTTATTTTAATCTCGAATGATTAAACGTGATATTTCCTTAGTTTTTAATCATACAAGCGCTAAAGATAAGATAAAAGTTGTAATATTAGATATAATTTTCTGCCTTAAACTTATAATAATTAGAAAACTTATTATAATTAAAAAACTTAAAATTACTATATTGAATAGTTCGAAACTCAGCAAGTTGTTAAAGTAATTTTCATAATCATTATTAATGAATTTATAACAGAGGAGATTGCAACCATTGTGATAAAGTCTTGTTGGTTGGTGTTGGAATGTCAGTAATATTAGTAATCCTACACTGCTTATTATCTTGTTCATAAAATTAATTAAATTTGTTTTGAAGTATTACAAGTGTTAAATTTGAGATGAATGAGAAATTATTTACTATAGTATTTCTGTATAATTATCTATACTCTTTTTAATTAATTAAATTAATTTAATAACTTTTAATTAGTCTCTTTATTATCCCTTACGATAAATTATTGTACTATTATGAAGACCAACAGTCTAATTACACTTTTTATAATTCTTAGTCAATTTATAAATTTATTTTTTAAATTGCTGATATAAAGTTCTATTTTGTTTTATTTTAAGTTAGTCTTTGTAGTTAAGATTTAAATTACATATTTTTTTTTTTAAAGTGGCAATAATGTATATAGGTACTTAACTAACTCAAAAATGTCAGTGAAGTGCGATTTTATGGCCAAGGCAGCAAAGTATTATTTTTATCGCTTTGGCTGTGAAGTTGTAATTGGACAGTTATTATTGTCCGTCACATTAAGTTTCACCTAAAATCTAAGAAAGTTGTCACTTGTTTGATTTCAAGTATTTAAATACCATTTATTTGTTATTATAATAATTAAAGAAAAAGTAATAATTTCTTCATTATCTTCTAGCGAAGATTTTATTGATTTGTTTAATAAAAAATCAGTAGATATAGTGGGCGTAGTAAAAAAAGAGTAGTAGAGTAGTTATGCACTCTCAACAAAATATTATTTCTTACATGACGGTATTAAAGTGATTTTATTGCTTGGAAATTATTTATTGAATCGCTATCGCTCGACAATAAACAAATTTTTGTTTCAATAAAATGTCACTTTAATGCCAAGATAAATAATCTACTATTAATTTGATAAATAAAATATTCTTACTAGTGTTTTAACAAATATACAATTGAGGCAAAATTAATTAATTTAATTAAAATGTAAATTTAATGACATCAATCTGTTTTACCCAGGAGCTTTCTAAGAAAACATTCATATTACAACAGTAAAAACATTAATATGACTTCTCTACATCACATAATAACTTAACATTTGACATTACTGGTTAACTATTTATTTTAGAATTGTTAATTCTAAAATTATACTGTAGGTTTATAGAATAGGTATTAAATCCAAAACCGAGATTTCATCTGAATTTTGCGTTTCCGATTTTTTAAGAACTCTTGGAATGCTTTTATCCATTAAGTTATCAGTGTGTTTGTCTTTTAATGCGTGTTATACTAAGGAGTCGAAACTTAGCTCGAAAATAAATTTTTTGGTCTAATGTCATTCCTTAGTATGACAGTCACAATGGTGTCTGATATAATCTGTCTTTATCTTATTGCTAAATCTATAATATCTATACCATGAACGTTTTGTGACCATCGTTAATGGTTCATTTCAGGCAATGAAAAAAGTGACAGAGAGCTTAACATTTAATTGTACTATGACATACATTAAGTTAGATTATTTTACTATACTATAGGATTTTGAATGAACAAAAAAAATAAAATATTATAAACTTTTTTTGACTCTATTATTATTCATCCTCTTTTTAAAGATTATTCGCGTTTTCATTATTATTTATTCATGAAAATGTTGTCAAACAACTCAAAATTTTAGTTGGTAAAATTTAAAGTTAATATTTCCTGTATCATGCTTGTTTAAAATTTATAATCATCTCTAGTTTTAAAGAAAAGAAGGTTGGAAATAGCTAACTCAGATTTTATAGTAAAGGAAAGTTTTTCTGTGTACAACCAGTTTTCAGGAAAGCCAAAAGAGTTTTCTACTTTGTACTGAGACTGTGCTTAAATAAATCATTATTTATTCAGTTGTTGTTGCTTCAACTTTTATGATATTAACCTCTGGGAAAGCTTTCCTTTTTACTTTTTCATCTTTTACTCGAGGAAGATTATAAGACTAGTTCACTGATCTGCTTCCTTATGGGTTGTATTTCCATCTTATTTCTCCTCTAAAGGCATTCAAGTTTTTTTCTTCATTTATAATTCTATTACTTTTATTACCTTTTTTTGCCCTCTTTATTTATTTATATGAATATTTATTCAAATTTTAGTTTGTAGCATACACTGGCTGAATCATTTTGACCAAATAAATATAATTTATATATAGCAAAATATTTTATTTCGGTCTAAAGACGAAAGAAGCAAGTCCAAAGACATCCTGCTATATATATATTGGTTGATTATCATATTTTGAGTACGAGCAAAGCAATTTTTAATATTTTATTTGTCTGTTGTTGTTTAGGGTATGAAAAGTTCTGTAGCTGAGTACTGGATACTCAAAGAAATATCTAGCTGGGAGAATTTTGGAGAAGAAGTGTTTATATGCAGTAAAGGAATTAAAGTTGGAATAACACCTCATGGCGTCAATGTCTTTAATCAGACATTGTTAGTCAAGTAAGTTTATCATTCAATACTACCAATTTCTCAAATATTATATTATATGTTGACATTATCACTTCTTGACATTAATATTCTCTCTTGAGACTTAAAGTCATTTACTTAATATATTATGACACTATTTGTGACATAAATGCTGTATCTTATCACTGTAAATCTACTGCATTTCTTGGTGTTGTATCAATAAGTACCATGAGTGATTTTGTAATAAGTACATACATTTGTATTTATTTTCTATTCTCATTTTACATTATTATTTTTTTAATATAAAATAACTGCTCTGTGGTAATCCAAGAATAGATAAATAAATAGTCTCTCCACTAAAAAGTATGTTAATAGATTATTAGAAAGTTAACTTTCTGCCGCATCCGGCCATCATCAGTCATTCTCTGGAGTGCTAAGAACGATCGTTAGTAACGATCACTTTCCAATTTTATATTGCACAAAGAAAGTTAACTCTCTAATAAATCTATTAACATACTTTTTAGTGGAGAGACTATTTATTTATCTATTATTTTTTATTTCTAAGGTTTTATATACTAAAGATATAATTACTGCAATTGAAACAAACTCTTTTTGTGTATTTAATTCCATGTTAATAGTTAGTTATTTATATACAGATGAATATTGTTGGTTTAATATATTATATTACCAGTGCGGATTAAGATGATTGAATGGAACCTAAACTAAATAATAAATAAACATGGACTAATTAAATAAATAATTTATCATATAATTAAAATCCCCCTCTAGTGTTATAAAAAAAAATATTTTAAATAAATATTCTTATTTATGTACTGAATTCCTATAACTGAATGAGCACATGCTACTAGTAACAAATAATTGAAGAATCAGCTACCGTCGATACTTGCTGTTGGATATAAATATCCCTGGACCGGTTTCGGCATAACGCCATCATCAGCAGGCGGGGCAAACACTCGAGCTCTCAACTAATAAAGTTAAATCAGTGATTAACTTCTAGTCTCAATGAGCACGACGAGCCCTCTGAAGATAAGGGAGGAAGTAGGATAGGGTTTATAAAGGGAATGTGTACTGAGTCAAGGTCGTGACCCTGAGTAGTCAGGTGTGTGAGTCAGGTTGTGCGGGTGAGCCATCTGGCGTTATGTGCTTTTGTGTCTTTGAGACTAGAAGTAATCACTGATTTAACTTTATTAGTTGAGAGGCTCGAGTGTTGCCCCGGCCTGCTGATGATGGCGTTATGCCGAACCGGTCCAGGATATTTATATCCAACAGCAAGTATCGACGGTAGCTGATTCTTCGATTGCTTCTTCAACTTTGCGGTAATATAACCTTTTAATTTTAACAAATAATTCTCTGTTTAATAAAAAAAATCTATTTAAAATTATCTATCTGGTTTCATAATTGTAATTTCATTCATCATACATTTAAATTTGTCCATTATGTTATTTATTTAATCCTTACTGAGTATTTTCATTTCCTAAAACCGCATCTATTTTTTTCAAACTAATTAACAAAGTTTTTATAGAAAAAGAAAAAAAACTAAGCTTTAGTTCTTTTTATGAATAAAAAAAACATTTTAATTTAAAAAGTTTTAATGACAAGAATATTTTTTACAAAGAAGAAAAAGTAAAATAAAAGAAGAAAAAAATGAAGAGCTAATTAGAAAGAAAGATGGCCAGAAATGCGTCACACAAATAAAATAAAAGATTAAGTATAAATTGTACAAGAAATAAAGAGAAAAACTTAGCTCTTCTTTTAAGAAAACTTCAAATTCTTTCTTTATTTTTTTTAAATTTTTATACTGCCCTTTATCTTTAGAAAATTAGGTTTTTTACTTAAAAGATTTAAAAAATCTATTGAGAAAAGCTCTAAGGTTAAAAAATTGGTTCTGTAAAGTTTTGATAAAAGAATAAATTATTTATTTTAAGTTTATTGGTGTGTTAATTAATTATTTTAATTAAAAGTAAATTAATAAAGAAAAAACATTTTTTTTATTGTGTCAAGATTTGTATAAGCATTTTAATTAATTAACTGCTCAATAATATCAAAGGCAATTGATTATATATACCCTACAGTATTTTCATTTATTAATTATTTTCTCTTAGTCAAATTTTTCTTTTTTTTAAGATTTTTTGTTATTTTTTTACGAATTGTTTTAGTTTTAATAAAATCTTTTTCTTTGTCTATAGAAAATGCTCAGTAATAATTTTTATTGTTATTTTATTTATTAATTTTTAAAGGTAATTATTTAGTTTATTAATGATTTTTTTTCTAGTTACTCCATTGTCAATTTCTTAAACCCATATACACATAATACTGAGCCCCTATGTTATATGAGGTTTCCCTATAACATACACAGCTAGCTGTGCATAGCCTAACAGAAGCATAGCCTATCTCAGTACATTGAGAAGCTTGAAATTTCTTTTAGAGACTCTCAGGGGCTCTATGTAACCTCTTTGAAACCTCCTCCAATAGTCAGTTTGCTTTTCACACATTCTTTGTGTTTTGTTTTGTATTTTGAACGCTCTACTATATAAGTCACAGTAAATTTATACTGTGTATTTGACAATATTTTAGGCTACTTAAAATATATATTCCTTCGTAAATTTTTTATGAAGGAAATTCGCTAAAAGAACGATGTCCAGGTTACTTTTTTATGTTTCTAAATTGTACCAATAGGGTCCCTCTATTAATAATATCTCTATTAAGCTGCGTCACACAATTTCTGATTAAGACCTAATGTTACAGTTGAAAGCTGATTAAGCTTTCAACTGTAACATTACGCTTTTTTACTGTACATTAAGCTTTCTGTTTTGTTGTTTCTATTAATTATTATAACCAAACCCCATAACTATTTTTCTATTTTTAATTTTTTTTGCTGGCATATTATTAATTTATAATAAATAGCATAAAACAATAAAAAAAATAAGATAAACTATTTTAATATTTTCTTGTTAGGGACATTATGGAGACCAATAATCACAAAAATTATTAGATAAAATGTTTAAAATACATTCTTTAAAGTATGAAACATAAAACTTCTTGATTTACATTATTTAAAAATGAGGTTTTGAATTTTTAGCCCTTTCTGTTCTCTGATGAAATCGGTGTAAAATTTTATAAATTATTCATTAATTCCTTATACAACTCTAACTTTGAGATTAAAAGAAATTTTCTACAAAAAATCAACTGCTACAAAAAATGCTAACAGTTGATAAAGCCTCTTATTTCTTTCTGTTTTTACGAACTGTTTTTCAACAAGCACTAATATAGAATTTTAAAGTGGCATAATTTTTTATTTTATGGTAAATTTTTACTTTTTTGTTTTAGTATGTATGAAGAAAGTACTATATAAAAAAGTAATGTTTTATTCAAATGTTGGAATCCCTCGTCTTGGTCCATTCATATAACACCTCATTACAATATTTTTCTCAATGATGTCATTTTTTTTATTTCCGTTATTTAACATAATAGAATCCATTGCATAATATTTTATATTTAAATAGTAATCTATTTTATGATGGCTCGAATTTCTTGGTAAACAACAACGTCAAAATTGTCATCGGATTGAATAATTAGACAAAAGGTGTGTCTCCATTGTTTTGTATTAATGCACGAGAAATGACTTGTTTTTCCAAATTTAAATTAATTCTGTAAATTATCAATGACGATTTATTCGTTTTATCAAATATACTTTATAATTGATATTTATTTTTTGGCATAATGCTTACATTTTTCTGTTGCAGAATACCCTATACTGCCATTAAATCAGCTAGATCTCAGAAAAGAATATTTCAGCTTTATTATTACAACACTGAACATGAGGATGATTCGTTTGAAGCTAAGTGTGACTCTTGCCAGGCTGCTGCCAACCTTTACAGGTAAATATTTGTATTATGTGTATAATTTAACTAATTATATTTGGACGCATTGATCATTGGTAGGACACATATCCTAAAGTCCATATAAAACCGATGATTAACCTTATGCGATCCAGATCCCATTTAAAGATGTTTTTTCTTTTTTCATAAATTACATTTATGTATGTATGTCTATATATGTCTATATATGTCTATATATATGTGTATATATATCTGTGCGTGTTTAGATAAGTATTCATCATTATTCATAATAAATCTGTATAGAGAATAAGAATTCTATACAGAAATTGATGCCTGAAATATAAGTCTTCCTCAAACTAGTAAGTTACTAGTTCTTCCCATCTTGTAGATAAATAATATCCATATTTTGCACTGTGATCTCTTATTTTTAGTTGTTTACATTTTAACACAAACAAAGCATAATATTTCTCAATGAGGAAATTTAATTAATTAGCTGTTCTTCATACTAGAGGATTTACATTTAAAAACTATCAGAACTTTATGTTTTTAATTTAAGAATTATTGTTATAGAAATTTATCTATGCAGATGATTACTCTATCTAAATTGCATTTATTGTACACGTATATAATATAATATCATCAAATATGCTGAAGTTTTAAATGTATCTTTAATTTAAGTTCATTCCGTAGTTTGATTTTGATTAAAAATATTTAAAAACAAAATGTAACGTATAAAACAAGTACACATTTTGATTCTATTCAAAATATAAAAATAAAACCGTTCTAATCAAGGGGGACTGCAGTATTAGAATTTCAAGTTCGATTTAATATTGGCGATATAGGATAAAAAGCTTTTTCATGTTTTTGGATCTCTAGGTGTTTTTATAGTATTGTTTTTAAACTGGTTTAAACCCCACATTTTTATGAAGCATTTAAACTCCAGGTTAAATAATATTTTAATGTTAAATACATATTGTTTATCGACCCAGTTTTTTTATTTTTTTATATATATTTTAACTATCAATAAAATGTTGATATACAATCGAAATAGTCAATTAATAATTACCATTTGAAACACAGGTTTGCTATTCTGTGTGGGCCTTTATTTCATGTAGTTGATTTTTATTGTTTTCCCCACTCATACATAACTAAAAATTGTCTTACCACTTTAAAATACTACATTTATTGATACCTTGCAATAAAAGTTAATATGTAGTTTCTTATTCCTTCAGTTCGTTTCTTGTCATCTATAGCTTAACGTTTTACTTCTTTCTTTATATTTCCTATTTTTTTGCAATACATGATAAGTTTAAAGTAAAAAAAAACATTAACTTATTAATTTGAGTCGATAATGTAATTAATTTAAGTTACATGTATAACTTTACTTGCTTTTTTTACAATTTGAAAAAAGTACAAAAATTAAAATATTGAATTTAGAAAAATAATTATTTCTATTATTACAGGGCGTTGACAGAGAAGCACGCATTCTATTCGTGTGACACTGTGAGAAATGCTGTTACTTCTCAATATATCAGAGATCTCAAGGTAATGAAATAACTTCTAAAATTAACGATAAATTTTATCATTATACATTTTTTGAATGATTATTTTTAATGATAACCTGATTTGATCTTTATTATCTAATCTGTCAGTCTGTGATACATGGTTTTTGGATTTATTCTGTTTAATTGATCTATATAATTTTAATTGCTTCTTATTAATTGAACTACTGATAAAAAACATTGTGATAGGGTTTTCATAAATTCCTTATAACTAAGAAATATAATTGTTGTAGGATTACTCAGGGTTGAGGTAATAGACAGCTAAGATCAAAGATAACCTGTAAGCTACCTCATAGGGAGGTTTCGAGTTCCCGCCACAAATAATTTTCTTAACATCCTATATTTTACTATGGGATTTTTCATATAAACTGACTTTTATCAATGGAAAATCATATTTAAAAGTTTATTTCTTTTGAAATAAATATAAGAACATACAATTCAACTATAAGGCATATAATTTTTGTCAACTTTTTGTCAAATCCCTTATATAGTTACGGCATTGTTTGGAAAGTGAAGGCCTTATCACTAGTCAGTCCTGCCAACTTCAAGAATTCACTACAGCTGTCTTTACCTCTTTCAAGGCCTTGTAAAGTTGGTAAATTATTAAAATTAGGGATACAATTTTGTAAAAGATTAAAAACTGTCTTGATAGTTGTAATCACCAAAATTTGTGAAAGACATTGGCTAGACATTTTTTTTGTTAAGAATCTCAACTTAGTTTGCAGTGAGAGGGGGAGCCGATTGTTTGATCCCTTGTAAGTGTCTCACTTATTTGGAGCCTTTATGACTTATTACCTTTGGGGTTTAGAAGAATATTAGCACACCATATGCCACAGAATTAAGTAAAACTGTTACCGTTTTGGTTGGGACTGAAACCTCGGTCGTACAGGCATGGAAATCATAGTATTTTTACTCTTTGGAATTTTGTACCCCAGTATTAACTTACTGCTTGACAAGTAACTTCTTTGACTTGTGTAAAAATTTAATATAGAATTAAACTAAAATATAATACAGTCACTCTTCGAAATAGGAAATTCAAACAAAACAGCTTAAAGTTCTATAATAAAAACAAAAAAAACTAATTATTTAGCTATACATTTCACCTAACACAACATGTATAGCTAAATAATTAGTTTTTTGTTTTTATTTTAGAACTTGTAAGCTGTTTTGTTTAAATTTGAATGTTGTTTATATTTTTTTTGTTTGACTTTTTTATTGTAGATTATTCTTTTTCTAATTAGATTCGTGTTTCTTTTTAAAATTTATGATCATTTCTTAGGTTACCTTGTCTTCTTATTTTTATATTTTTATTGTTTAGGGTACTATAGCATCAATTTTCAACGAATCATCTCCCCTTGGCAAGAAGTACGTGTTTGATATCAGACGCACATGCAGAGAAGTTCATGATAATGCTAGACGTGCTCTGTATGAGGACGAACCAAAATCAGACCTGTCTGTAAAGAAACAATCATCTGAAGATAACATGGCTACTGCTGATAAACTAGCTACTATTGTTGATGCCCTTACATGCAGGTAGTTTTCTTTTTTAACCTTTCGCTTCTCTATCTTGTATTATAGGAAGGAAGCATTTGGAATGAAAACAAATGAGACACACACTTTTTTATTAAATGTCTAAGTTTCAGCATCTACATTTGCCTAAGATAAAAAAATTGAAAAAAACTCCTATATTAGAAGTAAAGAATGAATTGTTATTGATATAATGAGCCCATTTTTCTCTTTAAAAATCAAAGTTTCAGCATCTACATATCCCAAGATAAAAAATTTGAAAAATCCTATATTATGAGTATGGAAATAAGGAACGTCATACATGTTTAAGCACTTCCTTCATAAGCCAGTGACCTTAAGATTTCTGTACCCTAAGAATCTGTGTTAAACTATAAGTTTTTTTTTATAATTTTAACTTAAATTTAATAGCATTTCTTGTTAATGGTATTTTCTGATAACACAAATTGATACCATAAAGATAATTGTTGATAGTATTATACATGTGTAAAAGTCATTACTGTACATGTGTATAGATACAATTATATTGATAGTTTATCAGTGCTGTTATCATTTTTACTCATTTTAATTGTGTGAAATCTTTGTTTCATGCACAATTCTCTATTTATCATAGTTGATAAGGAATACACACCTAAATGTCTGAGATCAGCCCATGTTGGCACTCAGATTTTAATCTATGACATAATTTTTTATCAAATCAATCTTTCATATCATAAATCTTTAATTCATACATGTGTAGAAAATAGCTGAGTAATATAATAAAAAGGTTGCTTATCTAACTATGATAATTAATAAGATTAGGGATATGATTATTCATTGATCTAATGAATACAGAGGGTTCTGACCCAAATATTAATCAGTTAGTCTAATATTCTAGAGGGTTGTATTAAAATACATTCCTCTGCACATAGATTTCTGTATTATCACCTTGCTGGCTGCATCCAGCTGTCATCTGTCTAAACTTTGCTCACTTTGATGCTGCCGATGTCCGAGGTGACCAACACACTCAAATCAGAGTGTGTTGGTTACCTTAAGTGTGCAGAGATGTATTTTAATACAACCCTCTTGAATACCTGGTGAACTCCATAATGCAGCCAATCTTACGATACAATTAGTCTAAAGTTTTTTTACCTTTTTCTACTGTATACAGAATGAATGAAGTTAGATTTTTAAATTCTTATCTAGGTATGATAAAGAATCTATATTTATTGAGGATTCTAAAGACTTCTAAATTTTAGGTTTTCATTGTTAAATCGTAGGCAGATAATTTCTATTCCCTCATTTTACTTATTTTTATCTCATATTTTCTTGTTTTTTCTCATGAGTTTTTTACTTATGCATATACAAGGGAAACTAAATGTGCCAACATTAAATTCTCAAAATAAGGTTAAAATTATTGTTGAGTTGAGTAATTGTGTTATTGCCTAAATATGGTGTTTGGAAAATTTAAATAGTTAATTGAGAGCAAGTATACTATGATGATACTATGATATTAAAAATTATCGTTTCTTGCAATTTTGAAGGTCTTGACCATATTTTTACCTCATTTTAAAAAATGTTAGCGCAATACTAAGAGGTAGTACATGGGCAGAATAGCACAATGATAAGGGGTCTGGAAGTGAGACAGCTTCCACTAGGTGCCATAACTGTACTTACCCCTACTATAGTCTCCCAAGAGAGAGACTAGATACTCCCCCACCCCTCTACAACTCCTATAGTAGCATGCACTCTACAAACTGCGGGCATTTTTCAGTGTTGCCTCATTAAACCACTTTATTCAACCCAGATAATTAAAGAATACATGCTATAGATAATAATTAAACTTATTTTAAATTTAATTTACTTAAATTAAGACAAAATAGTGAAAAAATAATTTAATATTTACATAGGATTGTAATTATTAGGAAAAATAAAAAAAAATGATGTCACCAATGTACAGTTACAGCACCTAGCTACCCAAGGAATAATAAGAGCTGTTGTATCCTCCTTCTAAATATTAGTCTCTTTGGCACATCTAAAATATTTCACCTGGCATACCCTTTGATTTTCATACTTTATCAAATCAACAAATTTTCAAATTGATTTCCACTTTTTGATTGCCCAATTAGAAAATATTTTAATAATTATAACTTAGTCAATATTTTATACAAACATTTTAAACAGATAAATTATTTTTAATTATGTTTTTATTTGCTCTTTTCAAGAACTGTAAGGATATTCTGAAATTCTTCATTTTTATAGCTGTTAAGCTGAAAAATGCTTAAGACTGTAGTTCTATTTAATATATAGTTATTATAGAGATTACTCAATGTTTGTTTTCTCCTTTTGTTGCAGGATATGCATGGATGTTACTATCGACACAGTTTTCTTCCCATGTGCTCACGTCATATCATGCAACTCATGTGCACAAAGGTGTCAGCTCTGCCCTCTATGTAGATCTGAGATAGAGTCGGCTAAGCGCATTTATCTTCTAACATCAGAACTTGGTCTGACTGCATGATCATTCAGTATTCTTATAATTTCTTGCAAAATACCGTATTTTGCTTAACATAAAATTTTAAGATGAGGAACTTACAAAAATTGTTGTGTTGACAAACTTAATTATTTTTTTAATAAATCAAAGATGTTTTTATCTAGATAAAAACAGCTAAATGTTGTGTACACAAATGGATGAAAATGTTACGAAACTTTTTATACCTTGTTCTGTAATTTGATTTGATTTTTGGCAGGATATGGCAACACCACTTAGCTAGTCAGCAATGCCTGTCCTGGCAGTGTTTCAATCACTGGCAGAACATCTGTTCCATTTGTTATGTAGCACATGTGAGGGAGTTAAAAACTGAGGCCCGAAAAATGTGGGCTTGGTGAACCACTTGAAAAAGTGGTTCCCCTCTTCCACTGCAATGAACTATTTTGTTAGAACTACGTTAGTTTTAGTTTGTTAACATTTATAATTTTTAATCCATTTATGAGGTATAAATTTTCATAAATTATTAAAAATAAACTTTAAGTTTATTTCTTAAAATAAATTTAATTTTAGAACTTAAGGCTGGATGTGCAGTATTTTCATGTTAACGATATTTTTAAATCATTCATTCAACCCTTTAGTTTTTCATCTTAAAATTTATTGTTAGAATTGTATTTGACTCACATTATATCTTATATTTTAGGAATAACTTTTTTGTATTTGTTTTTTTGTATTTTCTATCATATTATTTCCTTTTTTCAAAAAAATCATACCCAATTTATGCAGTGTCATCATTTCAAATCAATAAGCGTAATTAATTAAATAACTATTATGATACAATAAATTAATTAATATAATTAAATTAACGTCATTTAAAAGTTTAATTAGTTTTTGTTGATTGGATTAATTTACGTTTTTAAGCCAGTTATAACTTGATTTAATTTTCGATTATTCAAACTTC
The DNA here is from genome assembly GCA_018340805.1 of Microvelia longipes. Taxonomy (NCBI): domain Eukaryota; kingdom Metazoa; phylum Arthropoda; class Insecta; order Hemiptera; family Veliidae; genus Microvelia; species Microvelia longipes. Next base: position 19,587,739 of record JACMZG010001863.1, on the reverse strand, counting down.
TTATAGTAAGCCCACCCTATTTCATATTTTTCCCTTTTATAGTATATAAGAATTATTTATGATTATGTATACTTTTATTCAAGTAAAATTGCTTTCTAGTAAAAGTGACTACCCATAAAGCAGTGGATTAAAATGAATATTGTTTTCTTCAAATTTAAGATTTATTTTAATTTTTAGTACTGTTAATTAATTTTTTAACAGTACAAAGTTAGTAGTAAAGTTATTAGTTCATTGAAGTCCTTTTTGGCCCAAGGATTTATATTCAGGAGATTTATTAATGTTATGTTTTGATTCATATCTGTTTTTTTTTAACTTTAGCTAGTTATCAGATAATTAAAATAAAACAAATTAATTGCTAGCAGAAAATTTATTGTTATTTTATTGTTAATTGTTTTTACAAATTATTAAGTTAGCAATTTTTTTAATATTGTTAATGCGCTTTGCTTCACTAACCAAATGAGCGCATTTTATGGTTAGTTCGTCAGTTATTAAAAACTATTTTTCCTGTTTTTTTTTGTTTCATTAGAAACATAATTTTACTTTTTACTAACCATGGAATTAATTAACTAATTTTTATTTAATAATTTTAAGAGATCTCATTTATAAGTTTATAAGTTTTATTTTTCGGATATTATAGTTTTATTAAATAAATTAAATTTTCTTTTCATTGTCATTTATAACTCCTCGGTCTGTTTTTGATTTATTTTTAGTTATAAGTAAAGATATTGAGAAGAGTAAGAAATAACAAATCTCTGTCATTTTTCCGTTTATTATTTGGTTACAGTAATCGTGTAATAATAAAATTTCCAAGTAAAAATATTATAGCTATGGTTTATTTTTAATAAAAGGAACGTAAATTATTAGTAATTCTAAACATTAAATTTAGTCATAAAAAATGTAATTAAAAAGTAGAAAACTCAGTGTAGACTTATTTTTTCATTATTTTAATTACAAAATTTGAGTTTGTAATATAATATAGAAATTTGTAATAAAAATATATAATTTCTTTAAAAAAACTTATTGTAAAGTAAAATATTTTTCATATTTTTGAAATAATTGTTTTCAAGTAAAATATGTTTAGGCTAACTGTTCCATCAGTTATTTTTGAACGATTTTTTCTAAATCGTAGATTGACAAAATATGTAGATTGACATATTATAAATTAAAATAGTAGACATATGTAATTATTGTTTAACTGTAACAATTTAAAATTATATATCTTTTATGTGTGATTAATATTTAAAAAATATCTGATGGGAGTAGAATTAATAAATTCAAGCTTGATATTCTTATATTTCATCGTAGTTTCAGTGTTGTCAATTTTAAGACTGGAAGTTGTAAGCGGTATAATGAGATCTGAGTGTTGGCTGACCTGTAAGCTACACTAAATCATTAATTTCCCCACAAATATATATCCTATGGATAAAATAATTTTAGCAATGAAAAATAAAATTACCATTTTGTTATACTATTAAAACTATATTAAGTTGTAATAAAAACAAAATTCTTTTTTCAACTTTGATTTGTTTAAACATTCTATTTAGAAATTGATACTACTCTTTACTGAAATTTCTTCAAAGGAGCAAGTACACATTTTTAAAGAGATGCACTATTTGCCAAAAAAAAGTTAAAAAGAAACTTAAAAATTTTATAGACTTTTTTTCAAGAAATCCTTTTGAAATAAGTTTTGTTGAAATTCGAGTTTGAATTTTTTAATCTTATTCTCACATATAGGGGTTTTAATAATAAAAAATGATTGAGTGTAATAAGAAAGATATTTAGGTAACATTTTATTAAATTTTAATAATTGATATTTTCATAAAATATATCATTTTTGTTTCAAGCTTATTTTCATATTGTACCTCCCAAAATTAAATTTAAAATATTATATTACTTTTTTTATTCTATTTTCCTTAAGTTTTTTTGAGTGTTTATCACTTCATTTTTGACTTAAGTGCCTTATGTTTTAAAAGGCTTGTTTATTTTTGTCAAATGTTGAAATTTAAATGTTTTTATTGATTCTTTTTAAAACTAAAATTATTTGCCAGATAAGTTATCATTATTTAATTTTATGGCTTCAACTAGTTTGTTTCACTTTCCTTAGGCAGTGGAACAAAATTTATTATCATAATAAACAATTACATTCATAAAATCATCTTTAATTCTAAAGGGGGAAAAAATTCATTTTTACTTTCAGTAAACTTTTTTAGAGGAAAAGTGTTACTTAAATTTGAGTTTGAATCTACAGAGAGACAAATAAATAGTTGAAGTAAAATAGATTTGGTTCCCATGGCAACTATTAAACTCCTGCTCCACATTTCCTTCTTAGCTCAGTCAGTGGAGCAAAATGATTTAAAGTACCTCAATGGATACTTTTGAAAGTTTTTAATAAGTTCTATTAACAAGTATGTAAAATAACGTTTACTTGTTTTTATTAAATTAAATGTTTATGCATTTAAATTTAAGTAATCCATTCACAAACACTTTCTACTTACTAAATATGGCAAAGATATATAAATTAACAATAAATTAATCAACTATGAATGAAATAATTGATTTAAAAGAATACTCATTCAAAGTGGCATACTTGACTGTAATTAACTGCTTTTCCTCGTAAGTTAAATGAATGGTGACTCATGAGCCAAGCCTCGGGGTTTAAATATGATGGTTCTTTTGACTTAGGCATCAGGAACCAACTTGACTGCCCAGGGAGGAAATGCTTACTTTTCTCCTTTAGTAAGTTATTAACTAGTGCTACTCGTATAGTATGTAAAATACATTTTACTATTATTGCAATGTCATGTCTTTTTTCTGGACATTTCTCTACTAAATCTGGCAATGTAATTTTCTGTAATTTATTTTGTTTGTTTATTTTTACTTTATTATTTGAGGAATGGAATATTTGCATTGTTTAAAAATAAAAAATAAATGTATTATGAAATAAGATTAAAAAAAAATGTTTTTTAAAAAAAATATTTTATGAAAGAATTAAAATTACTAAGGACTGTAAAAAAAATGTTTAAAAAATGTGATTTTTCCATCATGGAATTATATTAAGTTTTATATTTTATGGATTAAAAATGTGCAAAAATAAATAAAAACATATAAATCCAAATTTCTTGTATTAATTGATTTCCTTGCCCGTGTGTTATTTAACTTGATTCATGGATCATAAAGTGTATTTCTGGATTAGATTTTTTTGGCCATAAGAGTATAACTTATATGTTTCAAATTTTAATTGGAACTCTTGAAAGGGTTGGTAACGTGTATGTGATTGTTTATTTTTATATTCAAAGTCTAATAAAAATATATTATAAGGAAAATTACAAAATATTCCCTTTACTAAAAAAATTATGTTCTTAATAAATAAAAGAAGATATTTTTTTATTTTACCAAACATGGTAACCAATCAAAAAGTAAAATTTGAGGAAATTTATTTATAACATAATAATAAAACATCAATGATTATACATTTATTTTGTACATGATAAGTACCCAGAAAAATTATTATTACTACAAAAAAAAGAGCGAGCAAAAAAGTGAAGAAGTTTATAATAGAAAAGTCAAGATATGTTGGAACCCTAAGTATTAGCATGAAGACAGAATTTTGCACTAATAACTAGCATCAAATTGAAGAAACGATTTTGGAGAAATTTTAAGCCACTAGCCCAAGTTTCTATGGCAACTGGTTTCTAAGAAAATTAAAATTTTATTCTTTAACCCAATTATCAGGGTGGATTAGCTGTTAGTTTCTCTCAATATTCAGATTGACTTAAGTTATCAACTGCCATTAAAAAATCTCAACAATAAAATTTAAAACAATGCAATATTTTTATCTATATCATGTTTTTACTTCATAATGATTACCTTGTGACACTACAAAGCCCTATTTTTATCACACAAAAATTCAATTTATTCCCTTAACTAGGGCTACGATTTGAAAAAGAAAAAAATTGAAAAAGAGTAGAGACCTTTAGACAATTTAATGTTATAAGTCAAATAGAGACTGAGGAATTTGGGGAATATGAAAAACATAGCTTCGGTACTCCCTTAATCCATAATTTTAATGTTTGGTGTATAATGATAGGTGTTTTAAAATTATGAATGAAATCATTGGTCTACAATGATCATGCTTGCTTGAAACAAATTTAAAAATAAATATTTTTTCTAACAAGCAAGTAAACTTTTTTACCAAGAGTATGCACAATTTGGGCAAAATAATTAAAAAGATACTTAAACATTTTTGAGACTTTATCGCTAGAAATCCTTTTTAAATCAATTCTCTTGAAATTCAAATTTGAAATATTTAATATTTTATTCTTTACAAATAGGGGTTTTACCCTTTATAACATTACAGTTTTATATATCTTAAACTACACTTAGATCAGCGTTCTAGAACTGATTAGTGGAATGGAGTAAGCACAAGTTAGGTGGTATTGTTTTGAATTAATTGTAGATGAAAAGGAAATATATGTTGATGATTTTAAGTTCAGATAATATCCAAGACTATATTATATGACCAAAACATAGAACTTCTTCATACCCCGCACGATCGAGAAAAGTTTTGATAATTTTGCAATGCTGTTCATACCTTTCCTGATTCTATGAAGAGGTGTGATGAAATACTGAAGTCAAGTCATATTTTGCTATACTTTTGATGGACCATTTTGCTATAAACCATATAATTTTAAATAGTTTGGTTGGAAATTCTGGTTTTGATCTTAAGTTGATCCTACCCAGATGCGACCTAACTCATAGGCATCATTTTATTTGACACAACTGGTATTCTGATGCTTTGTTGTTTACACCTTAATTTATTAGAGCCTTGAACTTAACGTTGCTGCTTGAATTGAGTTATTATAATTATATTTAGAAAATAAATCTAATTTTTGATCCAAATATGATTGTCATAATTAAAGCTGTTTCAGCTTAAGCAATGGCCTTAAATTTTTTTGTTGAGTCCATAACTATATCTCTCACACATGCTATTTTTTCTTATCAAAAGTTAACCATAATAGTTTATCTAAATATTAGATTATTTTCATCCTTTTTGTTAGAAGATTTTCAAATCAAGTTATTCTGGTTGTTCATACCAAACCTGGTAAAACCCACGATTGGGCGGAAGACAATTTAGTGTAATGTAATATTTTTATCTAATTACGGCTGCAAAATTGCTTATTACCGAACTGTTTTTAAGCTACAAAATGTCATTTTGCCTACAATGTCAACAAAATATTGAAAAACAGTACGGGAAAATTGCTTGGTAATACAAAACCTCCTAGGGAGTTATGGTACATTTATTTATAATGGTAAGAAAGTCAAAACTCCCAAGGAGGAGAAATAAAATTATTTGAGGTTATTATGTTGAAGGTTATTAAATAAATTTTAGTGTTTCTCACTTTGTCAGTAATGATTCTGTGAACTTGTTATTTATATTTTTTGACATTGATGAATTATTGGATCACACACCACCTGATATTTTAAGTATTGCATCAACTTTAAAACAGTCTTTACTGCCAGCAAAAGCTGCTCGCAATAAGTATTTAAAAACTTTTCTGCCGTTAGTAGATAAAATAATATTTGCTACTATACAGCAAAGGAAACATTGCTGATTCGTGCTAGCATTTGTCTGCATATGCCTCTCCAGGAAGATCGCTATTTACCTGACTCGGCTTCGCCTCGTCTGTCAAATGGGTTAATTACCAGCCTCGGCTGGTAATTTCAGTAGTCTGCCCTCACCTTCGGCTCGGGGGCTAATTTATAAGACTTGTTTGCAAAATTCCATTTTGCTGCCTCGTAGCATAATATACTATTAATGGTTTGAATCAGTGGATTTGAATAATAAAATAATTACAATTTTTCTATAAAACGTGTATATTTACAACTTATACAATATTTTCAATATAAAAAATACATTAATTTATACTTTTTGAGAAATTAAACATTTCTTTTTAGGAAATTAAACTAAATCAATGAAAACTTGACAATCATGAAGTTTCAGTGATCGAACAATGCATAGAGTTTAAAAAAGGTAACAACACATTATGGTAACTATACTGCTGGTAAGGTAACTTTAGAGGCAGGCTTTACAAACTTATACAGTTAGTAATATACTTTAAAAGAATTTCATGAACAGTTGTATTACTAAATTGAAGAAAGAGAGCCTTCACACTTATGTATTGCCTCATATCTTCCTATCTAGTGGACAAAGTTATTAACATAATTTATTTTCTTGTAATTTCCAATAAATTACTCATTCCTTTGAAAAATTAACTAAGAAAATAAATAATTTTTTTAAGAAAATTTGTTAAAAACAGAAGATATTGTGCATTCAATTACTCTCTGATTAGTAACACTATTTTTTAATTACATTTATAAAGATATTAATTTATTGAACAAATACTTTTTTTATCAAACAATATTATAGTATATATTTTTATCAGAAATTTCTTAGGGTAAATTATGTAACTGTTAGCACACCTCAAAAGTTAATATAATCCTACGGTAAAATGCTATCAACTGAATTACAAAAATTTCATGATTAATTCTAACATTAAAAATATGCCATTTTTTTAAATTAGAAGAATTTTCTTTGTTAATCTTTTAATGCTGTTTGGGAGGTTTTACCTAATAAATAAAATAAAAGAATGTAGCTGTTAATAGTGATGTAAAATTGATTTAAGAAATTTATAATTACAGATAAAATATGGTACAAATCTTGAGACAAAGCAGAGCAAGACTAACCTGCTGCAAACCTCACAGGGAAAGTTTTAGGTTTCCCCTAATAAGGAAATACCATCTCCAAAGTCTTTGTTATGGGGATTGTTATAATAACTGACTTATATTTAAGAGTTTAATTTCTTTGAAACAATATAAGAACATACAATTTAACTTACATGTTTCAAATATGCTTTGTAATGAATATATTAACAGGATTGTTAAGATAACAGGGGTGATGCAACCGGCCTCATTGTCAGTCAGGGCTGCCAAAGTCAGAAATTCAGACTGTATTTTATAAAAACCTTTTTCGCAGGCCAAGATCAAAGAGAAATCTTGCCCTTCAAAAAGCAAAGTTCTGTTTTTAAATGTCATTTTATTATTTTCTTTTTTCAGTATCACAATTTGTTTTACTTGTAATATTGCTTTTATCTAATGAACACTCATCATGTTCAAAATTGGAGACAGTTTCTTAAAAATATTATGTAAAAGAAACAAAATAGGTTCTACTGATGGATTATATGAAAAAATTAAAAGCATTTACAGTTTTATCCCAAAACATGCATGATATTATTTCAAATTATAATAATGATATTAATAATATAATAATAATTATAACCTTTACTAATAATAATTAATTACTTACTTTTATTTACAAAATCACAATGAGCTATCTATTTACTGCCCATTGAATAATAATAAAATTTTAACTCAGTCAGTTATAGTTTTTTGGCACATCATTTAAATTACTATCATACAGAAAAAATAACCATAACTAAAAAAGTAACGTAGTAGGTCATAGTGTATAGTGATCATAAATAAAATATATTTTTACTCAAGAGATAAGACAGTTAAATCTAGATAGGTGGTATAGTAATAACTTAAATTTTTACAGATAGAACCAGATAAAACTGTCAACAAATTAATAAATTTTGGTTGTAATCTTTTTTTGTAATAATCATGAATGAAAAAAAATAATTATGCCAAAATTAACAATTAATGTATTAAGTTAAATAAATTTTCTATTGAATAGAACAAAAGCTGGTTGCAATGAGTTATGATCTTTTCTCATAATATGTTTTCTTGAATTTTCTTTTGCTTGGATAGGAGTATAATCTTATTTTGTTATTTCAATAGTTTTGGATAGTATAGTTTTGAAAAAAGGAAGCATTAATGGGGTGCATTTATGTTTTATTTTAAGAGCCATTTGCCAGTTATGTTATATTTTATTTTAAGAAGTTTTGTTATGGAATTTTCTTGTTCAAAACATTTTAGCTCAAGCTTAAGATAAGATACTAGGCACAATTGGCCACATAAAAGGTCTAAGTGCCTTGAAAATAATTTTCAACGGAAAAAAAAGATGAGATACAAAATACATTTTGTATTACATACAGTTTGACAAAATAATTTTAGTTATGAAATATTTCATTAGTGAATTTGTTTTTATTGACAAATTAAAATTAAATCTTTAAGGATTTTTAGATTATGTCCAGAAAGAAATTACAAGTGATTAAAATCAGGTAAAATTAAAACTTAATTTATCAAATCCTGGAATTGCTCTTTTAGGTTGTGCTGGATCAACCTAATTGCAAAATTTAAACTTTTCAAATAAAACAATTGCAATTTAAAGATTTTCCAACAAAATAAGGAATCAGCTCTGTATTTTCTACATTTTATTCAATTGTTTATTAGTTTTATACTTTCAATTTTTACATTTTATGCATGCCTTTATATTAATGTAACTATTTTAAAGGGGTTTTTAATAAAGAAACTAAATACAAAACTTTGAAAGTATTCAGAAAATAAAACAAAACATCAATGTTATTTAATTATCACAATGTTATTTAATTATCAGGTGTTATAAATATGGACCTACCTTCTTCAACCAGCTGATGTTTAAATACTACTGATATTTTTTAAATAAACAATAAATACTCATTCAATATTTCCATGGTTTTCGGTTTGATTTAAGAAGGAAATACACTGTAGCTAGCGAAGAGAAGATGAGGGATGATACCAGGACCGAGAATGACACAGCGAATGCATTCCATGACATGCACATGTTACTTTCTGTTAGCACAAACAAGCACAGTAATATTAAGTGTTAGTTATATTAATAATAATAATCCCTCCCCTTCTATAAAAAAATAACTATTAACACGTTTTGAGTGTTACTTAATGCCATAAAAAAGTGGTGTAATGTAACTTTCTTAATTTAAGAAAGTTAAATTAATTCTAATTATTATATTAGATTTTGTGTTTTTTTTAATTAGCTAGTTTTTTTAATTGGCAGTATAATTTTAAAATTATAATGGATGATGGTAAAATATTAATGATTAATCATATTTAAAATTTGCAATTTTAAGAGCCTTTTGCAAACCCTTTAAGGGACACTACATGGATTTCTTGTCTTATTTATTTGTATCTGTTATTTTTTTATCATACATCACTAGTATAACATTTCATGATTCTTTCACAAGCAATTATATTGTCATTTTTGAAAAACTGGCCATCAGAAGGATCTCCTTACCACAGATACTTTCAATTTAACCAATAAATGCAATCTTGTATTACTTGATTTATTATAAAGTTAATATTTTTTTAAATATTTGAGATAAACAAGCATTAGAGCAAGATGCAGCATAAACTATGTTTTAAGAATAAACATGCTAAAAACATGCTTATTGAAAACCCAAAAAATACTTTCAATGCTATTAACATTTTATATATTTGGTGACATATCAATTATATCTTACAGCTTTATTGTTAACTTAAATCAAGTTAAATAAATTTACTTTAAAAGTTAAATAAACTATAATCATGTAGCAGCAAACAATATAAACATGAAAAATGCTCACATCAAAATTCACACATCTACAAGGGAATTCCACTAAATCTACTTCGTCAGTGGGGCGATGCAACCTGGCTACGGGCCTGGGCAATTGTAATATTAAAAATAATGCTGTGACTGGCCTCTAGATGACACTTGAATATTTTGGAATATTCATTTTTATACTAATGAAAGCCATAGGGCATACTAACAAGAACAGTGCTTTTATATAATTAAAAATTACGTATAATATAAAATCTCTAAAAGAAATTTTGTGATTCAATTAGAAATTAAAGTGCAGTTAAGTATTTGATAATCTGTACCCATGTCTTGAATATATTGTTCTGGAGGTGTGGCAACACTGAGCCCAAGTTCTTCAGGAAGGTAAATATGAAGTTTCTTTGCTAATCTAATAGGATCTGAAGGCAAACCTGCATACGTAGTGTTATCTATGTTCTCTACCCATCTTTTTCTCCTTACTCCTGGTTCAAACCTCTGTAAATAGATTAAAAAAATGAATAATTATGGATATGTAAAGTACTGTTTTTCTTTGAAGTTATATCAAATACTTCATTGGTTATTTTTTTAAACCAACTTAGTTACAGGATTTCATTTACTTTATAATAATTATTGGTTGTTAAATATTGTATAAGGTTATTTCCTTGAGCAGTTAGTTCGTTTCTGCTCCTGAGGCGAAGCCAAGGTAATTAATGCAGGGGAAAAATGCATTTCCCCAAGGTGCATACAAGATTTTATCTCCAGACGTTGACGTCATTAAATTATTGTTTATTCTATTTTCATATGTTTTTGATATATTTTAAATTAATTTTTTTCGGACCTATTCCATAAATTTAGGGATGCCCCTAAACAATTTCTTTAACCTGAAAACGAATTTTGAGCAAGAATTTTTTTGTCATGTCCCCCTTATAAATTGGGGGGGGGGGGATTAAGAAAAATATTGCTCCAAACAGCTTCTTTTGGTCTGAATAGAATGTAATCATTCAAAGCATTTTGTCCTGAATATCAAAATAATTGTTTGGCCGGGTCACAATTGTTTTAAAAAAAATTGATTGTCCTCCTTATAAATTTATACGAGATCGCTTCCAAAGTAATGGAAATTACCCCCTTTATTAAATGGGGTTACTCCAAGAGTGTGAAGGCACTTTTTTCTCCCTTGGAGTGAAAAGTAACTTTTCTCCCTTTTTTATCTTTCTCCATTGGGAGTAAAGTGTTCATTACTCCTTAAAACCAGTTTTTCACATTATACTGGAGATAAATAAATTAAAAATCCCGTGTAAAAAAGGGTGGAGCAAGATCTTGCAGACACATTGGGCAGTGTTGTCTTTAGATCTTGACAACGCTAAATTGTCTATTAATTTTGTGTCAGTAGGGTACTTATTCCTGTATCTTCGAAGTCGCATAAAGGGAGTAAAGTTATTCAAAATCATCACATGTAATAAACATCTCTGATACATCAAGAAAATAATTTAAACATGAATAAATAGTGAAAGGATGTATTTTCTGAATTAAAATATTAAATAGAGGGCTATTTGATTAAATCTTCCAGAAGCATATATACTAAGCATGGGATTAATTAACAAATAAAATTGATAACATCAAAGGATCAAAATATCTGAGGGAAACATAAGGAAAGCTGAGTCCAAACACTAACCACAAATTGGGGTTTGATATTAAATTCTTGATTTTTGCCCTAAAGCTATAATTAAAAGGATAAATACTTTTGCCTAAATGATATATATGTACAGCATTTACTTTTTTTGCTTTATCAATATTAAGTTTGCATGAATGGGGTTTTAACAAGGAAAAAGCTATAATACCTGGTTAGGATCTTGACAAGGGGTACATTGAGTTTTACAAAGCTCAACATTGCATTCAATCATTAGGTCCATTACATCTGGAAATTTGAATGCCTAAAACAAATAATACAAGATATATATTAATAAATGTATCAAGATATAATACAATAAATATATAATATAGTAATCTAATATAATTGAAAATATATCCTGATGTCCACTACTGTCTAAAAGAGAGAGAAAATTATATTTTTGTAAGTTTTTCATTCAAGCCACTGTTAATGCTGACGGACAAGCATGTCATACAATATTTTTTTTAAATGATAATAAATATTTGGTCAATACCAAACATAGTACACAATATTTTTTTTAAATGATAATAACTATATTTGGTCAATACCAAACACAATAAAGATCAAATTTTTTTTAACTTTCTTGTTATTATTAAATATTGCAACTATGGTACAATTTTTTTTCTAAAAATGCAGACTTAGGAGGTTCAGGAGTAATTGTGAGCAATATGAGTATTTGTTTTTGGTACCAACACTTTAAGAATATGTGTTGCTTTCTATAATATTAAAAGTGTTCACCATATTAAATTAGGTATAATAATTTAGATTAGGTTAAAATCAAGCTGTAACAAAATAATATTTGTCAATACTTTTAGACCCTGTTTGACAATCTGTAATAATCCTTAGAAAGGATTATAAGACACCTGATAACACAGAAGTGGTCTGGAGGCCAGAGAGACTATTTATACTTTAAAGTAGTTATTTTATAATACTTATAAATTACTTATAAATAATATTTTTAATAAAAAACATTTTAAGTGTTGTCATAAATAGTAGTTTACAAATGTATGAAAATAAATTTTGCTAGTATAAATAATTTACTTTATACATACATAAATAAAACCCACAATAAAATGTTGATAACGTTTATGGCCACCTTCCATTAATATTAATTAATTTCTCAAGTAGTCGAGAAAGCACTTCCTGGATGAATTACATTAAAAATAATATACTCATGAAGAGGAAAGCTTCACTTAATAATAATAAAAGCTTTGTTTCAAAGATAATTGTTAAAATTTGTGTCCAGAAGTAATGATAAATAAAGCATATCTGGACCAATTTATAATCTGAAACCATTGTTAGCATAAAAAGATAGGAAGAAATAAACATAATTGTAATACTTGTAGGCCTGAATGTCCTAAATAACAGTATTTAAGAACAATATTAACATTTATTTCATAATATAGTCATTATGAGGGAAGTAAAATAAGCTGTTGTCATAATAATCCGGAGATATATAGGTTGACCTGCGTGACAGAGTTAAGGATCAGAGAAATTCTTTGCAGCAATTGTTTGGAATTACAAGGCGTATAATGTCACAGAAGTTTTACCTGGAAGAAGGCGTATGTTCTTATGGCGTTTTGATCTCTTGTTTCTTGAAAGGCGCCCATGAGTTTTGGTCTAAGTACACATCCCTGATCGTCAGTTAATTGTAATCTGTTTTCGCTTCCTTGCACTCCGTCAGTTGCCCAGCAGTCCCTCACCATTACATTGAAGCCTGGATCGCCTTCTACTGTAACCACAAGTGTCATGGTTTCACCGATCTTTACAAGACCGTTTGCTGATGATGCATAAGGACCTCGACCAAGCTAAAGACATAAGAATAAACCTGGTTTAAAATCAATGAAGCAAGAAATAATTAATAAATTTAAGAAAAAATTTCATGCTTGATATGATTAAATGAGTCACATATATTTGAAAATGTATCTAAATCATTCAAATTTATACATTAATGTAGAGACTATTTACTTTTATAATGACCTCAACTCATTGATGTTTAAAAAAACCATTTAGTATTCAAGCGATGTAGTGGTGAATTGTGTCACGAAATTGTAACGCTGCATAATACATTGATACTTCAGGCTACATCCAAAACATATAGCTTATATACTGTCGGAAAAACTAATAAATAATAAAATGGACAAATCATATTTTACCTGAATATCAAGACGGGCCTGAGCTGTATCTCCACTAAAGGTAACTACTTCTTGTTGAAGAGCACCAACTGACAGTGCAACTGACAACGCTTTGCTGATTTGACCATTCCAAAGACACCTGACACTTCTAACTGTATCCCAAACCTAAGAAAAATATTTTAAAAAATTAGATAAACTTAAGTAAAAGAAAGTAATTCTGTACTTGAAAGATGGAGTACAGATAGCAAGCTCGTTGCCGGTCCAGCTTTTGGTCGAGAGTAAAGACTAAGCTTGGCAAAAGACGCTTTGAGGCAAAATCTTTAAGCTCGAGTCTGCTTTGATTCATTGCTTGCTTTCCACTAATAGCATCTGCTGCTTGTAGCTTATTTAAAACATGGTAAATGGAATAAAAAATAATGTGAAGGATGAAGAAAAAACAGTGAGTATAATAAACAGACATTTACATAATAACTTTAAAAAATCAGTTATTCAAATTTTAGCTTCTGCAGGAAGAGAATTGATGAAAAACATTACGCAGCATTGGAAAATTCGGGAAAGGTATTAAAAAAATGTATGTCTGTACGATTGCTGGTGTACTGTTTTAGTAAAAGGTATACACACAAATAAAATCGAGAGTGATAAGTGTCATCGATTTCATTAATGTATTAAAATTGTCTTAAAATATAATATTGCTAACTGATGTCACACTTGCCTCTTGGATTCCTGGTTCGTTTTGTAAAACTAAGACGTTTTCAAGATAGGCATCGCTGCCTTTAGCAAACTCGTCAACAAACTGAGTTCCACAAGAATCTAAACTAACTGTAAACTCATACTTCGTCCTTCCTGAATTGGGTTCAACATACCTGCAGTTTGGTAAAGAATAGAATCCCTGGAAAACCAACGATTTAGATATGTAGTTATTTTTACTCTCAATGTTCTTATTACAAATATACATCCACTTAAATTACAAATACCATTCATCCAGAAAAACAAATCATCGAGGTACCAACTTAACAAATATGCTTTATATCTATGCAGAAAAAATTGCAGTGTTAATAAGTTTCCTGTGAGAAAATAAAATCATATGCTTAACAAAAAATCTTGGATATCTTATCAAATTCATCTGATGAACACATTAAACTCAAAAGGTAGGCGAGAAAAATGACTCCTAAAGATAAGAGTTCGTATCTCTATAAATCAATGTTTAATTAGGTATGGACATTTGAAGTTACGTTGAAGACACCGTAACCATCCTTAGATGCCTATCTACCATGGACCAACAAGGTACAAGATACCTATCTACCATGGACCAACTAGGTATTAGATACCTAAAATCTAGTATTTGTATGGGCATACCAGTATTTGGTAAGTCAGCTACAGGCCACTTTATATTTCAATCTGTGCATTATCAAGAAAAAAGGAAAAATACACAAGGAAAGTGCATCTTAAGAATCAGGAAGGCCAACGAAATGTACAACAGCTTTAGAAAATTATTATCTATTGCTTTGGAAAACTTTACCTTGGAGTAAATAACACCATCGAAAACCCTGTTAAACTCTATAGATATCCTCATCATTTCTTTGCTGCACTGAACATCTATAGCATGGATGTGAGGTGGGTGATTTAGATCGTCTAAATTATTAGAATTTCCTCCTTCAGGTGGGATAAGATCGTTACCAATGCCTGTTCCATACACAGATATAGTTATCAGAACTTAAAAACACAAAAACATAATACATGCGAAGTAAAGTCAAGGATCGTTAGTAAAGCATGCTTCTTATGTAGTATTATTACAGAATTAAAGAGAAATAGTGAAATGAATAGTGAGTTATGTGGGAGGAAAAAGAAAACAAAACAAAAACCAATGAAGTCTTTTGTCCACGTCCTTACCAGCTCTTACCCATTCCCACAGAGTCCTTATATTAATGAGAAATCATCCTATGGCAAATTAAATCCCATGAGTTAAAGAGAAAAGAGAGGAAAGAGTAAAAGGAGATATCAAATAATCCCATTATGAACGATAAACTTCATGCTTATAAAATAAAATTAAATAATAAAGACGTTGTTTTAAATTATTTTGAAATTCTAAGAAATTCACTACAATTAAAAAGAACTATTAAAGTTGTTACGAAAGTTAAAAGTTAGGAAGAAATGAAGAACATGCAAGTGCGGGTTATTCTGATATAGTTAAAAACCCGTAAATAATAAAATTCTAAACAGTTAACATCATGCTATATATAAGTTTATTGTTAACGATTTTGTTCTTTTACTAGTAAAACCAAGTGTTAGTATAAGAAGATCTAGTTAATTTAGTTTTGATTGGAGTGAAGTTACCTGGTTGACCAGGTTGATCTGTTGAAGGAACGAATCCAGGAAACTGTGTGCCAGGAACATCAGTCACGTAACCAGGTCGAGCGCCTTCGCCTCCCTTCAAATATAGATTTAGTTTAAGAATGGAGATGCCTTAGAGCTACTAGATTCCCATCTAGTAGTTATAGTGAAGATAGTTTAACGAATAGATTTTTATATTAGAACAAATAATTATGGTATTAAAAAATTCAAGCAGCAATACATGGACTGGACATTGATAGAGTTAGTGTCATTGTAAATGGGACACTCAGCCAGTTTAAAATTCAGTGAAACCCAGTCAGTTTATTTTATTTAAATTTAATTGACACAGAAATGAAAACTTCACGCATTAATGTATGCACCTTTTAACACTTTATTTGTCCTATTGCCTCGAAAAGAGCCCACAGAATACAGTGATATTCAAAACATTCAAAACAAACTCACTTTTTCCACCATTATGTTAATGGTGGAAAAAGTGAGTTTGCCTATTCTATACCACCACCTTTACCTTTGAGGAACTAACTTTACTTGCATTTTAATTAAAATTTTACATGTTTAATTAACGCATACACCTACTTCCATTAGAAATATGTTTAAACTGTTTTTGCTTCAGTAAAAATATGTGTTTACTATAGGTTTATAGTAAACTATTATCTGTTGGGTAATTCGCTAAATGCTAACATCTCATTTAGCTGGTATCATCTTGGTCAATGTTTTGTCAGTTCACTCGTATAGGAAATGGAGAAAAAAGAAATACTTATAAAACAAACAATTACAGTGGATTGGTCAGGGAATAGTGGCTTTGGTGGTGGCTGAGGGGCTGGGTAACCAGTTGGCTGTTGACCAGGTTGCTGTCCAGGGTATCCAGTCGGTTGTTGGCCTGGTTGTTGCCCAGGGTATCCGGTTGATTGTCCGCCTGGCTGCTGACTGGGATATCCAGTGGGTTGTCCCGGCTGCTGACTAGGGTATCCTGTTGGTTGTTGGCCAGGGTAACCAGTAGGCTGCCCTCCAGGATAACCAGTAGGCTGTGTTCTGTCTGGGTAGCGAGTAGTTTGGGGGTAGTTAGGAGAGCTAGGATAACCAGGTTGAGGATAGCCTGTAGAGCTAGGGTATCCTGGCTGCTGAAAACCCGGTTGACCAGGTTGAAATGATGGGAATCCAGTAGGTTGAGGGCTGTATCCAGGAGATGGTTGAGTTGGCTGACTTGGTTGCTGTCCAGGAAATTTACCCGGTCCTTGCCCAGGTTGTTGACCAGGCTTTGGACCAGGTTGGTACACAGGAGAGGGGTAGTTAGGTTGAAAAGTTGAACTAGGATATCCTCCTGTTGATGTTTGTACAGCTGGAGGACCCCGGCCTACAAATATTAAAGATATTTTCATAAGAAAATGAAAAGGATCTCACTCGCAATGAAGGAAGAATGGCCAATAAATGGAAATATATCTAATCAAGAATGATCCAACATAGTCGAGTAAACTTATATATGACCATACTTTAACGACATGGTTTGTAAATATATTTGAAGTTTGATAAACTAGAATAGAGTTGTACTTCTTGAAGACATTTAGGCTGAGCATTTTGGATCCTAAACGATATTCTGAACGTTAAGTAATTTGCAACGATAGTGAGAGAAGGCAAACCCTCTTAAATATTGAGTGTAAGGCAGACAAACTTCTCATAATACTTCTTATGGTCAAACTTACTTGATCGCTAAAATTTCACATCTTTCGAGCCTTTATTGTAAATTTAAAATATTCGATAAAATAATTTACCAGGTGGAGAAGTGGGGTAACCTTGTGACGCTGGGTATCCCTGATCAGAAGTTTGGAACGGCCTGGGTTGCTGCGTGCTACTTGCAGGTAAGTATTGCCTTGATAGCGGCTCTTGTCTCGCTATAAATAGTACAAACACAGTATCAATATAAGATGTATTAATAAAAATAAATTTTTCTTACCTGGGTCTGCATGTAGCGATACCATTAACAACAAAAAACAGTATGTTTCCTGTTCCCGCAATCAAGAGGGTTTCTGATAACCTGATAACCTTTTAAGCCAGTAAATATTGATGAATGATTCTTCAATTAAGAATAATCGCTAAATGTATCATACATATTCTTATATGCAAGTGTAAGCAATCGCTAAATCCTGTATTATAATAAGATTAAACTCCTTACTCAATTTCAAGAATACTTCGATAAACGAAACATTCATTGGTTTTACAAACTGATTCTTGAGTTTGGACCTCTAACCTAGAAAGAGGTTAGTATCTGTGTCAAGATAGACACAAACATTAGCCTTGTTGTAGGTTGGGTCCAATCCTTAGACTGGGTTTACAAACCAGTTTGAAAACCCACTGAGACACAAATACTAACTGAAAACGACAATACAATCAAACTACAATAAAGGGGATTTTAATTCTCGGAATAGGATCTGCACCTTATATCTAAATAATGTCATCACTAAAACTCAAAATATATTCTAGAGAGTAACTTCGAATTGCCCAGACTAAAAACAAAATATACTTTAAACTAACAATCTTTACAAGATTAAAATTAGAGTCGTCTTTTAAATTTTTTAGCAGGTGCTTCTTTTAAATTTTTTAGCAGGTGCTGTTGAGCAGTGTTAATGAAAAGGTGATATTTTACAGCAATAGTATAGTCTATATACCCTGATATAGTACATTATATTTATTATACATTCATGCATTATATTTATTATACATTAAATTCATTATACATCCATAAATTATATTCATTATACATCCATAAATTATATTCATTATACATTCATACATTATAGATGAGCATAATGTATAATCCTGCTCTTAACTAAGTTCATCCACTATACTTAACACACCTCTATTCCACCCATGAAGAAAAGTTAAATAATATGAAGACGACAAAAAGAACACATACCTCTCCTACTTGACTTCTTATACCTATCTTGTAGCCATGTTAATAGTTGCTCTACTGTCTTGTCTGTTTCCGTGGTGCCGGTTTGTCCTGCAATTCACGAAAATAAAAATATAAAAATTTTAAACGAAATTGGGATTGATATACGAGTATAAAGACGAGAATATGGTAGCATAAAATTATTAATTTATTAAATTAATTAATTAAATTACTTTTACTAGCCGTTATTTTGGTTATTTTAGTTTTTATGCACCCTTAACATTTATAAGGGGGACTAGACCAAATTTTTTTTATTGGCTCAAAATCCTTTTCAGGTAAAAAAAAGTAGTTTGAAGCAATAAAAAATTAGAATAAAATACAACAAAATGTATTAAAATAAAATCAACGTCTGGAGATAAAATCTTGTATGCACCTTGGGAGTAAAAAGCAATTTCCCCCCCCCCTCGCAATTACCTTAATAGTCAGTAATTCCCACTAAATCATTGCCTTGGGAGTTAAATGCTTTGGCTTCCTCGGCATAAGCCTTAAAAAACCAACTAATTGCTCAGGGAAATAGTAGCATTCTTTACTCCATTGGTGCATAAATAACTATAATATATATATATAATAAATACAAATACAATTTTTACTCACACACACATAATATATATATATATATATGTGTGTGTGTGTGTGTGTGTGTGTGTGTGTACATATATATAATTAATATATATAATGTATATAAAAATATATATGTATATGTATATATATATATATATATATATATATATATATAATATATATAATATATATATATATATATATATTTCCTATTTCTTATATATCTATATATATGAAAAATAACTATTATATATAACGTATCTCAAACGGATTTTAGCTGCTCTCCTGGGTCCGACTTTCGAGATGACGCCTATCCCATTAACGATGTTTTTTTTAAAGGAAAGTTGCTAAAAGAGAAGAACTGTTTCTTTAAATTGGGTTCGATTAAAACGTGTTTAATGTGTAATAAGCAATAAATATAGCTAACACTATTTAATTATTAACTGCTACATCAAATCATTTAACAAATTGTATGTCAAACTTTATCAAAAGTAAGGTATATAAGTAAGTAATGTTTATAATTAAAATATAAAACTAAAGCATGTAAATAAAGTATGTAAGTATTACAGAAAAACTTACTAGTAGTTCTATTTATTGATGAATAATTTATTTTTTTTCCAAACTCTTCAGCATTCAATATCTGAAACAAAATTATTATTGTAACATTCTTTTGAATTTTCTATTTATTTAATAAAAATACAATTTTCTTAAATCTACAAATGAATTAATCTAGAGAATATCCCTCACTAAAAGCAAGGCCTATGCTGTCAGGGACATTATAACAAGGCTTAAAAAATACTGGCAACTTGTCGATTCCTCACAACACGCTTATCGTCATAGAGGTAGATAATAGAGGAGACATAGCCTATCTCATTACATTGAGAGGCCTGAAACATCTTTTTGGGGCTCTTAGGGGCTATTTGTAACCTTAATGAAACCTCCTTGAAGAGTAAGTTAGGTTATAATCAATTATTTGTTTTCGGCTTCCCGTGCATTTTTTGTGTTTTTATTTGTATTTTTAACGCTCAACTGTAAAGTTACTGAAATTTTGTACTGATTATTCGATGGTATTTATAAGCAAGTGGTTAGGTTACTTTTTTGATGTTTCAAAATTTAACCTATAGGGCTTCTCTAGTAATATATCTCAATGCTTATCCTCTCAACTTCGGACTTACTGAGATATTAATGAAGCCCTAAAAAATATTTTATAGCAAGCACAACTATTTTTGTACAAAGGTTTATGTCTCAACCATAAGCACACTAGGGGCTCCAATGATAAGACACACACACATACAGACAATTGTGTAAACACCCCTCAGAAAGTATTAAACTCGTCTAAAACGGATAGTTCAATATTTTGAATGATAGTTTCTGATGTTTATTGCATCACAATGATGATAACACATCACATTTCTTATGTGCCTAAGGTAAAATAAGAAAAATTAAAAGATAATTATGCATATAACAAGTATTAAAAGTATCTCAATAATACAAGCAGAAATGTCTCTAGGAAATCGATTATTTCATTACACATAATGAAATCAGCATTGTTACTGTCACAAAACTATTGTTTGAGGTAGACTATCCTCTCTTTCCACAGATCATAACTTACTTAATCAGAATTAAGTACCAAGAAAGGAAAGAGAAAATGACAGAATTTTCAGTTGATATTTCGGCAAGAGTTATATAGTTTTTTAAACTTTATTAGAACAAGATTATGTGCAGCAGTAGAACTATTGAGTTTTAACCTATTAAGATGCATTCATGCAACTTCAGATAACTTGCAACTCAAGTTATCAACCAATTATAATTCCTTGATAACTTTTGTATCTAGATCATTTTAGTTCTACAAAAGTGTTAGAAATAACTAAATCCTAGGCCACATTATGTTTTTAACAAAAAGGCACCATTGTAAAGCTAGGGCTAATTTTGGTCACGGTATAGTTATGGTATCATTTTATGTAGTTTAATTCTCCGAAGGTTTCAGTTCTATTGTCATTTTCCAAATTAATCTATTTAACATAATGTGGACGAATAGAGAATAAATAATAAAAATCTACCTAAAAAGTAAAACATAAACTAAAAAATATACTTAAATGCCATAAAATTACATAAAATTCATAATTGTTCAAATATACTATTAATCCATCTCCCTCGATAAGAACAATAGTTATTAAAAAATCATCAACCTAGGAAAATGATGAAAATTCTATCCTCTTTTTTTAAAATCGAGGAAAAAAAGATAAACGAACATTTAAATAAAATAAAAGAAATAAAAGAAAGATAATTATAAAATAGTTCAATGACAAATCCTAAATAGCTACTTACAAAACTAACAAAAAAATTAAAGATAAACAAAGAACTAAAAAACTGGCACAAATTAAGCAAAAAAAATTCAAATAAGTTAAAATAGCGAAGCGGATTTGGTAACAAGTTTTAAAATAGAGTCTTCTTGCAAATACACTATTTTGCATAAAAATGTACGAAGAAAGGTTTCATCAATGTATAACAGCTTTGCATCATTCACGGTTAGTCAGATGACCATAAACTGCAGACGGTATGGACTTCGTAAATTAATATTAACGACAACTGAAAGAAAAAGTTTAGTAATTTTTTTAAACAGTTTACATTTGTAGGATATTGTCAGATTTAAATCTGTAAATTTATGTAATACTATGAACAAAATTTTAGGCTTAGCTTGATTTTTCTTTTGTAGGAATAGACAGTAATGATGTCAGTTAAGTTTTCTTTTACGGTTATAAATGAGATGTAAATTAGCGTAATAATTCTTAGGAGCATTAGTAGATCTATGAATTCATAACTTAATAGTTTTAAGGCCTAAAAAACTAAATAAAAATAGCCTTTAATTGTAAAGCTGTTTATAATTGGAATGTTTTATGCAAAATTTGTATTTCACAAGAAAGAGGCTGTTATTCCAACAAATTATAATCATAATTGACAACTATTTTAAAACGGAATTAAAGATTTCTTAAATGAAGAAAAAAGTTTTTGAGAAAAAAATAAGCAAGGTTATTTAAAATATACTTAATATAAATCGGGTACAGGGTACCTCGGAAATTTTCCTCACCACAACGGATTCACTATGCTCATGACTAATACTTTGGATTTTCTACGCTCATTCTCACAACTTGGAATTCGCTACGATTATCCTCACAACTTAAAATTCACTACGTTTATCTTCACAACTTGGAATTGGCTACGTTTATCCTCATAACTTGGAATTCGCTACGTTTATCTTCACAACTTGGAATTCACAACGCTCATTCTCACAACTTGGAATTCGCTACGCTTATCCTTACAACTTGAAATTTAATACGCTCATTCTCACAACTTGGAATTCACAACGCTCATTCTCACAAATTGGAATTCACAACGCTCATTCTCACAACTTGGAATTCACAACGCTCATCCTCACAACTTGGAATTCGTTACGCTTATTCTCACAACTTGGAATTCGATACGCTTATTCTCACAACTTGAAATTCGCTACTCTTATCCTCCCTACTTCTCACTACATCTGATAGTAAATACAAGGAACTTTGGTACAAGTGTATCCCTTTGTGACATAAACATGTAAACTAAGTTTACTTTGAATACGGCAAGTTTATCTACGGTTTTTGTTGAATCATCAAAGTAAAGCAGCATCGAGCGAAGTCAGTGGTGAGAGCTAGGAATAAAATGAAGTGAGTCCCAAGTATCGTTGATGGGAGGAAAAGTACCAAGATACCCCGTACCCGATTTTTTAAGCATTTTCATTTTCACGGGAGCGCAATTAGGCCTAAAGTTTTGTTTTTGAGCCATTTTGCAAACTCTAAGAGTGTTTATATCAAACATCACGATACAAACCACTTTTACGTTCTAAAATCGCCTGAACGGATGATTATGATAAAATATCGGCTTTGGGATTATATGATAAACGCAATCTCTACCTACATACCTACAGTAGTAGGGTGAGGAATAGTTAAAATTAATATAAACCAATACAAAATTATATAGAACAGAAATTAGAGAAAAGATTTGTTGTTGCGAAACATAACCAGGATATTTAAAAAAAATGATAGTACTCGAAACAATTTTTTAACTCAATTCTTGAAAATATCTATAATTTGACCTTAATTCGAATCAATTTTTCTATTAGGGTTTACATGGCGGATTGAAAGATTGAGATAGGTTTAAAATAGAGTTTAAAACTGCATGTGCATGTTAATATGAACGAGATTTCATATATTTAATATTTATCGTATAATTTGTTATCTTTTAATATTTATAATGGTTGGTCCTTAGTGGGCACGGATATTTTAGGTCCTACTTTCGGGAAACATCATCTTCTGATTATCTCTATTGCATTGACAACGTAGAACACACTTTTTTTGATTGTACTAAATAGACCAACGAGAGACTAAATCTAACCATGATATATGGGCCAATGGTCAGGTTTTGAGTTGGTTCTAGGCGTTGCAGTTTTCCTTGCAACGTCCCCACAATAAAGCTTCGACAAAAGGGGACATAGGGGTTCCAGCTAGGTTCAAGGGGTTTCGCGGTGTGAGTTTTAGTTGGTCTGAGGCAGACCCTGAGTCCAACACTGTTGACAGACCGCTGTCTTCGTGCGAAAATGCATTTCTCTCTCTTTTTTGGTAACATTTTTCCCGTAAGAAAAATTTTGCCAGAAAATTTTGACAAAATATTTATATTTATACACAATAAGATAGATATTTATCTTCGGTATTACGCGTATTTATCCTGTAATACCTGCAACTAATGGAAGGCTCAATAGTCATAAATTTTTTTCTTCCTCTTCAGTTTAAATTTATACATTCAAATCCCTAATAGTTATCTGTAACTATAATGCAAAACTAATCAACCCGAGTGGTTTTTGCTAAATTGTCTCTCTGTATGTGTGTGTATGTCTGTGAGTATGAGTGTGAGTGTGAGTGTGTGTGTGTGGTGTGTGTGTGCCCCAGCGCCCAGTGTATTTATGCTAGAGAGTTGAAATTTTGTAAAAAAAATCAGTCTATTGCTGCAGCTGTGCTATTCGGAAAAGAATTTTATTATTACGTCATTAACCCGCAATAATGACCCAGCAAAAATTTCGTGAAATCATTAAACGCGGAAAAATTATGCGATAGGATTGAGATTTGAACACGCAGTCTCAATATCAGCATTAGTTCAATTTTAATTGAATGGCTTGTGTACGTTTTTTAAAAAATTGGAAAAAACTGTGAATTAGTCCAATTGAGTTGAAATTTTGTAAAAAGTATATTATAACCTAATAAATAAGTACACATGTTTCGTTTAAATCCGACAAGTATATTCAAGATTTTTTTGGATTATAAAAATTAAGGAGCACATCAGAACGTGGTCAATGCTGTATGGGGGACCGCTGAGAATGATACGAATGCGTTTACTATATCTGAAGACGAGCGAAGCGAGTCCAAAGGCATGTTGCAGTGTAAATTTGGCAAACTGTATTTCTGAGGACGAGCGAAGCGAGTCCGAAGCAGGGAGGAAAAATAAATTAATAAATAAATAAACCATTTATTGTAATTTATAATTTTATAAAATTCACATTTAAAATCTATAATATAACCTTATACAGAGGATTACAAATCGGGGTTAGCCCGTGGTCACCTTTTTAAGGTAGGAGTCGCCGACATTAGAAACATTATTACTTACATTAAAATAAGTTATAAATATCGATTGAAATAATATTAGAATAAATGAAAATTAAATGTATAATAATGTTAATGTTTAATGTTTTAATAATTTAGATTTAAATAATTGTAATCTTAAGTTAATTTAAATAAAATCCATTCAATATAATATAATAATGTAAGAGTTTAACTTAATGATTTAGAAATATACAAAAATTAGTATATATGATTATTTCTATAAAAATATTAACAAGTACTAATTTTTTAGCGAGTCGAAAGGCATGTTGCCGTGTAAATTTGGCAAACTGTATTTCTGAGGACGAGCGAAGCGAGTCCGAAGCAGGGAGGATGAGCGTAGCGAATTTATGTAATGAGGAAAAGTTCCGATTTTTTTTATAAAAATAGCTCAAACGTAAGTATAATTAATTTTAATTGAGTTTGAGATTTTTTTGGTAGTTTAACTGATTATTATTAAAATGTCAACAAGTAATAAGAATTTTTTTTTAAATTATTTGTTTTAGAATTTAATACAAGAATTAAATACAATATAAATATCTAATATTACACAAGAAGACATACCTACAAATATGCAAAAATATAAGTGTATAAATATATAGTTAAATCATATTTCTTTGACAACTTGTAATGTAAAATCGTAAAATTCAGGTATTGTAAAGTTTAAGTTAATAAAATTTAAAGAAATAATATTTTATCACTTTCAAAGGAAGTGCTTTGATTGTTTACAATGTTTAGTTAACGAATAGAAATTGAAGATAACAATAAAAGTTAATCTTACAGTTAACGCTAACCTATCACCCTTGCTTTGAAGTTATAAGACTCTTATGTAACCTAACACACTTGACAATTTCCTACAAGATATTGAAAAAGTTCATTCCAAGCAACCATTTTTCATTTTTTAATAAACATTTTTCTTAAGCTATAAGATTCAATAATTTTTATCTGTATTTTGAACTTTCATTTACAATTTTATTTTATTTCTCTCATATTAATTTCGTTTATGGACAATTATCAAGGAAATCAAACAGAGTGAAAATGCTGTATCCTAAGTATACCCTTTAGTTATAATTAACGGGCATAATTATAAGTCTATTGAAAAATGTTTATTGGTTCCCCAGGCTACCGGGCAATATCGCTTCCTCCCAAATAAAAAGGTTATAGTTTTCCCTAATAAAAATAATAAAAATCCATTTATTTAAAAAAAAAAAAGATCTTTACATTTTATCATATACTGTATATATAGGAAAAGTATTGTGTAAGCACTGAAAATCCGACCATTATACCATATGAATTATCCATTTTAATGAGATTTTAGCGAATTTTAAAGATTCAAGAACATATATACGCTACTAATCAAGAATATATATACGCTATTAACAATTTTATGATGTGAGGTTAAATATGTTTTAGAAAGTTGCAGTATATTTACTATAAATACAATCTGAATAGGGAAACAACCATGTTGCCGCGAAGCCCCACTCACCGACGCCACGTAGCGGCTTAGAGGCTGAAGACCTCCTGTTAAGACCTCCAGATTGGTTTCTACAAGTTTTCTGTCTGTATGTGTGTTTATGTGTCATTTATCATCGTAGCTCCTACTGCGCTTATTCTAGAGAGTTGAAACTTAGACAAAAATAAATCATTAGGTCTAAGAAGGCTCAAAAATAAGTTTTGCTTGTTCATTAATAACGCCATTAATTACATAGCAAATTTTCAATATTCATAAACGCGGGACAATGTTTGGATTGGTTTTAAATTTGGCACGCATGAAGTGCTATACATGCGCCTTTATGTTATGCTATAATGTAAAGTTTAATACTTGGATGGGTCACCGATAGGAACAAAAAGATGTTTTTACTGTCCAAAGCAACTCTGAAGATGTTCTACAATATAAAATTGGGCGATTTTTATATTCAGAGTAGAAGCATGAGTACGGGATAGCAGGGTAAGGATGAGCGTACCAAATCTGATATGATGGTAAAATGTACCGAGATAACTGATTTTAATGTTTCTTAAAGTATGAGTAAAACAATGTTTAACTCGTTTTTTAAAAAACGACATTTGTGGCAATAAGAAGAGAACTTTAGATATTTAAGTTGAAACTAGAGGCCGTTAACGGCGCTAGTATTTCTGTGCTGTTTGATATGTAATATAGGATAGGATAATAACTTAAAATCCAAATTGTTCGCCCTTTAATTCTTAATGTTTTATATTAAAGTCATTTCGAGGGGATAGGGGCGGAAGAAGAAGAGGAAGTCTACTCACTCAGTAGAAAAAAATTGTGCTTATACAATACACTTTCGAGCACACCTTTTAGTGAATTGTTTCTGTAAATCTGTTAAATTTTTGTGAAACCATTTACAAATTATTAATGTTTTTATGTTATTATTTCTTAAAAATTGATAAATATAGCAATTCTAACAGATAAAAACAGCCGTGAGCACACCTTGTAAAAAAAGAATGGGGTCCTATTTTATTTACACAGGAACCCTATAGAGTGAGTAGAATAAAAATTGGGTATACTGGCTACATGAATGAATTTCCCCACCATGTTAGATGCACCAGGAATATTTTGGACTCGCTAAAAAAAGGATATAAATGTGTTTATTTTCTAGTAGTCAATACTTCGAAATACTTAAACATTTTTAATAAAGATAAATTGGCAAATGAAGTATAAGAATAATTTACCTGAGTTGTAGATAAAGCAAGTAAGCAGAAAAGCAAAGGTTTCTCCATGCTTATTTACCCTCCTGGAAAAAAACAAAGATATCATTAATACTGTCAAATTGGTCGCATAATATTTTCAGGATATTGCTGACTAACATCCAACAGTAAAAAAATAAATAAATAAATATATCATTTGATACTACCGAGTTTTGCAACATGAATAGTGGACACAATATAATTGTGCGAGAGACATCTAGGAAATGTAACAAGCAAAATGCAATGTTTCGTCATCATTGATGACTCGACATAATGTCATGTCCCACTCTGTTCGTTACATCTAACTCATCAGGGCGCCAACAGAGCCTGAACTCACTCAGACCTTCAATTATTCTGAAGAATATATATGTGAAGTATTTACCAGAGACGAGCGGTGCTCTCTTAAAGCCATCATGCATGGCAAGCAAAACATATATTTGATACTAGTTTTGCAAAACATAAATATGAATGGCACTGGATATTAATAATGAGGGAAAATGAAAAGCGGTTAAAACAATAATTTCCTCAGGTCAAGTCAAGGTAGTAAATATGAAAGTGAATTGCCTACTTACTAAATCAGGTAAACGGTAAAATAACAAACAAAGAAAAACTATAATATTATTAATTAATTATAAACAAAGTAAAACATTAACAATTATTACGGAAAAACCTCTCCACAATGTTTACTTATTAAAGCTATTCAAAACCGGCTTTCAACCTAAACGTTCATCATTAGTGCCTAAAAACAAAAGTAAAAAAATGACTTTTTAGGCACTGATGGTGACCGTTTAAATTGAAACCCGGTTTTGATGGGATTTAATGAATTAACATTGTGGAGAGGCTTTTTCGTATTAATTGTTATCATCCACTTCACCTGCGCTTCACTTTATTATCGTAAAAGTAAAACATTAACATTTTTATAGATTATGTCGGTGTTATTTAAGTTATGTAAGATTATGTAAGTATTATTTAAGTTATGTAAGATTATGTAAGTATTATTTAAGTTATGTAAGTATATGTCGGTGTTGTTTAAGTAATGTAAGATTATTTTGGTATTATTTAAGTCGTGTAAGACTACGTGGGTATTATTTAAGTTATGTAAGATTATGTCGGTATTATTTATTTGTAAGTATTATTTAAGTTATTAGAAAAATATTTGTATCTTTTTATAAATGTCACTCATGTCATATCCTACAAATTAGAACGAGGCCCGTTGGCACTAGCTGTGCACTTTTACTAGTTACTATAAAGTTATAGATCCTAGCACCGGACGCCTACATTCTCATAACAACTATTATTATCACAATAGATGTGATACAAATATGGATAATCTGGTCGGATCTTCATGTACGGATCCGTCGAGCCGGTCCGACGGATCGATCCGTAAGCCCTGAATGTTTTAAATAATACTTACTAGCCGATTTCACATCTTAGTTGTTGTAAATTAAAATAAACTGTTTACATTTGTTCTGAGTATCTACTTATGTTTACATTTGTTCTGAGTATCTACTTATGTTTACATTTGTCTGAGTATCTACTTATTTTACATTTGTTCCGAGTATCTCCTTATGTTTACGTTTGTTCTGAGTATCTACTTATGTTTACATTTGTTCTGAGTATCTACTTATGTTTACATTTATTCTGAGTATCTACTTATGTTTTCATTTGTTCTGAGTATCTACTTTTGTTTACATTATTTCATTACACTTCGAATAAAGCTGTAAAATATTCGTGCGTTTTATACTTTTACTAGATAGTCATGTATTAATGATATAAAGAATACATTAAACTCCACGTTGATTCTATTCCTCATATTTCTTCTTATAATTCTTCATATTAAGCTGCACACAGCATAGAAATATTATTACTAGAGGGGCCCTACATGTTAAATTTTGAAACATCGAAAAAGTAACCAGACCACCTTCGCTTATATATAATCAAACAATCACTACAAAATTACGATAACTTATGTAGTAAAACGTGAAAAACACAAACCAAAAGACAAATAATATACGGCAAGCCGAAAACATTGAGTTATTATAACCTTAACTCAATCTTTTAAGAGGTTTCAATGAGGTTACACAGAGCCCCTGAGCCCGAAATGATTTTTCAGGCCTTGCAATGTATTGAGATGGACTATGCCCCCTCTAGTATAAAATCTCTATGGTACACAGTATAAGTGTCTTTACGTATCATACCAAACAGACTTGATTTATTAACATAAATTTTATTATTTTATTATTAATGCACTTCTTATAGTAATGAATCAAGAATAGATTTGACAGGCATGCTAACTCGCGAGTCTGGTCTCTCTAATCGATCTCACGGATAATTTGTCAGGTGGGCTTACTGTCAGGGTATGTATAAACACTTATCACGTAATGCGAACATAATTTTAAAATTGATTTATTCATTCTATAATAGTTATTTATGCCATAAGGCTGAGAAGTGTGTCTTTATGTCACGGCAATTAAATTTACCGACGAGCGAAGCGAGTCGGGAAAAATTTGCCAAGACATAAAGACATTCTCAGCCGGATGGCATACACTATTTTTTTGAGGTAGCAAAAAAAAAAAATTTTACATTGTGTTAATAATTGAATTAATGTAGATACATAAAAATGAACGTTTTTAAAGAAAACTCATGAAGGTTTAACACAGATTGTTTTTTTGAACACGCTACATTACAGTAATGGCGGCAACATATGAATTACTTTTACGTCCTAGGAGTTTTTTTTACATTCATTATTGTCCTCGGAGGTGAAAAGTACTAAATAACCTCCTATAACAATAATGATTGGCTTCTCATCCTAAAAACGGTCCAATAAAGTGCTCAATTACGTACTACATCAAAAAATTTAAATTTATTTAGACAAATTTAATGAAAATTAAAAACAAATTTTATTTAAAATTTAGATTTGTTAGTTTCCATTTTATTGTTAGTTATTAGTCGCAATAAAACTGTATGAAACATATCTAAAAATAAAGTTAAAATTCAAAGAAGTGATCCGCTTTTTTGGCTTAGCATATGAAATAACTAATACTCATGAGACTAGAATAATTCTGTTTTCAACTTCATCCTTATCATTCATATTGAAGCTCACGCTTTCTTTTATCTAAAACCCAAATTTTCCGATAAACCGGATTCACGAGATAATGATAACGTTCTGCACAATAATTACAAACTCGTAGCTCTATATTAGTATTACACTTTGATTATAATCATTTCATTACATAGGTTCAGGGAATGTACATATTCGCAAGTTCCTGTTCATTGATGGTAAAAACGGTTTTAAGTTGCAAAAACCACACACGATCTGTTGTATAAAATCACTTCAAATCACTTTCACGTTTGATTTCCTTAAAACAAAATACTGGTCCTGTAATTTAGAACTGTTTCATTTTTCAGAGTTTAAGGTCGAAAGGTAAAGAAGAGTGGAAGTAAGTACTGCATCGTACCGAACCAAACAAATAATTTAGTCTCAGCATGACGAAAGCCACACACGACAAAAGGTGCCATATAAGTACTCTAATTAAACAGTTATAACAAAATATGATTTCAAGGTAGTTGCTTTGCATAAATAATTATTGTTTTTCCCTTCAAATAGATTTTAATCGACTTTATCTACTGACATATATAGTAAGAAGACACCAAGAGTATACCTAATACAAAGGAAGAAAGTATTGCAGCCAAGGTTGTTTTGTTTCGAGAAAAGTATCACCTGTCAAACATTGAAAAGTTTCTGAATTGAACTTTGAGTTTTCGACTTGAATCGTTAGTGAGAAGCATCATGTGCTCTGTAGTTATCAAAAGTGAATTTTTCTACTCAAGAAAGTTTGGATTTATTTCAGACGAAGTTTTTCATTAAAGATGATGTCGATTTTATATCCAAGATAAAGAAATAAAATAGAAATATAATTGGAAACTCTCAACAAGAATATAATTCAGACGTTGGCAGTGGCGGACCGAGCCAAAAAGGCCCGATGAGGATTTGACCTAAAAAGGCCTAAGCCTACATCTTAAGGGGCCCAACAGGCCGAGGGGGGGGAGGTCCTATATTGCTTCTCAAGTAGAGGAGTCCATTTTTAACGAGAGTAGTATTTATGATTATAGCAACCTTAATTTAATTAATTACAGCCCACTTCATTGGGGTCTAATTTTCGTATGTTTATATACCCCATTTATATTTATAATTAAAGGTAATTTATATTCATATTTATTATTAAATTTATATTTATAAAAAAAAATATCTAGAGCCCTTTAATGCTACTATAGAGCTCTGATCAAGTATTTATATTGGACCCTTTATGGTCCTAGTTTACGATATAGGGCCCTTAAAAGCCCAGGTAAGATAAACAGGGACCATAAAGACCCTAGATTCAAAAACATTGTTAATTCAATGTTTGCTCCGTTCGTTCCAATTTTGCTCCAACTTTTAGGAGGGCCGTCAGAGCCTAAACTTGCAATGCCCTTTGACATTCTATAGAAATGAAATATATACAAGGAGACGAGATTCTGCCTTGTATTGACAGCGTATTATGCTCACATTATAATTTTGACAATTGTATGCATAGATTATAATTGATATATGATTCTTCCAAACACATAATTGTTTGGACTATTTATTTATTTTTTTCTTTTTAATAGATATACTAATTAAATTAAGAAGAAATTAAGAAACCGTCAGTTAATCTTTGCCTATAATCAATATTTTTTAACTCATAAAAAAAAGTATGGCTCTATTTAAAGTTTATGTAATGTGTGTAAAACATACATTTCAACTCAATATATTTAATATATAATGAATAATATAAATATACTTCAATTCTTTACATTTACCGAAAAATTGTTTGTCAAGTACTTAAATCAGACCGGAATATGAGATTTTTGCTGAGTAACTCTCAACCTGAGATAATTGTTCATATACTAAACTTACAATACGTCGCTGTCTCGCCTACATATTTTTGGCCCACATACACGTAAATGCTTAAAAAGAAATTACACTAAATAAAAGGATTTAAAAGGAAGAAACTTATACTTTGATATACAATACAATACTCCCAAGATTTATTACCTATAAATTACCTTTAATTAACTGTAATACCTTATTTGCATTAACGTATATTGTTTTTACAAAAAGAGCTTATAAAACATACATGCTTTAAATTAGAATTAAGTTTAAGATTTTTTGATATTAAGATTCATGAAGTATTAAAAAAGTCACATATCATTAAATTAAACTGAAGGATATGTCTACGAAAAGGTTTAAAAGAATTTAATTTCTAAACGAATCAAGAATAAGAATACTTCAAATTTAATTGTTTAAATTTAACCATTAAACCGCTTGAACTTATTAAAATGTTTATTGTTTAAGTTTATTTCTTAAACTTTAATTAAACTTAAACTATAATTTAAAAAGTAATTCAGAAAGTTCAAATATTAATTAAAATCGTAAGGAAGTTAACTAAAGATTCAATAAAACAAATATAGTCAACTCATTAATAAACAAGTAACCAAATTACTTAGCTATACAGAAACTTAATAAGCCTACGAAAATGGTTAAATTATAATCCTAAAAACCAAAAGTTCAAAAGAGATAAAAAAGATTTAAGAGTTAAAAAAACTGTTATGTTAGCATAATAAGAATAGTTGAAGATTTTATATTATCATTAATAAGGACCTTTCTCATGAGTACATTGACATTTAAGAACAAAAATTAAATTCAGAATGATTTAAGTATTCAAAAATATAAATAGCTTGCGTCTAATGCTTGATTTATCGTCATTTTTACTATCAAAATCAAAATAACCTTACACAATTGATTTCATATTTAACGCGTTTTAAGTATCATTACAAGATGAAGACAATATTTTTAAATCTGAGAAAAGGCAGAAAAGAAACATTTTTTTTTATTTATATTACAATACAACGTATTGTACATACAAGATAAAGATCTTATATGCCTCTTTTATTTTCTTATACGTTTCTTTTCTGATAAAGGTCTTAGTTGTTACTTTTTATATGGTAAGTATAAGTGCTAATAACACGAAGAAAGTACAAACACTTTTTATACTTTAACAAGATTTATTTTGCCATCTTTAAGCCGCGACATCACAAGATGAATGAAGTTTAATAAACAATTATTTAACTTCTAAACTTTAGAAGAAGATTTAATTCAATAAGGAAGGAGTCAAATGCAATGAAATGCATCTAAATGTCTTTCATCGTATATGACCTCTATGAATTCTTAAAGGTCTTCTATGACTTCACATAAATCGTCTTTCAGTACAGGAAAAATCACTAAAAGAATCTATTGTATCCGAGAAAGTATAGGGTTTGACTATAAAAACACAGCCTTCTTTATATTTTACTTAAACATGATGCCTTTCTCAGAACTCACGAAGTTTTAGTCGCGACCTAACGACCTAGGTCTTAAGGGGTCATAGAGAAGTCTGATGAAGGAAGGATATGCAGAAAAGAGGTTTTAAAGTTAGAGAAGTTTATAAAGTTGGGAAAGCTATTATATAAGTTTTGTCAAGTTATCCAATAAACACCTCAATTATTTATTGGTTAAACTTTCTTTATTAATTTTAGCCACCTTTGCTGTGAGAATGTAAATTGTTTTACAATAAAAATTATACAACGATTAAGTAATATAACACATGAAACACACACAACAAGATTCTATAACTCAATTAATATAATGCTAAACATTTATTTCCTAGTACCTATTTGAATAAAACAAACATAACAATTATATCTTGAATAATATATTATAAAGGTTAATCAGATCTGCATAGTCACTGTTTTTTGTGTTGATCGTTAAGAAAAGAAAAGTTTATAAACGAATTAGCGTAACTTCACAATATGGTGATTATATTTTTTAAAATATGTTAATATCAGTTTAGTAATAATAGTAATATTGTGGGGAGGCAAAGTGAGACAAGCAGTTCTCGTTGTTAAACATTGGGCTCTTCTTGACAACAACTTATGACTTCATTTGTCCAACTTCTTTGGCGAACTTATTATTATTATTTAAACATCATTTATATGGTTTTAGCAAATTTTCATTACAAATATTGAGGCTGTCGTGTGATATTTTTTAAAACTTTTGACTTCCGCAAATTAACGTGAATATTATTATTTACGTTTTTAGACACATACAATTTTAGGTTTTGATGCTGTGGCATCTGAATTGTGAATAAAACTCAGTTCTATACAGAAGTACATAAACATCTTTGAAATAAATACTGTAAATACTGTTTTATCGGTTCTTCGATAAAACCAGTTGCCCTGTCCATAGAGAAGTTACAGGAAAGCAATTATTAACACTTAATTTTCGAATCATACTAGGCTTGAGCGCAGGACTGTTTCTTGGTAACATTGATAACAGATTGAGGTCATTTTTTAAAAGGATCTTATAAAAAGTATATTTTATTTAATTTTAAACGTATTATTTAATTGAATTTATAAATCTTTTAACGTGTTACTAATTAATAATATTTGATTATTAACAACTTAAAGACACGCAAAATTAAGAATTCGTTTTTAATAAAATCGTAAAAATATTGGATAAAAACCATTTGGATCACCCTTTGCTTCATGGCCACGTGCTGATAACCTGACAGCTTTGCTTTGAAATGTGAAAACCTTATAGAGTAAAACTGAGTCTACAACTTATCAACCTGAGCATAGTGCATATCTTCCACTCTATTATAAAGTGAACAAGAGAGGCAATTTGTCAATAGTTTCTCTCTTAAGTCAACATTGTTTTAAAAATTTTAATGTTACTACTGACATTTTTCTTTATTTACATTAAATATCATTCCTACATTAGCAATTTTAATTTGATAAAACTCCTAAATAAGAAATAAATTGTCAAAAAAGTATAACGTTCTTTGATATAAAATAAATTTTACTAAAGAACGTTAAGCTTTTTTTTTAAATTGATTCATCATTAATACGTATTATTTTTTTTATAAAAATGTGAGTCTTGGATGGGACTGGAGGAGTAGATATGAAGAGTGGGATCCTTGTTCTAAAATATATTTCGTGATGAAATTTATGTACGGGGTAAACAATTTCAAATGCTCTATAAAATCCTTAAAAGTATAGAAAAAACATAGTCTTAAGGTATTGAAAGTTTGGCAACACTTAATAAGTGGACACATTTAAATTTACCATTATCTGTTGGTAACTATTATCAAAATATGGTAATTTTGTTAACACTTATGGTAACTTTAAAAACTTAAATTAGAGCATACCGTAATATTGATTGTTTTGGAAACTTAAATTAGAGCACACCATAATATTAATTGTTTTTAAAACTTAAAATAGACCACACCATAATATTGATTGTTTTGAAAACTTAAAATAGAGCACACCATAATATTGATTGTTTTGGAAACTTAAATGAGAGCACACCATAATATTTATTGTTTTGGAAAATGCATTAAATTATAAAAATTTTAATACGTATTTTAATACATTAACACTTCTGTGATTTTTGCCAAGCAATTGTTTGACATACATTGATCGTCTATGGTTTTATGGTTATGACAGCAAATCATAACCAAGTAATTTTCCAGGAACATTTACCGTAATATAATGGTATTGGAATCACTATTTTTAGAATATAATGTAGTTTTAATAAATGATATTGTTGTATGCTACTATTTAACTGTTTAAAGTTACTGAAATGACAATATTTGGGTGATAAGAGACAATTTTTCCACCCGATGTATGTATTTTACGTTACGCTTATAAAAAGGATGCCTAACCATAATAGTTGTCACGCTGCAAAAGAAAGTTTTAAAAGAAGCTTCAAAATATGGTTTATTAGAAACCGACCAAAGCCACGTTTTCAGGACCAAAAATAAATGAACTCTCCCATCGTGACAATTATTGATATATCTGCAGGGCTTTCTTAAAACTTTTAATAAATTTCATGACCACGTAATAGTTTCCTCTGAGACATTTTATTTTATTATTTTAGAGTTATATAATATCTAAGTTATAATAAATGTTAATAAAAGCAAGATATTGGGTATTTTCAAATAGAAAAGTGTTATTTTTGGAAATACGTTAGGTCTTAGAATGAAGTTAAAAGAATATTAATTATTATTAATGCTTAATTCCTCGTAACTAAAAAATAAGGCTTATGATAAACTATAGTAGAGTATAAGATGATGTGTACCAATTTGCTAACAAGACCAATTCGACAAAATCTATCATTCTATCCTTTATCATCATACATTAGATTTTGTTTTTATAAGTTATAGGCAGCTATTACAAAAAATATGTTACTGATCATTAACATAAACATATTTAGCCCAAAATAAGCAAACAAAAATCATATAACAAATTTAATGTAAGATTTACAGTGAATGATCACTTTAAATCTTATTATTATATTGTTAATTATAATTAAACATTGTCAGGGATAACCCATGGGGGAACCACCTCGAGTGGTATTCGCAAACGGTACGCTCAAAGTGTATTCTAAAAGCTGGCGATAATTCATCTAAACAATAATATTCTATAAACTGAGAGCGTAACCTGGGATGCGAACCCCAGACCTCCGTGGGTGTCAAAGGTCAGTGTAAAGACTAACGCCTTAACGACCTCGGCCACGGAAGTGGCAGAAACATTAATATCTTTATTATCCATAAAGATATTAATGTTTAATTAGGTTTCATTTTTGTCGAAACATAATTCATTTTATAACATGATACCACTATTTCCTCACACGCCGTTGACTTAAAGAATCAACCAAGTTTTAAAAATATGCTAAAAAAATTTCAAATTTTCATTGTAAATTATTATTTATAATTTTCTTTTTTGCAGTTATGTATTTCATGTTTCAAAAGTATTGAACACGATAACGTCATCTTTGCGTAATACTCTAATTTATTGTGCATTATCATTAACCTATGTTTAAGTATTTTCTTTGTAATTTTGCTTTTTTAAAGGATGATCCTGGAGAGAAAAGGGTCATATTGTTGAGCAAACTGCGTGAAAAATGATTTACAAGCAAAGTGCGTGTAGGTGAATGGATTTGAAAACAGTAATAGTCATTATTGGGATCTAAAAATAG
Organism: Microvelia longipes; assembly: GCA_018340805.1. Classification (NCBI taxonomy): domain Eukaryota; kingdom Metazoa; phylum Arthropoda; class Insecta; order Hemiptera; family Veliidae; genus Microvelia; species Microvelia longipes. The sequence continues at coordinate 19,550,042 of JACMZG010001863.1, read as the reverse complement.
TACAAGTTTCATTTCTTGATGCCATGTTAGCTTATTATATGACCTGCAGAATGGCATTCATTTATAGATAATCGAAATATAATGAACATCAAACAATATCTAGATTGTTCGACTAGCGTTGTGGCCGTCTTTGGAGCGGTGGCTTAGGATTAGTGTGGCAGATTGCGTACTGTGGGAGGACTCGTGGGGCAGAATTGGGAGGGAGGTTTGCTGGGGCAGCAGAAATATTGAAATTGAAATGTTTTTGTTGATTTTGGTCGTTATCGTGTTCGGTCTAGTCTTATTGTAGGGGGTGATTTCTTGTATTGGTTTTGTGTTTCGGTCGTTGTGCTGGAAAGGGCCACAGTGTTTGGCTGATGTAGGTTTTGGCGGGATGGGTTTTATGGCATAAGGAGTAGGGACCTCTTATTGTCAAATAGTTCCCAAAAAATCTAATATTTTTATTTTTCAGCTCTAAATTCTACAAAATCTAAAGACCTCAAATTCCGCCCTTTAAACGACTTTAATGGGTTTGAGGAAATGAAATAGAACATTTTAATAATTTAATAAGATTGAGGAGACAATCAGCAGATAAATCTACATTTCTTCAAATTATATAATACAATTAATCTAAGCGATGAAGATGAGTGGAGTTTTTGTTTGCGATTATGAAACAAACTTGTAGTGGGTGGTTAATTTAGAGAAGATAATAATGAATTTCAGGATATTGCAACCAGAGCCCCAGGCATCGAGTTACAAAGCTTTTCTATCCTCTCGGTCGTGGGAGACGAGATGAGTTATCACCGATGAGTTTTTTGTGTAATCTTTATACGAAACAGAAGAAAATAAAATAATATGCCTCATTTCCGTGCATTTAATTGTAATTCAAAATAAATAAAGAATATGTATAATATATAATATATATTATATATATATAATATTATATATATATATATATATATATCTGGACATCTCCTAAAGATAATAAGAGAGAAATTAAAAAAAATGAAAAACTTATGTAAATCTATAAGCCAAAGTAACACCTGAAATTTGTTCGCAGATCTTATGTAAAGAAATGATAATAATTAATTTTCTTCTAATCATCGTGTAAAAAAACTTTATATTGTCCCAACGAATAGAGGAAGAAAATAAGGCTATGAATTTTATTATTTCCAGATAATCTTAACATGTTTAGAAAGTACATATTTGTTTAGGATTTGGCGGGATTGTAATCCGATAAGTAAGATCATAAGGTCAGACTTAATAGAGAGGAAGTTGAAGATGATCAGTGAATGAATACTAAGCAATTTTCATCGCGTTTCTTATTAACATGGAATTTATGGCACTCTATGAATTATAATGAGCTAATGTTAAATCATTGTTTAGTTAACTTGTTAGCTAAATTGTTGCCATGTCAAAATAATCGAAGGATTAAAAACAACATTAGATGTCTATCGAATTTGATATTTTAAAACATTTTACACCCCTTTATATAAGAAAGCCTATACCTTGTTTCCAAAAATTTAGTTTTTATTTTGATCAAATGGTTCTCTAAAAATCAGGTAATTATATTAGATCATTATGACTCACATTATGACACGTACATTCAATACCATTACGTCACTAATGTTAGCGGACTGAGGCAGTGTATAGCAAACCATTTTTCATGGTGGTGACCGAATGAAAATCATCTACATGATTATGCAAAATCAGCTTTGTATTACTTTTCCTCATTTATACCGTAGTATTTAGAAAAGTATGTGTAGCAAAAATATCCCAACACCGTTTTAGGTGTTCTAAGACCTCTTGAGTGGTTTTCATAAAGTTGTTGTTGTGCTGGTTTACAACCCCCTTGACTTGGATAGCCAATCTATTAGAAGATCAAGCCCAGTGAGACCGAAGTAATACCAACTTAAATTTTGGACATTCATGGCATTATGAGGACGAGCGAAGCGAGCCCGGAATATATCGAAGTATATTTGTAAGGAAATATATATTTAAGGAAATATAAAGGATATTTAAGTTAGAGATGTAAGTAAATATTGATATTTGTAAGGACATTATATCGAGGTACCATCTATCTAATGTTTTTTATTATATTTAATTATTTTATGAGAAATAAAGAGTGAGGCACGCAAATACTTTGTTGTGCACACTTTAAGCCTTTCATCCACATTATAGAATTTAAAATAGAGAGAAGTCATATAAAAACTGCAATTGACAAATAATTCACAAATTAAGTATTAACTATAAGCTCAAATAGATTACAACAGGACTTAAATATTGCATAAAAAAGTAAAATTAGGTAGCGTTATATAGATTTTTTATATTTGGTTTATATACAGGTATTTCCATTTTCCTTCCTTTTTACACTCAATTTTTCCGGAAAACCTAAATGAACAATACATTAACTAACAATGTATAGGTAACAGTAATACTAAACTAGTTCAAACAATAAACTAATAAATTAAAACCAATCCAATCTAAGCCGGTAATATATTTTATTTATTATGAACATTTACTTTGTATATAATTGTACAAACTTTTACAATACACTTTTAACGTGAGAAAATCCTCATTTTCAAAAATTTTTATTCGTATTATCTAATTTTCTTACTTAATTTAAATTAAAACTAGTGATACGTTGCATCGGGAACATCCAAATGATTTTCTTCTCGCCAATTTCTGCAGCAAATAATTTGAACCTTTCGATTTTAATGAAATTTGTTACTTATATTTGTATGCATTTTACAGTCTCGATTTATTTATTTTTTTTTTTGGCATTGGTCGACTGGACCATACAGCCATATAATAATAATTTGTTTATACTTGCTCAAAAATTTTGTCATTTCTTCTTGGTGTTTATGTTTGACACTTGATAAATATTTTATATTTCCAATTATTTTATGATTTTTATTAAATGATATTATGGATATTGTTTATTTATTATTGTTTTTTTTTTTATATTATAATTTAGCTAAATTTTTATTTTTGCTTAAAGCAAAAAGGTATAGTTTTTATAAACGTTTATAGATTTTGTAGCGATTAGTGACTTATAGTTAAACGCTGGCTACATATTTGGTAGCATGCAACTCGTTAAATAGTGCAGTGCGCCCACTGAATAGGGAGGACAGTGCATAATAATATGCTTAAGATCCTCGACAACAGTACAAATATTACAGTTCGGATTTTCCTCTAGTTTAATTTTATTTAAGTAGTATTTACAGACACCATGGTTAATTCGAAGTCGGGTCATAAATGTTGTAAAAATATCTGCTGTTGATAGTATGGCCTTTAAACCACGGAACGATTTACTTGACAGTATAAATATAGTCGCCGTCGCCATGGTAAACAAAGACCTTCCTCAAAGTCTTAACAGTATAATATACTACCATTGTAGCAAAATAAATTCGGTTATTCGGATCTGGTTTCGAACTAAAAGCTAAGCAGCAAAGTTAAGACACAAAAAGATTTTGAAAAGTTACCCGAGAATTATATCACTGACATTTTTTTATAAGAGGACAATAAAGAAAACCAAGGATAATTTGTGATAAAAAATGCATTTCTGCAGCGCATTAGTGCATTATGACCATTTCTTTGAACTCCACACTTTTATTGTCTAGCGCAATCCCATTGTCTCACAGTCATTTTCTTTAAAAAACACTTTTACTTAAATAATTTTTATTGTTTCATTATTTCTCTACTAATCTACAGAATTGATGTATTTTAACAAAGGTTTATAAAGTACAAATTATTTAATTATGAGACTTTAAACATGTATTAATTATAACCATTTATTTCTAATAATAATTATTATATTGTATCTTAATCTTATAATTCTTCCATCTTTAATTCTTTAAAACTTTTTGAACAAAAATAAGTAGAATAAAATTGATAACTCTAATGAAATCTTAATATATATACATATATATATAATATATATATAATATATATATATATATATATATATGCCTACTTATAGCCGCCCGAAAAAAATACAATGAGTTACTTGTATGTTTTGGATTATTATATTTAAAATAAAAGGTTAGCATACAAAAATTTTGAGCTTCTTGTAAATATATTTTAATTTCAACAACTTATTTTGAAGATTTGCAAGCAATATTGTTTGTCTATGTTGGGGCAAATATTTCCTTGACGTCAATTTGGTTATTCATTTTTTTTATCCTAAACTTTAAATATTATGATTAACCGTCTATCATATAGATCGTACTTTTCTCATAACAACGGTATGCATGCTATAGGATACTTAAAAATAAAAATAAATAAAACTGATATTACAAAAATTGTTGATTTGTCTTTGAATTAATCAACTGCCCGGGTTCATTTAAAAATGTATAAAAAAGACCCGCTATGCATTTTTAATACAGCTGTAAGTCATTTGGAGTATTCCAGAGCTCATTAAAAATAACTAATTGTGTGTTATTTTAATTAAACATTAATTGTTATTTAAACATTCATTTTAATTTAACATAATTTAAATAAAGGAATTAAAATATGATAAAATTTTGCTATTAAATGGATCGACATTAGCATTAGTTTGATTTAAACATAATAAGTCAGTAATCATTGACAAATCCATGCTCATTGTTTTAAAAATGATAAGCAAAGTAGGGAGAAAAATATATATGAGGTCATTGTTGCCATGTTGAATGTACACACGCGAAATTTATAATACTAACATACAAGAAAATACAAAACTATAATGTTCCATGAAGTATACACATTTTTTAATTTTAAATTTATGTTAGTATTAGCTCTCTGAGCTGTTTAAGTAGAGTATAGTTCGCTCATTGTCGTTGTTTTCAGATTTTAAAAAACAGCAACCCTACAGTTATTTATTATTAAAAATGAATAGTTTTATAAACAAAACACCATATTGTAAATCAATATTGTTACTGCAGAAACAATAATGCAGTATAATCTCCTGAAGTATAGTTAGTTTTTGCATGACGAATGAACAAAGGAAATTCTTATCAATAACTATTTGAAATCTTTCTTCAAATTTGTGATTGTTAATCATCCAAAAAAATGAGGTCTTAAGATTACACAAAATAAATCTTCCCAAATTTAATGAGCGGTCTATTAATATTTATTTAATTTTTATAAATATATTATTATATAATATAATATATAATAATTAAGTAAATTAATAATATAATAATATAATATTAATATTCACTAATCAAGTGATATATTATAGTGATATATTATTGTTTTTATTAATAAAAACAAGAAAAAAATATACTGAAAATTAGAAAATGAATTATTAAAAATATATAAAAACTATTAAACTACAAGTTATTTAATTTCGTAGTTATTTATAAAAGAAAACGGTCTTTAATTTTTAATTTAGTGACATTTAAATTTATGTTTTATATTATTACTTAATTAGTGGTGAACATTTAAAAATGTTTAGTGTTTAAAATTGTGTATCTGTGTTATCTTTATTAATATTTTTTTTATCTTAACTTACAAAATTGCAACTTATATAATTTAAAATTGCATTTTAAGTTGTATAATCAGATAATCTATAGTTATAATGTTATTTTAAATTATAAAAGGCAAAAAATAAATGTCACAGCACTCCTAATAATAAAGAAAAATAAGGTTCGCAATATGAACACAAAAATAAAGTAAATAATAATATAGAATAATAATAAATGATACCTTTCAGCTACGTATTTTAATAAATCGAAAAATATTTCAAAATTTATTTTGATGTGATTCTTTCTCTAAGTATTAGCTCGTAAAAAAAATTCAACTTATTATGACTTAATTCAGTATAAAAGATAAATAAACAAACAAAAGTTGGTAATATTAGATTTTTTTAAAAAAAGAAACAAACTAAAAATATCTAGGCCTGTATAAAGGTTGAGAGTTGCGACAGGCCTAGATTGAGACTGATATCTGTGACACTCTAGATTTGCCATATTGTCATAAGGTGTTGGCCAGGACTCAATGGGCCTAATTCAGCCTTTGTAGGATGGGTCAATAACTCGGGTTGTGTTCAATATTGTCTGGTCGTCAAGGACTCCTCACGTACTGTAAATATTGTGGTCTACATACACATCTATATTCATCTTTTATATCTTTTGTTAAATTTAGAAGGCTGTGGATTACATGATTGGTTTGTCATTCGTCGTTTTAATCCTAATTTTATAAGTAGGTTAACTAATGCAGCAAATGTCATGACGTTTCCTTTAGAACTGAGATATAATAAATTAAATTAAAAATAAACTTAACATGAATTTTAGTGTATCAATAATATATTAATGACACATAGAGTGACGAAGGAAAAGGCTTTAGATAAATATGTTTAAAGGAAAGCAACAAAATTTAAACAGTTTTTTTTTACTAAAATATAAAACAAGTACACAAACCAAGCTCTATACAGGCATACATACATACATATATATATATATATATAACACACACACACACACACACACACCACACACATATATATATTATATATATATATATATATATATATATATATTATAATATAATATTCAAAATTGGGGTGGGGGCATAAGCCTTTCTAGCTCCCTTCTAGAATCGCCTATGGTAATGTTTACAACAAAAAAATGTGTGAAGACAAGTTAAAATCGTATGGACGGAACTTCGTAAAGAAGTTAATCTCTTAAAAGAATATTAAAAAGCTCTACCAGATCTGTACATGTGTACATGTACATATAAGGCTTATAAAAATCTAAATGGAGACCAGGTGATAAAAAAACAAATAAGGCTAAAAAGAAGGTGGAAGGTGAAAAACTGGGGTGGATGTTTATAATTGTAAAAATAAAGTGTAAAGAGGGTAAGAAGTGTAAAAATGTATAAATAATAAAATAAATCTTAACATTTTAAGAGAAATGTAAAATAAACAAAGTTAAAGCCTAAAAGGTCACCTATTTTAGGAATCGGAAAAAGTATCCAAGAAACGTAATTAATCCATTAAAACCATTGAAAAACTTGAACAAACAAAGAACCATTGAACAAATGGATCTTTCTTTGTTCCTGGCGCCATTATGATTAAACTTAATAATAAACACTGCAAAACTAAATGAAAAATTTAGCTTAGTAATAAAAACATTATAAAAAACGGTACGGGGTACATTGGAACTTTTCCTCATCACGCATCGAATTCACTAGTTCATCCTCCCAACTTCGGACTCGTTTCGCCCGTCCTCAGAATATACAATTCGAAAAATTTATACTGCAACATGTCTTCAGACTTGCTTCGCTCGACCTCAGTAAATGCATCCATTCATTTTTAGCGTCACCCATACAGCACTGATCACGCTCAATGCTGCTTCATTTTTTATGATCCAACAAAAATTATGGATATACTTGTCGTATTGAAACGAAACTTTGTGCTCTTTAGCTGCTATTTATTAGGTAAAGTATAAATTTGTACTAAATTTCAACTCAATTAAATCATTTTCTAATTTTTTAAAAAACGGACACTATTTATACGATAAAAATTGAATTAATACTGGTAATGAGATTAAACGGAACATATGTTGTCTTATACATGGCTATACATGCGTGCCAAATTTCAATCAGTTCGCATTATTTTTCCGCGTTTTATAATTTTCGAAAGTTTCGCTGAGTCATTATTGCGGGTTGATACAAAAATTTGCGAATAGCACAACTTCAGCTGTAGACCGATTTTTGTACAAAGTTTCAACTCTCTAGCATAAATACACTAGGAGCTACGATGATAACAGACACACACACACCATACAGACAGAAAACTTTGTGAAAACCACTCAGGAGGCCTTTAAAACACCTGAAACGGATATTCCGGTTTCATCCCGGTTTCGGATTATTTTGCAAACACAATACATTTCCTGTATACCTACGGTATAAATGAGGAAAAGTAAAATAAAAGTGGAATTAGTAACAAACATATAAGATTGCTGTGTATAATCCATTCTAATCCATTATTGTCAAAGTATTTGAACATAGACCTATATTACCTAATGTCTATTAGAAGGAATCTGTAGAAATTAACCTTTGAACAAATAATCAAAATCACAAATCTCACAACTCTACAATGACAATGCTAAAGATTTAGCTCATTTATCTTCTCAAAAATATATTTATGTTTTCACATATTTTTTTCAAGAAACAAAATGTGCTAAAATTAGTTTTATAAAATTTAGCTGTAAAAAACTGAAATTCACGGTGATCCTTTTAACCTTTAGAAAATTAAATGGGTATCACTATAAAAAAGATTTATTTTAATATTTGCCTTTTTAGAAGAATACAAAAAGTTTTATAAAAACTTTAATTGTTAGCACGGTTAGTTTTTCGAAATAGTAATAATTTTAAACAGATTTCAACGTCAAAAATAAAAAATAATTAAATTGACAGAAGGAAAATATGGTAGTAAAATAATAATTAAAACTACACAATTATATGTATTGATGTGTAATTTGAAGTCACCAATCAATTATTTATTAAACATTAGATCACAAAATATTACCAATAACGTATTTACTGAAAATTACTTTTTTTAATGAACTTTGACTTGATTCATAATGCCATTATGTTGAAGAAAATTTTGTAAGGGACTTTTCGTTTTACTTAAAAAGCGTAATGCACTGGGTTGTTTATACGCAGTACTCTTTTACTGATGCGAATTGCGTTAGGAAAATACTTCGAGAGGATCTTAACTTTTATTTGAAAATAATTGATGTCTGGCTTCATTTTACGCGCGTATAGTGCGATTTTTACGCAAGATGTAATAATAAGATAAGGTGAAAGGTTAGTTTAAGAGGTGAAATAAATTAAAGAACAACGGAAGGATAAATACTCTTATGTTCGTTTATAGTATTAATTTTAACTTTTAAATTTATTTTATTATTATAGGTATAAGTTAAAACAGTAGTTATGTATCTGTATTCCCCCCAAAAACACTAGTTTAAAAAGCCAAGCCAAGCGTAAAAATAATTGAGAACCTATTTAACGCCAAGAAGATATTATCAGCCACACACATTTCATAGGCATCCTATGTCCTGAGAAAGCATAAATGGCTTTGATGATTTTACTTAGTGACTTGGCCAGTATACATCGCAAGGTATTGTTCTATTTCACTTAATGACTTGGCCAGTATACATCGCAAGGTATTGTGCTATTTCACTTAGTGACTTGGCCAGTATACATTGCAAGTATTGTGCTTTCACTTAGTGACTTGGCCAGTATACATCGCAAGGTATTGTTTTATTTTACTTAGTGACTAGGCCAGTATACATCCCAAGGTATTGTGCTATTTCACTTAGTGACTTGGCCAGTATACATCGCAAGGTATTGTTTTATTTTACTTAGTGACTAGGCCAGTATACATCCCAAGGTATTGTGCTATTTCACTTAGTGACTTGGCCAGTATACATCGCAGGTATTGTTCTATTTACTTAGTGACTAGGCCAGTATATATCCCAAGGTATGTGCTATTTACTTAGTGACTTATACATCCCAAGGATATTTCACTAGTGACTTGCCAGTATACATCGCAAGGTATATTTCACTATAGCATTTATTTAGATAAAACTCAGTTTTATATAAATTAGTTGAGTTGTTTAGTCTGTAGCATGTTTAAAGGAAAAGTGCACATCCATACAGAAACTAACATTTGCGATTTTTGGGATCTGTAGGTGTTGAAAGTGGACATTTGAATGATAAAATAGGTGGTTGTATCATAATTCGATGTTTCTTTTCTGTTATAGGAAACAAGAAAGTAATATACATAGTAATAATCTTGGATATCTAGTAAGTCTATGGCTAAAATAGCTTACTCCTACCATTTGCATAAGATTTTGGTCGATTATTTTGAATGTTTAGGGTACATAGGATAGTTTATCAAGATTAGTGCGTAAAATGTTTGCTATAGTACAATAAGCAGGCAGCATTCAATTTCTGCGAATTATGTAATTGAAAATGAATTTTTAGATTTTCATGGGGTTGACTGCAAATTAAATTTCAGGGTAGTCAGATTATGGAAAAGAAATACAATGAAATCCATTACGGTGCGGGATATTAAACTCAGACCCCACCTGAAGAAGATAGAACGGATTTAGAAAGCGAATAATTACTCTTTTAGGAGGAACCTACTACCAGCGGCCTTGGGGAGCAAGGGATGTCACGAACTAGTCAGAGTGGAAAGGTCTTCAAGATGATGGATGGACAAAAAAAATGAATCGTAATCGTAACAATAAACTGGAGCAAAGAGGAACAAACACAATAATAAACTACTTAATCTATTACATCACGCCAAGAGATAACTGTTGTCAAATTAACTTGGGTTAAATAAGAAGATCGAGTCGATAACAGATTTCAGGAAACTAGGTCTAAAGGTAACAATTAAAGATTCATTTAGAACATCTAAAACTATGTTAGAGTGCTTAGTTTTAAATCAACGATAATGGCACATCTGTACGATTATAAGGTATCGTTACTATAATTTTATTATTATGATAAGTTAATCTTCAGATTAAACATTACACAGGGTAAAACAAAAGTTTCCTCCCTCCTTTTAAATTCATTAAACGCAAATTATTGAAACTTGGGGAACGTTTTTTGTGTAACAAGAACTTTTTTGGTGGTATAGTTAACTTTAGATGTATTGTCGAAGGTTCTTTTTACCGAATTTCGCAAGAAAAAAAATAAAAAAGGAAAATGATAAGGTATACTTTTATTGGGCTCTAATGGTGAATAGACATTACACCCTTGCATATTTCTCACTAAGACTGCTTATACATATACTTTTATTGGGTTTAAGAACATAACTAACTTATTATCTTACCCTCATTTTGAGGTATTGATAGACACTAAGGCCCGTATTCAAAGACATTTTCCTTACCTAAACCTAACATTTTCTTAAGAAACCCTTAAGGCGTCCTTAAGAAGACCTAACATTTTCGTTAAGGAGACCTAAAACTAGTTAAAATATACAGAATTTCCTATACTCACACCTAAAGGAAGCCTTTAGGCCTCCTTAAAGAACCCTTTAAGTGTGATTATTTTTAGTTCTAGTTTAGGAAAAGTTAAGGTCTCCTTTAGGAAAAGCTAGTTTTAACCGATTTTTCACTAAATTCTCTCAAGTAGGCTCGGAGCTTACTAAAGTTTTCCTAAAAAGTAGAGATGATTCGGAGTTAGTAGTATTTTTGTGTTGTACTTGTATTAAAGTTTTATTTATTTTTTATTAATTTGTAAGAAGGGTTTGAATCTATTAATTTTTTTTTTTTTTTATAAATAACATTATTAATAAAGCTAACAAAAATAAGAACATTGGCGAAGTTAATTAAACGTTTTCGTAAAAAGTTAAACTTTTTTCAAATATGTAAGTTGATTCAAATGTTTGATAAACCAGCCAATCATGAGATATGATTGGCATGATATGCATTCAGGTTCATGCATATGAACCTGCATTTATAAAAGTTGTTTAGAACTGTGATCCGATGTACAGTTTTCATGAGGAATCTGGAAGGCTATAGATAATTCGACTGGGGCCTATACGAAAATATCGATAAATGAATTCACAAAATATTGTTTAAAATAAAAATGAGTGAGGAGGACACAACCAACCCATTGTGTTTCTCTTTAATGTTAACGAAATAAAAATATGACGAGCCATTTTTACAGCTATTTACCAGTTTTAGGAAAATTAAAGGGACCCTTTAGGTCTCTTAAAGGAAAATGTTAGGTAAGAAAAATTTGCTTGGAATACGAGCCTAATACTTCTTTTAGAAAAAATACGAATACTGTTTTTTTTTAATGTAAATAAATAAATTATTTGCATTCTTAAGCCAAAATAAGGCATTTTTATTCTTGGTAAATTCTTTCTAATGTCAATACTTAAGCTTCAATACTTGAGTTTTTGAGAAAAATGTTCAACGTCCTCATTTTGGGAACATGTTTTCACCACAATAAGGATCTTAGACAAAAATATAAATGAGAAAAATATTTTTTTCTTATCCCTATATCGTAAGAAATCAAATAAAGTTAACCTTCACTTTTTTCTATTTTTTCGCGAAATTCAGTGTTGCATGCCACACCAAAAGTCAACTACGTATCCGATGTAATAAGGAAAAGAGTACCCAATTTTTTAATAAAAGTTCCAATTATAAATGTTATAATTTTTCCTTTCTAAAGGAAAAATGTGCTTATGAGGATAGGGTCATGGAGGGGGAGGAGGTAGTTTTTGACGATATTTGACACTATAAAGTGATTTTTTCCTCTCACTGCTTTAACTTCACGACTGGAAAATCGACAACTGCAGTAAAGGCATTAGTCTTAATACATCTCAGCTAAAGAATTATATACAAAGTATTTCTCTTTTAAAAATGTCTCATGCTTTCACAGATAAACCGTATTTAACCGAATGAGCTTACCGAATGCAATCCTACTTTACTTAAAACTTGTCGGAAGCTTATAAAGTCATACGTCATCGTAGTATTAAACATTAAGATAAAGTTAGCGACAGTTATTAGGTGTATCAAATGATAAAAGAATAATGGAAGCTATTAGTTTTAGGATGGACAGGAAAGTCAACGAACCGTGGACACTCGTTATACGCTCGGCAGATTGGAAAAATTATCAAAACATCATACCTACATCTTTTACTATGTATTAATTTCAACCAGACTATTACAAATGTTTTATTCTCATTTCATCAGGTCAGTGTGACTTTCCTTAGAACACATTATTTGCTTAAAAAGTTATTTTATATTTTCCTTAACATTGACTTCTAAATAATATTTTCCTTTAACCTTTAACATTGTTACTTCTAAGGAAAATAAAATTTTCCTTCAACATTGTAGTTCTAAGAAAGTAAATTTTCTTTAACATTGTTACTTCTAAGAAAATTTTCCTTTAACATTGTTAGTTCTAAGGAAAATAAAATTTCCTTCAACATTGTTAGTCTAAGGAAAAATATTTTCCTTTAACATTGTTAGTCCTAAGGAAAAAAAAATTCTTTAACATTGTTAGTTCTAAGGAAAATATTACTTTCATTTACAACAGTCAAGACTTTCCTGAAGAAAATGTTACTTTTAAGATGAATTTGACTTTCATTAAAATTTACCCGGAAAAGTTAAATGCAACGGGCTCTAGAAAATTTCAAAAAAATAAATTTAATTTATTAATGTGCTGTTAAAGGTGCAGCATTATCTTAAAAAATAAAATAAATAAAGATACCCAATCAAAGTTTGGATTGCATTATTCTTTTACACTTTAAGCCCCGCGTTTGCAAACACATTCCTCTCCTACCTACTATTTCACTTAACCCTTTACATCCCGTGGGGGGGGTCACCGACTTCTCAAAAACTGAGGAACTGATACGTATTAAATATGAAATTCAGTATACGTATTAAGTAAATTACAAAATCAGATTATTAATGTTGCTCGCCTTTAAATGAAGCAATCATAATTAAAAAAAATAAATTAATTTAAAACATTTTTTGACCCCCTAAATATAAGAAAGTGACGTGTTTTGTCAATTTCGGTTAAGTGTTTATTGATGACGATATTTGAAATATCTTCGAAAAACCACCTCCACTCTCTCATGACCCTATCACATTTTTCCTTTGTAAATTTTAAAAAACAATAAATTATAATTGTAACAAGAAAAAATAAACAAAATTGGAAATACAAAAAAAACTAAAACATAAACATCATTTTCTGATCTTTGATAAAAAAAAACTCATTTATTGGGTATATATATATATATATTATATATTAATATAATCATATATATATATATTATACACACACACACACACATATATATATATATATATATTATATATATTATATATAATATATATATATATATATATATATATATATAATAATAGATTATATATATTGATTTAAAACTCCTTGACTTGCATTCAGAAAATGGCTGATATCTCAGAAAGTATACAATGTAGCTTCAAAATATTGGATTTGTTGAAAAGCTGAGGAAATTTTCTATAAGACAACATGGTTGTTATATCCAAAAAGTATGTATCATGTGTAAAAAATAGGCATAACTCAAACTTTTGATAAAAATGAAAATTTGAAACTTTTTGACGGTACATTTAAGCTTAATGAGCCAATTTGAGAACCTCTTGTGCTAGAAAAACTACCTTGAACACTCCTTTAAGGTGACACCCATAATTATACCTATTTGTAGGGCTATTTTTTGAGTTAAGACTGATATAAACTCAAAAAACACCCAAAAATACAAGTTTTTTGTATTTCTTGTGAGTTAATTTTTGGTCTTCATATCGAACGCTTTTAATTATACTCTTTTTAAATAAGGGATTCATAAACTATCAAAAAGTGTTATTAATTTTTAATTGTTATAAAATAGAATGAAAATTAATTTAGTTATTGAATATGAAACTTTTAAACATTAACATTTATAATAAATAAATTTGTTTGTGGGGAGTTCAGTTTAATGCTATTTTTTGACAATTATTTATTTTGATATCATTATAAATATTGTTCAAAAATTCCTCCCTGCAATACACACTTGTACTTACAAGGGATACTTTAAATTTAATTATAAATCCCAACTGGATTTTGTCTAAGCTCATCGCAGGTTTGCAGAATCATCTCCTGTAAGTCTTCGAGAGATTTCACCAGGGTGGAATATACTTCTTGTTTCAGGCTACCCCAAGCATAAAAGTCAAGAGGAGTGTGGTCAGGACTTCTTTAATTATTTTTAAAAAAATAATTAAAAAAGTCGTCTGCATAATACGATGTATGAATTAAAAAAACGTTCGACAGTGAGACCCAAAATCAACTCACAAGAAATACAAAAAAACTTGTATTTTGGTGTTTTTTTCGAGTTTATATCAGTCCCTAACTTCAAAAAATAGTTCTACAAATGGGTAATAATTATGGGTGTCACCTTAAAGAGGATGTTCAAGGTAGTTTCTAGCAACAAGGTTCTCAAATTGGCTCATTAAGCTTAATGTACCGTCAAAAAGTTCAAAATTTCCATTTTTTGTCAACGATTTTTGAGTTATGCCTATTTTTACACTTCAATACATACTTTTTGGATATAACAACATGTTGTCTTATAGAAAATTTCCTCAGCTTTCTAACAAATCCAATATTTTGAAGCTAAATTGTATACTTTCTGAGATATCATTTTCTGAATGCAGTTCAAGGAGTTTTAAAATATCATGAAAATTTGACCTGTTGGGAAAACGTTTGAGAACGACCATAGTTAATATAAAGTTTTTTGTGGAAATGAGCTGTAGTACGACCTCCTTTCGGGAAGGGAGTTTATTTTGTACACCCTGTATATATACATATATATATATATATATATAATATATATATATATATATATATATATATATATATATATATATATATATAATATATATACAGTCGGACCTCATATAACGAACTTCTATACAACGAAAAGTTCTATGTAACGAATTTTTTTTACGTTCCCTTGAATTTGTGTTTAAAAGTGTTTCTATTTAACGAAAAAAATTCTATATAACGAACAAAATTTCAACGAATTGACCAAAACGCACTTCTGTTTTCTGCAATTTCCCAGAACAATTATTTATTGATTCTCGCCCTGCCTTATTTTAATTTGCGAACTCTTTCTTTACAATTTTCTATGAAATAGGATTAACACAGCATAGAACTAAAAATTTTCAGTTTTAATTGGTATTCGGTCTGACCAGTTCGTTTGTGAAACTTTTATTTGTTTGTAAATTTGAGTTTATTATAATGTCAAAATAATAATATATATAATATATATATATATAATATATATATATATATATATATATATATATATATAGATCCTCCAGACGGCTCTTACCATGGAGTAGACTTGACACTGAAATTTACCGATTGAAAATTTTTAATTTTCAGAGAGAGAGAGAGAGAAAAGATTTTCTCGTATTTTTTAATGATTTGCCTTGTTTGAAAAAACTTTAAAACAAATTCAATAGAGGAAAAAAGTCTAAAAAATACAAATATAATTACTAATGAGTAAAAAGAAAGGAAAGAGAGGTGTAATTAAAATAATAAACAACCTTGAACTTCCTGGTTCAATAACTTCAGACCATTAATCATACATCCTTAATAAATAGTTTTAATGAATTCTTTCTGCTTTAACTATCATCATTCTTATGGGAACTCATCATATTATATCAGCGAATTAAAGTTAGGTCAGTTTGCCAAAACTTATTTTATATGGTTTGATTTTAAAATTTTCTATAAAGAAAATTCATAAATATTAATGAAGTTTTAAAATTTTATTAATTTTGATATCTTTATATAAATAAAAGCGGAGGAGTGTTTTGATTTCTCACATTGTGAAGATAGATTGTTTTTGTATCATTTTTCACATAATTAGTGCAGAGATAAATAAATGAAAAATGATCAGGAAGAAGATACCTAGTTTAATTTTATAGGTATTAATTTCGACAAAGATGTATGAAATACAATTTATCAACAACTGATACGTAATATTGACATTATATTTCTGTCAGCATGTATCGAAAATACGTTTAAACATAGTGCCGAATCGTATTTCTGTCAGCATGTATCGATAATACATCTGCACATAATGCCGAATTGTATTTCTGTCAGCATGTATCGATATTACGTCAGCACTAGTGCCGAAATTAAAAGGATTTTTTTTTAAATTCTAATTAATTTGTACTAGTGCCAAAAGTAAGAAGAATTCTTCTCCGTGACTCATAATCTGTGTGTTTGAAGATCTTATCAGTACGTGTTGCCAGGATAAGTTCTTGTGGTTAATCAAATTCGTTTACTTGATCTACTTAAAAATATCTATAAACTTGATGTTGTTAAGTAGATAACTATTTAAAACAAGAGGCCTTCGGGTCTTGGCCACTTTGCGTCCTTGGCGCTTCGCGCCTCGTCTGCTGCGCGGCGTTGTCACTGGAGGCCATTTCGCGGCCACATGGTTTTTGTCCTATATCAATTCGTCATATTACTAGTTCTTATAAATGACATACTGCCACCATATAAACGAATTTTCAAAATTTTATTCGTCAAAAACGCAAACAATTTTAGCCCAATCTCAACACTTTGAAGATTTGTAATTTTTTGAACCGTTTATGGGTTTCGAGACATTAACAAAGTTAACTATCGAAAGCGTTCGATAGTTATCGTGTTATATGAAGTATTCATATCATGTCATATGAAATAAAATGATACCAAATGAATTAATTAAAGAATCAGCTACTATTTTTACCAGCGTTTGGACTCCTAGGGTGGTTTTGACTTAACGTCATTAATAATAATAATAATGATAATAATATTTTGTTTATCTGGGCTATGCCCTATAAACAGTTAGAGTAAGAGTGATTTTCTCTTTAATTCATAAGTTATTTTGTTTAAGTTAGCAAATAAATTAGAAATAATAAATTATTAATAATACATCAATGCATAATTAAAACATGCTAAATGTCTTTTTTTTAATTTTTTTAATAAGAATGTAAGTATCTAATTTATTTTTAAAGTTCTTGAGAAAATTAATACGAACGTTAGTAAATGTTAAATTTTGGTAATATATACAATAATTAGAAAAATTTTATTAGTTAGTAGAAAGGTTTAAAAGTATTTTATTTCTAAATTTACTATGATTCCCCTTATATTTTTTTTCAGTTATTGACATTTATAATATTTACTTTCCTTATGTCAGTTATTATTTTTAAGAGCAGATTTAAAGTAAAAAAAATGTTTAAGTTATAGTAAAAAAAGAGTAATAGTTTACAATACAATTTTTAAATATTTCAAAGAGAGAAGGGAGGGAGGTGTATTGAGAAGATAAACATTTTAATTAATATAGAGTTACTTTAGTATTATTAAAACTACATATGAGGTGGAAAGTTAACTCTTCCAAGTATAATGCTCTTAACATGAGAAATTGTCTAAGATAGTTGAATAATAAAAAATACTTATTTTTATCAAGAGAGTTGAAAATTGTTGCGAGAGTTGTATTAGGTTCTGGATAAGGAGAGTCACATGGAATAACAAATTTAAGGTAGTGAGATTTATATGGTTTGTATTGAAGACAGATAGACTAGTAGGATATGGTGTAAATCTTCATAACGCCATTATTAGCAACTAAGGCAAGACGTGAGCACTAACCTCTTAAATCTAAAAAAGAGTCTGACGATTCAAAATTTAAATTTTTTAATGATTTAGTGATATTTTGTTAGTTTATATAGTTAGTTTATTTATTATAGTTTTATTTGTTAGTTTATTTATCTTTGTGTTAACTAAGCTTGAAGATGGTAACAAGGTTTACCAAAATACATAGCTTTTACCTTATAATTTTTTGGTAATTACTATTATATATTTCAGTATAGAACGTTAAACCTTTTACAATTTATTCAAATACAAAGGAGTTCTATCAAATCAAAATTGCTACAATAGAAAAGTTAAATCTAAAAATTAATATTTACTAAGTACAAATATTAATATTTACGGCACGGCATAAAAAATAATAAATAAATTAAATACTAAATAAATGAATAATAAATAAAAGACGACACAAAAAAACATATCTTCAATTGATGTTGTAATGGGAAAATCTACTAATGAACCATTTACAGTTTAAATTTATTTGAGTAAAATACGCTAATTAAAATAAGAGAGTATATGTGTTGGAGGGGCATTAAATAAGACAGGGTTATGCAAAGTATGGTTCAGGACCCTTGGACGTCTGAGAAAAGATTTTCAAGGACCGCAAGCTAATAATCAAACTATAGTAGAAATATCCGTGAAAAAATTATTATCTTAACATTTCATATGCTTTCTGTAAATATTTATATGTTTTAGATGAATCCATAAATTCCTAACCAAATTTTCATTTAGCTTTATCATCCAATTTTTCTTTTGTAAGTAAGAACACGGAGAAAGTGAGAGTCTATATATTAACAATCGAGATAATGTTTGTTGTATTTACAAATATTGAGCGTTCATCTTCTTCTTACTTGAAATAAGAAGTATGGAAGGCGACAAAATAATAGTTTTTGAACGCAATGTTTTTAGAAATCTTGACATTTTTTATATGATAGATGAGTGTTTTTTTGCTAAACATTACAATATATATGAAGATTTAGGTCTTCCCGTGGTGACCGCGTCAATGTTGATGAAGAATCCGCCGTTTGGCTTCCACTGTAGAAGCTAAACGTCGGATTCTTCATCTACATTGATGCTGTCACCACCGGAAGACCTAAATCTTCATGACAATAATCGCGGAAGCCTACGCAGTTTATTATATATATAATATATATCATTATATATATATATATATATATATATATATATATATATATATTATATAATTATATATATATATATATATATATATATATATATATATATATATATATTATTTAATTTGTTTGCGTGGTTTAATCATAGATCTCTGAAGTTACTTAGAATCATAAAAGCGTTCGCTTAGTGGTTTAAATCAATAAGATCGACCTAAAAAAATATACTAA
The DNA here is from genome assembly GCA_018340805.1 of Microvelia longipes. NCBI lineage: Eukaryota > Metazoa > Arthropoda > Insecta > Hemiptera > Veliidae > Microvelia > Microvelia longipes. Next base: position 19,530,537 of record JACMZG010001863.1, on the reverse strand, counting down.
TTTCTCAAGCTTTCTCATGAAGCGAGTTCTAAGTACTTCTCATGTCTCAAAAATAAAATGCAAGAAGGTTAACGATGAGTGTAGGTTTCATATTTATTGGAAGGAATGTTAAAGGGTTCATCAAGTACCATTAATCTGAAAAAAGCTCTGTTGATTGAAATCTGAAAAGGTTCTGTTAGGTTACCCCGCATTAATATACTTCAGGTTAAACAGTTAGTTTTATAGTAGAGGAAGCAGGAGTCAAATAATTAGCAATATAATTTAGATATAATGACTATATCTAAATTGTTTTTTGATGGCGGATCATGGCCACAATTATAAATTAAAGCCGGAACGGATAAAGAAATTTTAATGTTCAATCGATTAGACTCTTCAACAAACATATTCAATATCCATAATATCTTTACCTAAATCTAAATCCCTATAAAAGCAATAATCCCTACCTCACTCCCACGTGTATGAATGTTTAATAACATCAACGATGCACTTCTCTAATGATATAATTAAAGTCAAATTACTCTTAATGCAAAGACGACAACCTACTCATATGATTGATTATCTTTAAGAAAGTTAAGTATTTTAAACAATGAAAGAGAGCTCAGTGCTAGTACAACTAGGAAGATTATTTGAGATATGAAAAGTGAAAAGTTCAAATAATGTCAAAACTCTATGTAGGAGGAAGCGCACTCTGTCATCAATAAGACGAGGCTTTGACGTTCTAAACACTTCTATGTAACTACTTTAAAACTTCTATGTAACTACTTTAAAACTTCTATGTAACTACTTTGAAACTTCTATGTAACTCCAAAATGACAATTTTATTTATTTTAAACGATAAAAAATTGTTAAAACATATAAATTTGTGCAAAATGCCGGAACTGAAGTTAATAATTTTGTTTGAAAATTTAAACAAATAAATATGATGCAAAATTGTTGCAAAATAAAAAATAAATCATGTTTTCCTATTAAGGGATGTCTGAATGTTTAAGCAAAATTACTGTTGGTATTACTGATGAGTAATTGACTTTAATAACTTTAGGTGTAGGAAATATTTAAAGAGATAGTTCCCCGCACAATATTACCCAACACGGAATTTTCTGACCATTTAATTGATTTGCATTAGTTGGCCAACGTTTATTTAAACTAAAAGAAACGATCCAGAAATGTTACATTGAAATGCATTCTGAAAACATTCTATACAAATATACGTGAAAGACAAAAAAAAAATTTCGTTAAACTAAAAATAAGACCAAATGATACATTTTGCTTTTCAGACCAATAACGTTTTACAAATAGTGTTTACTGACCTAGACTGCAAAAATGCAAGAAATAATTACAGTACGAGTACAACTTTCTACCTTCGGTAGAATCTAAAAAAATTCGGCAGCAGGTAAAGATTTAGGCCGAAGCGAAACATTCGGCCCGATGTATCGCCTACATCCTTCCTTCCCGAGGGTGATTTATTTTGAATCCATGTCTTTGCCAAAAGAGAGATAATTTGAATACAAAAATACTTTGCGCTTTGACTGTATAAAATGTTTAAAATTTGTTAAAATATTATTTTTCTGTGTTCATTTTAACTTTAGATCATCATAATCGTAATTAATTTGGTTAGTATTAAACTCATGTAATTTTAACTCAATTAGTTTCAAAATTCAATACACGTATTTAGACCACTCTCATTATCCGCACCATGTTTTTTAATCTCCCTCAGTCATCTCGTGTTCCTAGACATAGCACCACAAATTGGGAAGGCTAGGACGCATTTAAAAGAAAATTCGCTACGCTTGCGGACCACGTCGCCAAAAATTATATAGCAGTGTAAAAGCACACACACACATAACACACAACACACACACAACACACATATGTATATATAATATATATATATATATATATATATTTGATTTGCGATTTTTTTGGACCTATTGAAACGTATTGTGGTCACCTGTGTCTACCTTTCGCCATATGAGCTACCAACATTAGAAATTTTTTTTAAAAAAAAGAAGGTTAAGAAACATTAAGAGTGATGATATAAATAAAAGCGCAAATAATATATAGTATAATTATAATATTAGATTAATTTATGCTGAACAATTTTATAAACGAAATAAACAAAGAATACATAATGGAAAAATGTCCATATAGTGGGTGAATAAATAAGCATTTCAGCTGATATATTATATGTAAATTTTAAATAATTTCATAAATAAAAACAATCGAGATAAATGACCAGAATAAAGATTTCGTCAAGTTTTTCGGAATTGACAGTGATTGCATACAGGTTGGACTCATTTTAATACGGCCGACTATTTTCACTTTACGTCATTAATGTTTACATTGCTTTCACATATATGTGAATAATTCTCAAGACTTTATTTGCATATATTTTACATAAAAATTCAAGAATTTTACTTATTTCATTATCATTACACATATTATTTGTATCAATTGTTATTTCTCTTATTTTAGTCATAATAATAATCTAACACAAATGGACTATATGATTGATATAATATCCTCAAAGGATATAATATAATCAAGTTCATAAAATAATATTATAATAATAATAATAATAATAAAACACCTTTGGATGATGTCCCGCTGTCATTTAATGCTATTGCTATGCAATGAGAAAACAAAACAAGTGGCCTTCGACCTCAACGCTTCGCGCCTCACCGCTACGCGGCCACATGGTTTGTTTTATTTTGTCAGTTCGTCATTTTACTGGTGGTATATAATATAAGTTTATATAAGTGGCATACTGCTACGAGATAAGCGAATTTTCAAATCTATTAGAGAAAAACTTAATTTGTTTACATGTCAATTAATGACATAATGTATTGTTTACATATATATGTCAACCAATAAAACCAAATTTATAACTGATAATACAATGAAACTTCGTATGTTTGTGAGCCCTACATAGTAGTATATGTTTAAATCATTTCAGCCCAATATAAATACTATATAAAGATTTGTGTTGTTTTAAAATGTTTGTGTAGGTTAATGACGTCACACATATTTTATAAACAATAGGGTTCAGGACATTAACAAGGTTGATTTTGGTACCAAGTTTCATTTCGATCCAAGATCCGTTAAAGAAAATTATCATGTCCCATAGAAACGTCTAGGACACAAATATTATTAGTATAAAAGTAAACTATTAAACTTATAAAACTAAAACGAAACGTCTCAAGGCTTGAATTTTAAAATAAATAATTGTATTGAACTTATTGTTTATGGTGAAAATAAAATCTTTGAGTAATATTTGCATTTAAAGTTAGAGTAAAAGGTCTTGAAGAAAATAGGACAAATAAGCATTTGGTTTGATTTACCTTAAAAGCTAGATCACGGCACTGTCGCGTGATGAACAGACAGACTGTTCCGGGGTTTTATAAATCACGGAAACCAAAATGAGACCTTTCAACGACGATATAAGCATACCTTACAAAACATTAAATAAGTAACTAGACCCTGCAAGTCAGGGTCTTGTTACTTATTTACCCAGACTTGCAGGTTAAAGATGGTTTCTGTCAATTGCATGTATAGATAGATCTCTTAGACCACCTATGAGTTAGGAATCAAAAATATAAAAATATAGCAATACATATTGTTAGAAAACCGTTCTGGAAACACATACTTGTGGATGCTGTATTTTTAACAAATGAAAGGTTGTTATCAATTTGATTAAATTTTTACCTCGTTTACTCTTGGAATAGCGCATAAAAACTATTTCAACCGTCCAAAAAATCTATTTGACATTACTTTTTCTCATTTATACCGTAGGTATAGGAAAAGCATTGAGTTTATAAAAAAACCCGAATCCGGGAATTCACCTGAATTTATCCTAAAGAATTAAAATTTGGTACAACAGTGTATCTTTAGGTCTAATTGTGTTATCCACAAATATATATCCAGAAATATATTTTATACGAGTCATTAACAAATAAGCGTTATTTTCATAATGAAAATTCGCTAAAAATAATGAGTGCGCAAAAATGTATAAAACGCGGAAAAATATTTTGATTAATTTGCAATTTGGCAGGCATGCAATCATGTATATATGTGCCAAGTTTCATATAGCTCAATTTTTATAAAATGACTTGTATACTCATATATTTTTTAAATAAAATAAATAATATAAATGACTTTAAATTATAAAAATTTAAAAATAACTCAATTGATTGTATCCGAATGAATACCTTTACGTATTAAGTAGATACAATAAGTTTCGTTTCAATACGACAAATATATCTGCTGTTTTTGTTGGTTAATAAAGTTAAGCAGCATCGAGCGAGGGCAGCTCTTAGATGGGTAACCACTGATAATAAAACGAACGTAATAACTGTGTGAGGACTAGCAAACCGAGTCCGAAGTAGAGAGGATGAGCGTAGCGAATCTGATGTGATGAGGAAATGTTCCGAGGAACCCCGTACCTGATTGGTTTTGTTTCTTCTCATTTTTAAAGTCGATCATTTTTCCATTGGTTATTCTTATTATTTTTCCTTTTTTTTTATTCTTTATTATTTCACTTGTAGACAAAATAAAGTATCTTCTACTTCTAATGGTAGAATAGTAGACCCAATAACTATAAGTGAAAATGACATGCAATAGTTTTGGAAATTTGGTAACGCTTGGGCCACATTTCACAAAAGTACAAGTTTTGTATACTACAAGTAAAAAGCTACCGGTTTACTAATAATTGTAAGAAATTTGTTTCACTAATGTACAAGAGTAGACTAGTAATTATTAGCGATTTTCATACAATTTTTTTACAGGTTACAAGTTTTTCTCGAAACTCCTAGAAAACGAGCATATTTGTGACAAACTCCAATCAAATTTGATTATCTCCCCCACAAATCATACAAAATATTGTAAAAAACAACTTGTAACTTAAAACAAGTGTCAAAATTAAGCGTTTCACGAATAACATTACAATTTATTGTAACCTACAAGAGTTTTTATAAACAATGACTCAAAATATTATTAAAACCCAGTTTCATTCATATGAGTAAATTATTTCGATTGCAATTATTTCTAAAATAAGAGAAGTAATACTTATAAAAAACGTTTTACAAACTCATATTAAGCACTAGATTACTAATAAAATAAAAGTTGGCGATAAAAACTGAGTTATATATTAATAAAATGAACTAGTAACTCAGTCTACCGAGGTTCGACTTGGGTAGACATTTTACAAAAGAATGTTACAAGTAATTGTAATTGACAAGAAAAAGTTGTTTATTTAATAAAAAAAATGCTACAAATCTACAAGTGTATCTTTGGTTACACATGTAATTTTGTCATTACAAGTTGTGTTTGTTACTACTTTTTGTTATTACAAGACTTATACTTTTATAAAACGGGCCCTGGTGATTTGATTTCTGCTCATCGCAATTTACGTTTCAGCTTTTTAACCCAATAGAAATCAAAATGAACTAAACAGGTTGTTATGATATATTCTTTAAAGTAGGTATGAGTACAAACTTGCGTCTACATGTAAGAATCAATTTTCGCTCCAGGTGGTTGTTTTAAATAAGATATCTAACTGCAAATTTTCCACTATACCAAGCTACAAGAATAACAATATTTATTTGACCGCTCAAAATTTTACTTTCTTATCTCCTATATGGATGGGAAAGCATAGTAACTGCAACACACATTATTCATTAATTGTTTACGTTTCAGAACCTATGGATCCTAAAATTCGAAACAGTTAGTTTCTGTATCTATGTAGAAATGTATTGTTGTTTGGTTTTGAAATTAAAAGATACACTTTTTCTGTTTTTATTTTCTACGTTTCAACCGTAGATATAAAGAAAAAGTATTGTTTTCCCTACTAAAAATCTAAAACTGGGAATTCAAGGGCCTCCTGAGTGGTGTTTACCTAAGTTATCTAACCATAAGTCCCAGTACGTTTATGATAGAGAGCTAAAACTTCGATACTCAAGATATACAAGTAAATAAATGGGACGCGCAGTGGCCAGAGTTTATTAGTAGCATAGATAACACTAAGCTCTTACTTAGATAGCTTGTTTTGTTTTATTTGAATACTTCAGCTTCAGTTTAAAATTTTCAAACAATCGTATTGAAACTATTCTACTGATACGGGAACCCTGCTCCACTATTTGACTATATGAACTGTACCGTATTATAATCCTATGTTACCGCGTTAACTTGACTACCAGGAGCAAAGTCAATTCGTGTATGTAGAAAAACGTTAAGGACACAATGCAGGTAAGTGCCAACAAGTTACACGCACATCGTTGCATATTAGACAGAATAACAGAGGAAAGTCTCTGTAACCATATCCCAACTATTCGATAGATGGCTTTTATTGAAAGATGTAGTTAATAACATAATATACAAAATAGAATATAAGTCATTACAAAAACGTCACATATTTTTATTAAGTTATGAGTAGGCCAATATATAACCTAATTTTTATTGGTAAACCAAGAAGAAAAATAGACATTGTTATTTCAAATAATAAAAATTGAAGTATGTAATGTAATATGTGATGGAGGCGTAGGCGTGTGTGGCGCGTCTTGTTGATACTGGAGACGAAGCGTAGAGAATTATAATTCTTTTATTGTATCAATAATAGATGGGAGCTTGGAGTGGATTATATCCCAGATTCTTATATCAAAGTCTTTTTAGCGACGTAGCGTTTACACGTCCCACCGCGAAGGAGTGCTTAGATTCGGATGATGTTGCAAGTTTACAAGTTACGTACGTGGGGTCCGTGATGGCTCTGTCCATCCTACTCGTAACCAAGTAATTGCAGAAACATCTTGAACAAGTAACCCCTTCAAAAGGTTCAAAAGTCGGCTGAATACCTCTTAATGTGATCCGTATACAATTGTACCAACAATCTGAGATTTACCAATTCTACAAACCATATTGTACCTATTCAAACAAGATGATAAAGAAGACATGAATTATCTAGATATCTGCCGTAAAGTCAAAATAGCTTAATTTTAAAGTGATTTGAAATCTAGAATACAACAGTTACACAATACTACACGAACCATCCAACTTAACTTCATTTCAAATAACAGTTACAAATCAAAATTTGTAATAAATATTTTTATCGCAAATTATACCTAATAGGCAATAATAGTAGTTATTATTGTTAATATTAGTATATATTTCTATACTGGACCTATCGAAGGCCTTGGTGTATTAAAACTTGGTTATTAAAAGGACGATTAAACAGTTTTTCATGAACGGTTTTATTTGAATATACTTACTGTAGAAGAAGAGGGAAGCCACTTGTTCAATTTCTAGCAAGTAGCCCATTTCTTTTGAGTCTCTGTTTTTAACACCCTTACGGTTGTGAAATACTACTAGTGCATCATGGACATGCATGACTTTCTACAGTGATCATATGCCGCCGAAGCATTAAAATGTAAACAACTCTGATTCTAATCCGGCCGGAACTTCCTTTAGCCAAGGTGATATACAAAGCGTGTATCAGCTCAAGCCACCTGGGTATTATAAAACTTATTTTGTTAAAATACTCTTAGACGTCATAAGGTTTAGAATATTCACTGAAAATCTAGGAAAATGAAAAAAGCCTCCACAACAACCAATCATCTAATAAAATATTAAAAAATAAACATAAATAATCTGATTTTAATACTAAGAAATTAATTAATTGCTCTTGATCAACCACACTTCAAACTACTTTTGATTTATCGATAATATATATATATATATATATATATATATATATATATATATATATATATATATATATATATAATATATATATATAATATATATATATATATAATATATATATTTATTAAATTTTTAAACTATTACATATCTTTTTATTTCGCAAAAGCGCTGGCAACTTTAGTTGCTTTAACGGAGCTCGTCAGGTCTTTTAAAGTTCAACAAACATCATCTAATTGAGGATAGACTTCAAGGTGCTATTCAGTTATTAGTTCTTGGCTATTTTACAGCTATGAAGTTATCAACTTAATAACATTAAAATAAAAATATACATAGGTTATCATTAAGAAAATTAAACCTTCAATTATCAGACAACTTTAAACAGATGAAAACTTGGGTGCATTTCATGATTCATTAAAACCAAAAATTATACATCAAACACTGAGGATTTCTATCTGTATAGAGAATAATGAATAGAGCAACCTATAGAGAACTTCCTGCTCCTAGCTCATTATGAAGTCTTAGATTTTGGAGTGAAAAGTAGCTTCTGTTTAAGGAAGAAATGTGTGAATATTGTGGGAGGTGAGCTTTGTATAGCCTTTCCACTCTCTCATTGTTATCTTTAAAAAAATGTTCTTTAAATAATAACCAGGTGAGAGAATTAAAACCTCTGACATAATATTTAAAACAAAACAGGTTCAAGTCAAAATAACACTGAAACGTTTTTAACTCTTACTTAAAACATTAATTGTGAAATTGAAACCAAATTAACAAATTAGTTATTGGACTGTTAGAAATTAAATTCTAGGTTAATTAATGAAGACTTTAGAATTTTTATTTACATTAACATTAATAACAGACGTTTCGCATGGCGAAGCCAGGCATCTTCAGTGTTAAACAATAAACAAAACAACCAACCATCACCAAAAAAAATTTAGTAAAGCATACAAAAACCAAAAGAACATCACAAAATTTTGCCATTGTTTAAAAAATGAAAAAAGGAAAAACACAATAGCAAGTTAAAAAACAACAAAAACTAAAGGTTAGAAGTAAGTGAATGAACAAAATCAAAAACAAACAAATTATTTTTATTATTATATTTTTTACCTAAACTTAATTTATAAATACCTCATCTGTTTATTTTTTATTTTGTTCATTCACTTACTTCTAACCTTTAGTTTTTGTTGTTTTTTAACTTGCTATTGTGTTTTTCCTTTTATTTCATTTTTTTTTAAACTGTGATAAAGTTTTTTTGTGATGTTCTTTTGGTTTTGGTATGCTTTACTAATTGTTTTGGTCAATCATTAAAAATCATTTCTTAAGTTAGAAAAGGGGAGAATAAATAAATAATAATAAAAAGTATAAATATAAATCAATAATTGTATTTAAGAATAAGATTTTTTGTAGTAAAATTCTGGTTATGAATTGCCAAGATATTGCTAAGTATCAAAAACTTTCTTTATTTTTATTTATTATTTTTATTTATGTCCAACCAAATTTTTACTGTCAGTAAAAATACAGAATTAAATAAGTGAAATGCATACCTATGTATGGGTACCTGGTTTAACTTTTATAAGTTAACTTAATTTAGTTGATATTTTTATTTAAAAGGTATCTTTTACTTTTCTGTTCAATGTAAATATCTTACTCTAGGAACAATCAAAACTATGAAAAGTACAAAGTAAAGGGCAACCCAGATGGTTGTACATTCATAGGTGTTAGCATTTACTTATTTTATACTATTATTATTATTATTTGTACTGTTAAAATATTAATGTAAATAATATAAGTTTGTAATGCTACTAAGGGAGCATGGAAGATCAGCAAAGGCTGAATGCTCTTCCTATTTGCCAAAATGAATCATTTCGATTATATTTATAATGTTGTTTCTGTAAATTTTGGTGAATAAAAAATTCTGGCGCGGTGTCCGCATGTCGGCGAATTTCCTTTGGATGCGTGTTTCCGTGTTTTTTACACCATATAAGTTTACAACTACTAAATAAATAATTCCGGCACGGTGGTCCGCTGTCGGGCGAATTTCATGTAGTATTCGTGTTTCCGTGCTTAACAACCCATTTCTAAGGTTCCGGTTTATGCTTTAGAACCTAAGCAGTTACTCGATTGTCAAGCACTGCTCGTAACTCATTTTGTCTGTATTTTTCAAAGGAAATGCGCATAATTATCCAGTTGGTTGTTCAAAACTATGCCTCTAAAATTAGAAGTACGCACTATTATTTGCACTAGTTTAATGCTTAGTTACTTATATTTAAGCTTAGTCAGTTATCTTTAAAGTTTTAGCGCATTTCCTTTGAAAAATACAGACAAAATGAGTTACGAGCAGTGCTTGACAATCGAGTAACTGCTTAGGTTCTAAAGCATGAACCGGAACCTTAGAAATGGGTTGTTAAGCACGGAAACACGAATACTACATGAAATTCGCCCGACAGCGGACCACCGTGCCGGAATTATTTATTTAGTAGTTGTAAACTTATATGGTGTAAAAAACACGGAAACACGCATCCAAAGGAAATTCGCCCGACATGCGGACCACCGCGCCAGAATTATTTTCTAGTTGTAAACTTATATTAAGTAAAAAAAAACGATAAAAATTGATCGTCCCTACCAGGATTTGAACCCAGGTACCCTGAGTTTGAGTGCTCGTATTGACTCCGGACCACTGCCATTCAACTCAGAGGCCCAAAAAACATAGAAAACGACACCCTACTCGATATTTAATTTTTAACGACCGTAATTTTGGTTTTCGATAATTTTTGTGGTTTTTCGACTTTTTGGTAACTTAGAGTGGTCGTATCGACTTCGGACCGGTTTCATTCGATTCAGCGCCCAAAAATACATCGAAAACGACACCCTACTCGAAATTTATTTTTTATCGGCCTAAATTTTGGTTTTTGGTAATTTACAATGGTTTTTTGGACTTTTTGGTCACTTAGAGTGGTCGTATCGACTTCGGACCGGTTTCATTCGATTCAGCGCCCAAAAATACATCGAAAACAACACCCTACTCGAAATTTATTTTTATCGGCCTAAATTTTGGTTTTTGGTAATTTACAATGGTTTTTTGGACTTTTTGGTCACTTAGAGTGGTCGTATCGACTTCGGACCGGTTTCATTCGATTCAGCGCCCAAAAATACATCGAAAACGACACCCTACTTGAAATTTATTTTTTATCGACCTAAATTTTGGTTTTTGGTAATTTACAATGGTTTTTTGGACTTTTTGGTCACTTAGAGTGGTCGTATCGACTTCGGACCAGTTTCATTCGATTCAGCGCCTCAAAAAAACATAAATATTGACCTTTTTCGCGGCAAAAAAATATTAACCCTGATTTTGCCGATTTTTTGAAAATTTCGCTGACTCAGCAAACCGGGTTAATGACGTCACAAAAACCTGGTTTTCAATAGGGTTCGTGTCCTCCTAAAGGTTGATTTTTGTACCAAGTTTGGTTAAAAAATATTAATCCGTTCGAAAGATAGAGTGTTTACAAGAAAGTGTCTAGAAATACATATATATATACATATATATATATATATATATTATATATATATATATATATATATATATATATATATATATATATATATATATATATATATATATATAAAGTCTCGCGAAACGTATTTTTTCGTCATTAGGGACCTCTGAAACGGATTTGTGTCGTGGTCCGAGGTTCGAATTCCGCCATGACGCCTATCCCATTAGCCGAATTTCCAAAGGAAATTCGCTAAAAAATTATTATTATTATTATACTAATTGTTTTGGTGGTGGTTGTTTGTTTGTTTATTGTTTAACACTGAAGATGTCATGCGAAACGTCTGTTATTAATGTTTATGTAAATAAAAATTCTAAAAGACTGAAGTCTTCATTAATTCACCTAAAATTTGAAACCCAATTTACTGCATAAATTAGGTTTGTGAATTTGAAATAATAAAGAAGTCCTATGAACACGAAATGCAATATGAATAAATTATTATTTTCCTCAATAAATTCCCAATATAGTCACTATGTAACTAAGGAGTAAAGCAGAATTTTATTGCTGCGAAGAAATGTTTATTGGCAAGCGAATATTTGATTTCGAAAGCAATACTCCGTGAGTCCTCCTTATAAAACCACCATTTCTTCCTCCATTTCCCCTGAGCTAACCTCGTCGTAACGTTATTTGTTAGGAATTAGCTTATTTTTTATGTTATACTACCTAATTTGCATATTTTTTAATTTATTTATTATTATTTTTCTTTATTATTATTATTTTTTATTATTGTTTATTTTTTTAAAATTATTTTTTAAATAAAATAACTTTTCTATAATATAGTAAAGTGTAAATAGCATATTACATATGCTATATAAGCATTTTTTCTTTATCTTTTGGATAAATTAATATAATGTCATTAGTCGTGTAGTTTTTTGGTGCCTGAACAGAAAAAAACGACTTTTATGCCTCGGCGGATAATATGAAACTATATTTTTATAACAGTTAAGTTAGTTACTTTACTGCCGTTCTAAAAAACCAATTTATATTACATTCATTATAATTGTGATTTTAGTCTGCCATCTTTATAGCAAAACCTCATATAAAATCAAATATTAAAATATAAATAATGCTTATCATCGTATGATATCATCGTGTGATTATATCACCCGAGCATGAACCGTTAAGATTGTTAAAAACAGTCATATTATACTAAAAATTACTAGAAGTGTAAAATGTAAATTGCGAATCAAATGTGTAAATTATATAAATGAAGAGTATTCTTTCTCTTTAACAATAATATGGGCATTAACCGAAATTATAGAAGTATACTTAAACTAACTGACTAACCCTTATAAAAATACTACAAGAAACAGACGCTATAACGATTGTGTCTTTTTCCAGAGGAAGGATAAATAAATGTTAAACAATAACCATTACTTAAACACATGTAATAACAACGGATTCTTAATAATACGCATGAATGTTATCCTTTGCTAGGCATAATAAACAAGAGGCATTCGGCCACTTGGCTGCTCCACGGTCTTGGCGCTGGGCTACTTAGCGGCCCCCGCACCTTAACTGTGCATGCCATATATGTCTAGTAGAGTTTGGCATTAAACACCAGCCAATCATGATGTTTTCCTCCCATTTATATATATATGTATATATATATATATATATTATATATATATATATATATATATATATATATATATATATATATATATATATATATATTATATATATATTAAATATAAATGGGAGGAAAACATCATTATTGGCTGGTGTATAATGTCAAACTTGCTAACATTAGACTAGACATATATATGGCTGTACATATAATAACTGAATAGCACCTTGAAGTCTTTCCTCAATTAGATGATGTTTGTTGAACTTTAAAAGACCTGACGAGCTCCGTTAAAGCAACTAAAATTGCCAACACATACATACATACATACACATATATATATATATATATATATATATATATATATATATATATATATATATATATATATATATATATATATATATATAATACTCACACATAATCAGTGAGTCCCCTCTCCAAAACATCCACCATACCCTACCTCCTTCCATTACCCCAACCTCATAAGCTCATTTTTTTCAAAAATTCGCTAAGAGGGGATTTTGGCTCTTTAACTAATACACGGTCAAGACAAGACGCGAAAGTTAGCACGTTATAAATTAAAAGAAAAAACCTTAAACAAACTCTGATAGAGTTCTTCAATAAATTTTAACTCCAACGTTTTTCAAGTATCTTTACTTTCTGAAAAACGACGGTGAAATTTAGGTTTCATGCAATCCCCTAGACAAAACTTTTATTTAAACATTTAATTAAATACAAGTACTTACATCATTGAACCAAAAGTAATTTGAACATTAAATTTAAACATGGTTCGGACATGATGCTTTGACAGAATTTCGTTGCCAAGTTTCAGCCACTGTGCAATGTCAATATTACGTAAAAATTAAATGGAGGATAATGTTTTAATAAGCCTGATATCTACATAGGTTCATTGATAATCGCATATTAAGTCAATCATGGTGTTTTCTTTGCACAACTTTCTCAGTTTTAATATTAAGCAAATAAAGGTCATTAACTTAATAGTAACTATAGATGCCCTTGATGAGCAAGCAAGGATAAAATATATTTATCGCAATATGTAGTAGTAATAAATCTAGTAGACATTGCATGATTTTGCTTAAGTGGATAATTTAAACAAAAATAAAATTTAAAAAAAACTGAATAAAGAAATAAATTGATTAAGTAGATGTTTTCATTATTAACGCTTGTAAAAGTAAGATATTTCAAAATTATTCAGATCCTCAAACAACCTTAGTTCCTCTCATTTATCTTATTAACACATTTTTTCAAATACTTGAATGAAATCTATAGTTAGACTTGAGCAATAAAAAGATTCCATCCAAAAAGATGATATTAATACCGTAGAGATATATTCGATTCCGATATCCTCTGAAGATATTCTTGACAATAGAGAAGCGAGAAACCTCAAGATTGCTACATAACAGCCGCTGGTCCGTCAGATTGTGTATGGTATCTACCATACACAATCAGATGGACGCAAACAAGGCGTAAAACTGCATTTAGTAATTCTACACGCATCCATGTCGTAATGGTCGTGGTTTTGTACAGTGCAACTTAATTGATTTAACTCATCTAAGTTATTGTAGCGTCACGGAACTTTATCTTCCATTTGTCACTAACCCACATCACAGGGAAATAAAACTTGTCTAGGTCAATAGTGTTGCATAAAGTAGCTTGCAAATGTTTTGCATGTTATTCTAGTTTATCTATTAACTAGCCTGTCAAACATAGAGGCAATAAAACACTCTATAGCAGATTAGAATAAATAACGTAATAAAAAATCGTCGCACATATCCCTGTTTTGTTATAACCTCAGTATCATAGAAGAATAATATTAACATAGATGGTTCAATCATTAAATTTGACAAAATAATTGACGGGATGCAGGAGACTTAAAACTGGAGGGAGTAGCGTAAAACTTTCATATATTTTTATTTATCAAACAACAAGCTGTTGAGGGTAATCAAGTCTTTCCATCCGCTATTTAGCACTAGAATGATAATAAGACGATGGATGAGTGATCCCATATAAACACTTAAGATTTTCGAATAAATTGGTAAAAAGTGAAAAATGTAATTTTTCACTCTATATTCCCCCAACACCAAAGTCAGATTTGATTTTTTGAGTCTCTTTAATTTATCCGATTGCGCCAACCAGAGATGTCGTATTCAGATAGCAAATCTAAAACACTGAAAATGATATATTGTTATTTTTTTAAGAAAACGATGGTACTGTTCCGCGTGATAGGACCTCCTAGTTTTGGAAAAACAAAACTTAATGGATCAGATCTATCGCAGATATTACTAATATATTCTAAGATCTTTGTTTAATTTCATTTTCATAACGATTGTATTGCACAATATTTTTACCACTAGCGCTCTTCCTCGTTAAAAACGTCAAGAGTAATAGTAGGAATAAGTATTGTGTTTGCGAAAAAAAATCCGAGACCGAGAAGTCACCGGAATTATCCGTTTTAGGCGTTTATAAGCCCTCTTTTCGCAAAGTGGTCTGTCAGTATGTGTGTGCGTCTGTTATCGACGAAGTGCAGTATATTTATGCTAATGAGAATTGAAACTTGTAACTATGCTAGTAGGACGAAAATCAGACTACCGCTGTAGTTGTCCTATTCATAAAATATATTTATGATGTCATAAACCCTCAAAAATGACTCAGCAAAAATTTCGAAAAATTATAAAACGCGAATAAATAATACGATCCAATTAAAATTTAGCACGCCTGTAGCCATGTATAAGACTAACATATGTGCCAAGTTTCTGCACATTATCAGCATTAATTCGATTTTTATCAAAATGACTGACATACGTTTTTAAAAAAATTGTAAAAAATCGGAGTTGAAATTTAGTTCAAGTATATTACCTATATGTAATAAATAAGTACATGAAGTTTTGTAAGTAAAGTAAGTTTTGATACAAGTATATCCATGATTTTTGGTGAATTTTAATAGTTAAGCTGCATCAAGCGTAGTCAGTGCCTGGATGGATGACCGTTGGGAATGAAACGAATGTATTCACTATCTAAAGACGAGTCCGAAGACGTGTTGAGGAAGTAAATTAAATAATAAGATACATTTTTATATAAACACCACTTTTAATTAAAATGGTTTTTGCTTGGGAATCCTAAATAAAGTATTATTCCTTGATCTATTATAACTCGGTAGAATACTGAGGCTGTTTCTTGTCAACAATTATGGTCCGCATGTCGGGCAAATATCCTTGGATATGCGTGTTTCCGTGCTTAACATTCCATTTCTTGCTTAAGTTTCCGGTTTATGCTTTATAACTTGAGCATTTACTTTGTAATAAAGCCAGCTCGTAACATTTTTTCTGTAGTTTTCAAAGGAAATGCGAAATCCTGTTGGATATACAGAACTATGCATCAAAAATTGGCAGTCCACACCATTGTTTGCACTAGTTTAATGATCAGTTGGTGTGATTCTTTAAAGGCTTTACTGCATGTCCTTTAGAAAATACAGAAAAAATAAGTTTCGAGTAGTGCTTCATAATTGAGTTATAAAGCATAACTCGGTATACCCTAAGCAAGAAATGGATTGTGAAGCATGGAAACACCTATTCCAAAGGAATTTGCCCAACATGCGGAACACTGCTCCAGAATTATTTTGTAGTTATATGTCTTATATAATGTAAAAAACGATAACAAATTATCTAGGATTCGAACCCAGGTACCCTGGTTTTGAGATGCTACAGAATAACAACCATATGACCTCAAAACGATCCCCAGTGCCGATGTAGCGTTTAGCGGCAAAGAGACCAAAGTCCTCTTGTTTATATACCTACAGTAGTAGCTGTGAAAAAGAATTCAATCAGATTGGAGATTATTACTGATTGAATAAATTAGGAAAATCTAACATAGTCTCTGATCTTAAAATTGTAGCAATCGTGGATTTTCAGAAAACAAATATTTTTCCCCTTCACTTCCGTCATCCAAACAACCTCATAAGCATATTTTTCTGATGGAATTTTACTACGTCAACAGTCAGTAGTGACAACGGCCATTGTAATTTAAATAGAGTGTCATATTTTTATTTTTATATTAAAATAAGAGCTTTAGCCCGGAGACCTCAAGTCTTACCTATATTACCCGGCTTACACTATAGGTCCCCCAAACGAAGGCCCGCATTATTAAAAATCTACCGTATGAATGAGGAACAGTTAAAAATTATGACTTAAATTACAATGGTTGATTCACATATTGTTTTTGTTCGTTTTATTATTTTTTTGTTTCATGTTTCATGCATGGCATTTTGCCACTGTTGGCATTCAGCCAACAGCCCTAAAAGGGGGTTCCTGATCATCTGAAGGTTCGTCTACCTAGGATAACATACGTGCTTTCTGCAATTTGAATGATTAATTATTATTTTATGAATTGCAATCATTCTGTAGTCCAACAACTTAAATTTTAAATTTTTTATCACGCTTGATTTTTTCAACTATTAACTAACGTACATTTTCTACTTATTCTCATTCGAATCGATTTTAAGTATATCGATTTAAAATAACCAATATCAATTAAATACCTATATTACTTCGTTCTTAATTTCAGTTTATTTTCCTTTTTATTTATTTAAAATAATAATAATAATAACGTGTTTATAATTATAAACATATACAAATATCTATGTGTGTTTCTTCACACACTAGACGAACTATGTCATCATAAATTGTTAAGTACTATTAAGAGGAACTAAAAACGCTTACGCTAAAAGTTTACTTAATATTTTAAATAATAAATACCAGCGTTTAAGAACACATTTAAACATCATTAAACCCAGGCCATTTCTTTAAAATTGGGTTCAAATAAATTTTAGCAATTGTAAAATAAACATAATAAAATAAAACAATCTTACCTGGGTTTAATTATATTTTAATTAAAACTAATCCTCTTGCATTTATTCCCAAAACTGTAAATGATTAATTAAAAAAAAAAACAAATTAATAATACGAATAATCAACAAATCACTCGCCGAAGTATATCGCGATTAATTTGATAACTTAGGAAAAACGCGGTAAAATGTGGTGTGAATCACAGACTTGAATGAAATGTTTAATATTTTCTCACGAGATAGATTATATACTAGGGATGCTTTCTTTCTGGGGGTATGGCTAAAGATATACTTGGAGTGCAGGTGGGGTAGGTTCAGTACCTGTATCAAGTACCCGAGATATGTACCCACCCCTATATAGTATTCACTTGAGAATACTGCTCTTAAAAGAAATTGAAATTCTAAAATAATAGGTGATCATAATCTATACTTAATTGCTATAATGATTTTTTTTAGTTACATGCGTTTCTCTATTAGTGAACTAATACGTAACAAAAAGGGGTTAAGACGGTACAATAACGCCAGAACCCAAGCAAGGTACCCACACTAATTCAAATTTTATGTCTCTACATTATATTTGAAAATTTCTTAAACCAGACTGATCTTAATCTATTTAATTGCAATTATTACATTTACACATAGATAAAAGTCAATTATAGCTAAAATATAACACAGGTAATTATAAATATTTTTTAGAAAAATTATAAAGTTAAGTTGAGCACATTCCATGCTAAAGTAACTGCATTTAAAAAAATATTACATAATGTTTTTAAACACAATAATGCTTTTTATAACTTGCATGTGACGTGTGGTTAGTGTTTGTATTATCATTAGAATTAACACCAGGCATGTAATGTGTAACAAGTGTAAGCGGTAACAAGTGTAAGACCAAACAAAGGAACAGGCTGAATCCAGATTCAGATCAGCGTCTACAGTATAGCACGTCGTTATAATCAGTTGACAGTGTGGTAAAATAGAGTTAGGGAACATAGGCGTAGCCAGGTGGGGGGTCCCCCAGGCTATGCCTATGTTTCCTTACACTATTTTCCATTATATAAAAACCATTATATAAAATATAATGGTTCCATATGAACCATTATATAAAAACCATTATATCAAATATAATCGTTCCATATGAACCATTATATAAAAACTATGGTTCAGGAGCAAAGAAAAGGATTTTTTTAAATAACTTTATAAAATTATTTTAAATTTGAATTTGGTAAAAATAAAGAATAATTTTTATTTACAATAATTTAGAGCTTAAAGGAAACGTTTGTCTTAAAAAATTAAATTTGTTTTATTAGTTAGTAAGTATTTAGTATTAGTAGTATTTTATTAAGTTCACTTTAGTTTAATAATAATTTGTATTTTGTTTATTCTTTAAGTCTATTTGAATAAAACAAGTTATGATTTGTACTTAAAGTGCTTTGTTTTTTAAACAAAACATAAGCCATATTTTAATTGTTTGTAATACATACACACACACACACACACAACACACACACACACACACACACACACACACATACATATATATATATATATATATATATATATATATATATATATATATTATATATATATATATATAATATAATGAGCCCCCCCCTTAAAGGCAACCCTGGCTACGCCCATGTTAGGGAACCAATGAGGTTACGCTATCACGCTCATGAAATTATGAGCGTGGTAGCACTATTGTCCCACGTTGTCAACTGTTCATAACCATGTGTTATACTTAAGCTATCAGTGCGGAGACACCTTAATAAAAAAATTATGATAAGCTACAGCAAACGCCGCTAATACTAACAACGCTTTGCAATATGAAGCTGCTTCTCTTGGTTCCGTTGCATCTTGCTAGCATTTTGTCTGTATTTTTCAAAGGAAATGCGCTAAAATCTTTAAAGATAAATGTCTAAGCTTTAAACTAGTGCAAATAATAGTGCGTACTTTTAATTTTAGAGGCATAGTTTTGTATAACCAACTGGATTACGTGTATTAAATTATGTGCATTTACAGACAAAATGAGTTTCGAGCAGTGCTTAACAATTGAGTAACTGCTTAGGTTCTAAAGCATGAACCGGATCCTTAAGCAAGAAATGGGTTGTTCAGCACGGGAACACGCATCCTAAAGGAAATTCGCCCCACAGCGGACCACCCCGCCAAAATTATTTAGTAGTTATAAACTTATGTAATGTAAAAAACTATAAAAAATTATCATCCAAACCAGAATTGTTGTTAAGCACAGAAACACGCATCTAAAGGGAATTCGCCCGACATGCAGACCACCGCGCCAGAATTTTTTAGAACTAAGAATATTTTTATTTGAGGTTTTAACAACACTTTTTTTATTCTTACCTCAATTAGTTTGTATTATCTTTGCTCTTGAGGATGTTAAAAACATAATCCCAAAAAGTAATATCGACCATATGCTCGATTTTTCAAGCATATATTAATAGTTCTTTAATAAGTATATCAACCAAAAAATATTGTATATATGATAAGACAACTCTTAATTGTAATTATAAGGTACTTACATTACACATATGAATAGGGATTCTCTAGGTAAATATGATGTTAAAAACTTGATGAGATTAATTATGTGGTTTCTTGGACCATTGAAAATACTTTTGTTTTCTGGTCACTTTAGACAGTCGTATTAATTTAGAACATTCTATTAGATTCAACGCGCTAAAAACAAAAAAAGAAGAATACCTTAATGTTGATTGCTATTTAACGATTTATGCTGACTCATTAGATGTTATAAAGGTACCTAAATTAGTTTTCAATTCACAAGTCTTATAAATCGTTGATCATATTTTCGTAAGATACCCCTTTTGCAAACAAGGACCATCTGAACTTCTAACTATGTTGAAAATACCATTATAACGCCCTTTAATAAAACACCCAAGTCTCTCCACGTATAATATTTATTGACAGAGCCAGCTTTCAACCTTTCGGTCATCATTAGTGCCGGCGAACGATGTATAAAGGTAGTAAGGAGTCACTTGTTAGCTTCGAGCCTGATTTGTCGATTGTTGTTGAAAGCTGGCTCTGTCAATAAATATTATACGTGGAGAGACTTGGGTGTTTTATTAATACTATATACTTCACTTGTGCTTCTTCTTTTTCAGATAATGCCCTTTATAATAAAATTTCTTTTAAAAATATTATTATCGCACTAAGGCGTTAATTTCCTTCTATTTTTTTTTTTTTTGGTAAAACGTCTTTTTAAAAGTCAGTATGTGTTGTTTCTTGGGAGGTATATTTGTTAAAGTTTTTTTTATTTTATAAGTCATTTTATTTTTTTCTACTCCCAAACCATTTTTAGAGACAGAGGTAGAGCCTTGACAATTTAATAAAACTATTCTAATTATTACATAATGTCAGACTTCCATGAGTTGTGTTAATATGACACGAAGAAGCACTTCTATTACTCTATGTTATTATACATACACTCCATTAATACTCAGGAAGATAATGCATACTTATGAATAATGTAAAAAATATTTTATACTAAGAAAATATGAGGGTACATAGAAATCTACTTCTATTTTCACAATTTGTATTGCTACAGCGCTTAAATATATTAAGAAAATAATGGCTCTACATAGTTGGGCGTAAATCGCATTTTATGTTCAGCGTATTTTTATTTCGAATCATTTGACTCAATTCGAAGTTCTTGTTCAGGGGATGGTATGTAATTAGCATAGCTAAGTTTAAGTTATATCAAGGAGTATAGTATAAGATAATACTATACTACAATACTAATACTAAACTACAATTAGTATTGTATGTATTATAGTATTAGTATGTATAATTAGTATAATAATTTAGTATAGTATTAGTATCGTAGAAGAGTATTAGAATATTAGTATTGTAGTATAGTATTAGTATACTATAATACAATACTACGATACTAATACTGTACTACGATACTAATACTATACTACAATTCTAATACTATACTACAATACTCCTACTATAATTTAATACTAATGCTATATTACAGTACTAATACTATACTAAAATACTAATACTATACTACATTACTAGTACTATACTAAATTACTAATACTAGACTAAATTAATAATACTATGCTACAATACTAATACTATACTTCTTAATTATATCTAATTAGTATGACTATCTTAATGTTATTTACTTTTCCTCATCTGTATATTTATATCATGTAGGATATAAGATCTGTATAGGTATAGCGATATAGGATATAAGAGTATTGTGCTCACACTAAAAATCCGAGATAGATATATCATCAAAATTATCTGTTTCTGAAAATTGTATGACGTCCTTAGTGTTTTTCATCATTCTGTCAGACTTTGTATTATCATTCTTATCTGACTTTTTTAAACATTATCAGACTTTTTATGTGTCACGCCAAACACCAGCTTTGTTTACACCTCTGGTTTACACTATATGTATAAAGAGTTCAAACTTGGCACAAAAAAGACTTAAATGTCTAGTTTTGCTGTCTGAAAAATAATAATAAGTTATTAGTGTACATTTTCTAAAAATTTCAACTCGATGTGGCAAAAATGTAATTTGTATTTAGAAAATAGGTCTTCTTAATTTCGTTTTAATATTTTTGTTGACTGTATAGGAAACCCTTTTTGTCACTCCTGCAAAATCCCTTTACAATATAAACCTATAAAAAACACTATCAATAATATATTTTTTTGAAAATCCTGCAAAAAAATAAAAATTAAAATACCCAAACCAAAAAATTGGAAATCATCCTCAACCCAAACAAACCCTCTCACACCCAAAAAAACCAAATTTTATACCAAAATAAATAAATAAATAAAATAAAAAGGCACAAACCACCCCAAATCAATAAATAAAATATGGCTCCGGTTAACACAAAATAAATATTGTATACTTTTGCCATTAAAGAACTTGTTAAAAAAAAATATATATATTTTAGTCGTAATTTCGAAAATATTGACTTTTGAATTTGTAAAAATTGATAAACTATAATCACAGATAATATAACCCTAAACGGCTATAGCTTTCCAACTTCCGTTTTGTAACAAATGAAGGATAACTAGAATGCGTAAGACATAAAAAAAGTCGGGTACAGGGTACCTCTGAACTTTTTCTTGGACTAACTTCGCTCAGGGCCAAGAGTGACCTGGTGAGCTTTTATGATGGCCCTTTGATAAGCAGCTTGGACGGTCCCATTCGTGCAGAATGTACCCACAGGTTACTAAATTTTCTACGTTTAGTCTTTAAGAGCTGTTTTAACAACACAGCGTGCCAAACCTACTACGGGTTCTGGGGTGGAAGGAATCAAGCTGAAACCCAGCCTTGCCAGCTGGTCAACCCCTGCTCATTCCTCTCAAAACCACAGTCATTTAGTAGTTCGAACCACGAGGTCCAAGTAGTTGGACCTCGTTCTTCGGTTCAAGTGTATTAATCAACACATATTTAAACTAGCTTATATGTTTAGATGAGCATTTATAAGCAGTCAAATCTTTAATGACAGCTTGCATTTTATGGCGAGTGGATTTTATCCGGGATCCTTACTGTAATACTTCCCAATAGTTAAAACATATAGTAATATTGTTTGACCTATAGTGAAGCTTAAGTAATAACATGAACTTGGAACTTTAATATTCTTAGGTTTAGCGTAGCAAGACCCAAGATATAACAACATAACAACGATTTATTATTAATCTAGAATAGACCAAGGCGACACCGGACTGACTGGAGTTATATCACCTTAAGCTTTTGGTAAACATGCCATTTTAAGGACGAACAAAACAAGTTCAAAGTTGCGACTAAAAGCCCCAAGGGTCCTCGTATCCATTTTTTTCTAAATAAACAACGAACATTTATTCAATTTCCATAGTATGTTCCTATTTATTTAAATGTTAACAAAATATACATAGGCTAAAGCATAACATGTTATATAACAACCATAAAAGTAAAATACCTTATTGATCTTATTGAAAGTTATTTAAGAACTTAACAAGAAGTTCCTATGGTCCTCACATGTTTTAGAAATATTTTGTTACACAATGTCATCTTTAGTGTAATTTTTCATCATTCTTCATCTTCTCACTTTAAAATATAAGAATAAAGGAAATAATATTCATTATTAAGAAAAGACTGCGTAATAATGTGTAGTGTAAAGTGAAGAAAAAAAGAAACGACATCTTGAAAAATATGTCTTACATGCTTATTGTATTACCTCTAGTTAGGTTATTAATTCTATTCAAAAAGAAAAAAGAATTTTGAAGAGCTTCGTCCTAAAACAGATTTTTTAAATTTCTAATATAATTCTTATGTAAACAAATGTTTGTGAATGTGTTCTAGTACATCTTAAGCATAAAAGATGTCTTGACGGAAATGCAAGTTTTTAAAATATTAGAGTTAAACAAATTTTATTTTAAAATGAAAAGGCGTTGGATATAAAAACACTTAAGTGTTCGCCGTCTATTTATGCTCACTTCCGTCAATTTAAACGAAAATTGTTTTTTGTGCTTTTTTATTGTTAGTAAAAGATCGTTACTAAATTGCATAAGAATTTATATTAATCATTGTAACATATTTATATTGTCACTAACATAGCCAAGATAACGAAGGCTATGTTGATCTACTTTGATTCAGCTCCCTCTTCACCAACACATAACATTTACATTGTACACCTGAGAATTGGACATTCTACCTTTTTTCAAAAGGTAATGCAAATGCACGAAAGGCTTGATTTTCTCACTTAAATTTATTAACTGTCTCAATTAAAACTAAAAGTTGTTAAGTTGGTAACAAACACAGTGACCTTGAAACAAAAGGGTAAAATAAAATAAAATTTTTGGAATAAAATGGTTGTTTTTTTTACGCTATTTTTAAAATATATTTTATATAACTTAATAGATTATTGTGTAAAATAAATGTATTTGACAATGTGCTCATACTGGTTAAAGTGACTGGGCAGTGACGAGAATTGGAATCATCAAGTGGTGATACTTCTTGGCGCGGTAAGTTAATATGTTACAATGTTATTATTTAAATCGATAAAAGGTTTATAAACAAAATTGATTAAATCGTAAAAAAATTATCAAAACAATTTCTTTCCGTAAGAGCCTTTTAAGATGCCCGAGTATTATCAATGATATCGACAAATAAAGCTGTGCTCCAGCCAAAATTAATTTGTAAATATAAATAAAATAGAAAAAATAGAATAAATAAAATAGAATTTAAAATATAATAGAAAAAATAAAATTATCTTACATTGTTTCTTCTCTCCTCTCCGCTGATACCAATTTTATTTTCGATCCATAAGAAAATGTTTAGGTAAGGAAATTTTTAACAAATCTTAAGTTTACCAGGACTGAATGAATTATATTTTATTTTTTTCATTGACACATCGGAATGAATCTAAATTTTATTTTCCAAACTTGAACAAGAGTCAATATGGAATGATTAAGGATAATATATGATACATTTTAAGATAGAAACAGGTATCGCTGGAACAAATGAGACCACTTCAAATCTCAAATCAAATATTTACAAATCTCTTTGATCATTTAAAAATGTTAGTAGCAATGAGTTAAAGAATTCCATTTTTTTTTCGTAAGGGAGAAAAGATCACTTTTAATTCTGTAATACAAGGAGGGAATTGTATGATTACTCCCTGGTTATAAAATACAGGGAAGAAATAAAACATAGTAAGAAGAAAAGGAGGAACAATTTTTTCCCTATGTTCTTTCCACTTAGACGCAGTAAAAAATTATTTATATTCCAACAACAGTGATTTGTTTTTATTGTTTAACTCGAAAACGGCGTTTTTAACTTGAACCGTTTCTAACTGTTTTAAGCTTTTGAATTAAAATCACACTTCTTAAAGCTGTGCTAGCCTTACTTACTGCCAATAAACTCTCCAAATACACTCCTGCAAAATCCCTTTACAATACAGACCAATATCATTTTTTGCAAATCCTGCAAAAAAAATTAAAATACCCAAACTAAAAAATTGGAAATTATCCTTAACCCAAACAAACATCCTCACACCCCAAAAAGTAACCAAATTTCATATATACCAAAATTAATAAATAAAATAAAAATAAAGAGGCACAAATCACCCCAAATCAATAAATAAAATATGGCTACGGTTAACACAAAATAAATATTGTATACTTTTGCCAATAAAGAACTTGTTTAAAAAAAAAACTCTCCAAATAGATCCGTCAGTATTTGCCACGGAGTCTTAAAGTTTGTACATATGCTCAATAAATTATGCTCATAAGTTACTGACTTTTGAATTTTCATTTCAAAAAAGATAACGATGCTAGCTAGACAAACTAGCTATAACAAATAATGCTGTACCGTACATTGCATTGAATACAAGTTTTGAAGTACTGCTTAAATTATAAAGCACATGCCGAACACTTAAACAAGGACTGGATTGATAAGTAAAATTCGTCCGGCTTGCGAACCTCCGCACAAAAATTTCTCAAGCAGGAAAACTACTGAAGACCCGGATGGAAGGTATGGTATATACATATACCACAGCAATATATTTCTGGAATCAGAAGGTTAGAAAAATCAATACCCTCGATATCCTCGGGGGTATTAAAGAGACCAACTTTAATAAATTATAACATCAATGAAACTTACTGTAATAAAAACTGCATAAGGCACACAAAAATTGCACATATACTTGAGGTTTGACGCTTTGACTTAACGACATTTTGATTTCTATAAAATCTATACAAATTGTATAATACTCGTCACCATAATCCACCTACAAACAGACAAACGTAATGATTTATTTTACATAAAAATCCATCATAATTTTGTCAAAGTCGTGCTAGTAAAGAGAAAGTTTTATCCGTCAAAATCACATATTATAAGATTTTATTTAAATCTTTTTGTTTTAGGTTAAACTTATAAGTATTATTTTAATAATTCGTTCCAGATGACCCAATGACATATCTTCCCGAGGATATACCATATTATATGCTTCTTTTAGAATTTCCGAATCGTCATAGAGACATCATCACATTGATTTTCCGATCATCAAGGGACATCATATCGTCTCTGAACTTCGTCCCTATGGTCGTAGATGCTTATAAATATATATGGATGCACCACAAAGACATAGACGTATAGTACTGGACACTTTTATGTATACATATATGTATATATATAATATATATATATATATATATATATATATATATATATATATATATATATATATATATATATATATATATATATTATATATATATATATATAGGGTCTTCATCGAAAAGAGTTTAATAATAAACTAAAGCATTTAACAGAAAGAAACAGTAATGTATTCTAGCTGTGTACACTATCGAATAATGAACTATAAACTAAAACAAAATTAGCCATATATATATATATATATATATATATATATATATATATATATATATATATATAATATATATATATATATATTCATAATAATATAAATAACAACATTTAAACTACAGTATGATTAGGTCATTAATGATTTTATATGAAATTGTATATTCTTGATTAGTGGAAACTGCAAGAAATGCCTCCGAAAGATCACATAACATCAACCTTTAGCTGTCAAGAATTTAATAATTCTAATTATAACAGAATATTGTTTACGATGAGTTTAAAAATCAATTTAACATTTTCCATTTAAGCTTTAGTTTGTTTTTAACATCAAATTAAAAATTTAATGGGGACTGCTAATTAGTGATATTTTATTACTGCTAAAAATAATAACAGTTATTAAAAGTTAAGGATGTTTTTAGTTACATAATACTTCATCAAAACTAAGAATAAACCATAAACATCGAAAAGGCCCAAGATCACACGCAGTTGTCTTTACTTACCTTATGCAACTATTGCTGGCAATGTTTCCGATCATATAACTTGATTTATAATACATATTGTATTTAACAGCAATTCATTAAGTAATTTCTGATAATTATGAACGAAGTTAAAGTTGATAGTACAAAAGGTGGTAAGTGAAAGTGAAGATGCACAGGATTGTTTAACCCCAAAGGATATTAAACCTCGTCGAGACGGAAGATTATGAACTCTAAAGGTTGGAACCTAGTGTCCTTAAAGAAATAAACTCTGTAAGAAGAGTTTTATTACAGGCCTAGAATAAAGTCCAAATGTAACATCATTGGTTAGGTCAAAATATGTAAAATTGTTTTTACACATCAGTTTATTTTTGTTAAATGCGTACTATAAACGAAATACAGACATGCAAGAATGTTTTTGTTGTATTACAGTGAAATAAATGAAAAAAAGTTAAAATTAGGTGTAGTAACTGTTTCAACTTCTTGGAGGTATGGCTTCCAGGCACTTGTCCTTCATGTATTATTTTGAAATTTAGCCCTTTCTTATAGTTTGATTCCACACAAAATCTCTTTATCCATTTTAAATAAAGAACTTTCGGCTCTGAATTGTGACACATTTAATTCTACCTGGAGAACTGTATTTATCAAGTAACAAATGGTAAGTAAAAGTTATTTTTACCCAATAGGTTGTGTATAGTTGTTGATGTTTGAAAATAATTTTTTGGTCGATTTGAATAGTCATGATGCTAAAATATATCTTGATCAGTCATAGATAATCTTTGGATTTTTCAAATATCCAGGAAATATCGTTTTCTTTAATATATCTGTTGATTTCTAGAAGGAATGAGTTTTCCACTCTTTTCAAGTTACACAATGAAATCGTCACCTGGCCCCAGTGGCCTTACAATGAACTACTGTGGAGAGTGACTTCTCTCACGCCTCCTCTACTCCTACTACGGTTTAATATGTACAATGTATTTCAACTCTACAGCTAATGGAAATAAAAACAAGGTTAATTAGGTTACCTCTGAAAATTAAGGCATCTTAACGTTTTTGCCCTGAGGCGAGACACAAAGCTTCCATTGAATTCATGTCTATTTGTTTTTTTACAATTAGTATTTCTGTATTATTTTTTCTGATTAAAAGAATTGGTCAAGATTTTTAACAAATACATCAGAGTGGACAGTAGTAAAAACATGATTCATAATTAAAAATTATAGTTCACTTGAATACCGAGCGAAATGTTATTACAATCAATCCCTTTTATTATTTAACTATGTTTTAAAAATGTCTATAATTTTTTCGACAAATAAAATTACTATGTTCATCTTAGGATTATATCGAAAAATCAGAATGTCTTACAAGTATAAGAAATATCTGAGACTCAAAAATAAAATTTAACATATTAAAATAATACTCTAGTTACATTTATTCGTTTTTCTCACCTAATACTAAAATAGTTTGGTAAGATATTGTTTAGTAAAAAAGTCATTAGTCACCAATAACAATAAGTATTATTATTTACAATAATAATTAAAGCAACCCTATGGCATTAAGTTGGTGGTTTTAACTTATATTATAAAAAGAAACCTTCGACTTATAAAAGATTTCTTAGTTAGCCTTACAAATACCAAACACCTTTGAAGTTATGTTCTAAAGAGACACAGCAATCATAATGTGATGGTGGTACTGGGTACATATTAGTGATTAGACGTTCATATTTGTTTTAAGAGCAGCTCTTAAACTTGATCTTTAAAACTTTTAAACATTTACTTTTAAACATTAATTATGTGCTAGAACTTGTTTTCTCGTCCAAATGTTATTTCGAGTCAGTGTTTTTTTATTCCACTACTTCCATTTGTTTTATTTATTAGTGCTATTAAAATGTTTTTATTCCATGTCCTAATTTTTATTAAGACTTTTATTAAGTGATCAGGATGCTTCAGAGTAACGTTTTTCCGGAATCATTGAATCCATAATTTATCCGTGGAGTGAAATGCACTTTTCTATGACGCTTCTATCCTCCGTATTTTTACACTATGCTGTTTAAGTATATGGCAGTTGGAGGGACCTGGCAAACATATTTCTATACAAATGAAGCGAAAGCTGAAGCTAATGCTAACACAGCAGCGATAAGGACATATTTCAATCCTAATAATTTCTGAAGCCCAGTTTATAAGTTAAAATCTCATATTATAATCAAATATTATATTGCATTTATGTTGTTTTTACTTTGGTCACATTGTACATTAGTCAGGGTAGCGTCTCCAACTAAGATGCAATGAAATTAGGTAATTAGAATATTTAATTTAACTAAAATGAATAAAATTTTGTCTTAAATATTGAACAAACTCAAATGAATTAATACTTACTCAAATCCCCATAACGTTACGGCTTTGTTTAGAAAATGAAGGCCTTATCATAGCCCTCATCACTAATCAGTGCTACAAACTTTAAGAATGCACTACAGTCGCCTATTTAAATTTTTATGGTGTTTTATATTAGTGTCCGTTAAACAATACGATAAAACCTAAGAATCCAAAAAATTTTAAAGTTGATACAAAACCATCATGGGATCAAAATGACAAAGACAATGGTTAACAGTTTGTTTCTTTATACATTTTTAACTCCTACAACACTTGGTATGTGAGAAAACTTGGGTCTTTTTTCAACTAACCCGCTTCATTTTACAAAGATAACGATTTCTTGATCAGATTAGACGCTCCCTTCCGTAATTTATACGAGTCTCTCAATCCACTAAACCAATGTATGGTTAATAAAGTACACCGATGGTACACTATTGTGAAATAACCAGTTACAAAATTTGTTACAATTCTTTTTTTCCCTAACTATCTCACCTTTATAATTGACTAATTGATACTCTCAGAAGTATTTTACGAGTTTTTAATTTTGGAAAAAATATTTTGAAATAACACTGCTTAATTTTTTCTGAGTTAATTTAAGATTTAAGACATTTTTCTACTAATTATTAGGTCCATAATTCTTTACTTTATCTTTTAAACAATTGTATTTCTACCTTATAATCAGTGAGACAAAATCTAAAATTTTTTCTTTGCACTCTAACCTCATATTGCATATTTGTGTTTAATGATTTTTATAACTTTATTTTAAACTTGTTGAGGCAATAAAGCTTGTTTTAACACAGTTTATGAAAACTTTAACAATTTTTATTAACCTGTTAATTATCCAATTATACCAAGAAAAACAAAATGATTCGGCATTTTAACGTTTATGAGATTTGTTTGTGAGACTGACTATAACTTGCAGCACCTACTTCACAGACATCTAGAATACAGATATAATGCAGGTTATTAATAATTATTTTCGCTAAAATAATGCAAGTATTTCAGAATACTTTGAAGCTGTAGACATTTACATTGAATGGCGCAAATAACTCTAATATTGTAATAAAACACATTTATCACATTTTGTTAAAGATTTTTTACTACTTTAAAAAAACACGGTTACACAGTGCCCTATAATAACCTTAAGGATCGTATAATTACTTTGTTTTCTCCTATAATATAAGGAGAAGCATTGGAATCGTAAAATATGTGACACACAATTTGTTCAAATATTAAGTTTTATCACCTATAGGTTGCAAAAATCAAAAATAATATCTATTTATACTTCATGCATTACTTTAATGGAATATTTAATGTAATACAACTTTTAATATCAATTGAATTAATGAAGACTTTAGTCGTTTTTTATTAAAATTTATTAAAAATAAATTGACGAAGAGCTTTCGCACAGGGATCCTGAGCTTCTTCAGTTCTTAAAAATGACAAAAATGAGAAAGTTTGAAAATTAATAAAATTTTGAATTTATAAATTAATTATAAAAATAATTATTACAATTAATAACAGTCCTAAAGATCTTAAGTTAAATAAATATTTATAATTAGTATGTCGATAAATTTTTGTGAGCATAGTGCAAACCAAACATTGTCTGAGCTAGATGGAGATTAAAACTAAATCTAGTCATAAAAGAAAAAAGTAATAAGATTTTGGAGGAAAAATGAAAAGAACGGTCTAAAATGGCGTCTGAAAAGAACGGTCTTTTCAAATCATGAAGAGCTTTAGAGAACAATTTGTTTGTTAATAATGAGTTTGGGTCCTATTTTAAAGTGTTTAAAGTATGAAAATACCTTAGCCATATTTTCTGCACCGTTTTTGAGGTAGCACACTTCCCGCAAGAGCAGCTGTCAACCCGCGGTTTTTTTAGGAAATTTCTATTAAACAAGCCTTGTTTTAGATTCACGATTCAAAGCTCTGTGGCAGCGCCACCGTTCCTAATAAGAAATGAATAACAGAAGGGTAATCAACGTTATAATGTTTATAGGGATTTCTTAGTTTTATCTTATTACTGACAATTTACCATCAACTTAATCTTAACGAGATTAAATTTAATCTATTCTAAGGTGTCCAAACACACTAAAGTTAATATTTGTTTGGAAACCCCATTTTAAATGGGTTGTCAGGAATTTTTAAATAAAGTGATAAGAAGGTCAAATTATCACAATGTTGTATTTTGATTTTATTTTTGAATAATTTTAGTTTGCACAAATTTACACAATCTCCTTCTTTCATAATAATCTGATAATTATTTACTTCTAGAAGTAAATAATTATCAATAAAATCAACTACTTAAATTACTTTTAACTAAATCACGGAAAATGTAAAATATCCAAAAAACTAACTCTTCTATAAAAGTTTGGTACTCGGGTATCGCGCTCACAGTGGCATCTAATAGCAATTTAAGGTACTAAAAAAATATTAGTTCCAAAGGTGACTAACGAGCACCATCTGTTAATCCAATCAAAATCCTCTACTCTTATCTAAGTTAGATGGTACTGAAGCTTAGGTTTTGTTTTAACACTTGTTGTTTTAGAAACCCGTGTTGAAACTCAATGCACAACATTTTTAATTTGTAAATAAATAAATAAATAAGTCCACAAAAGAAACTTTTTAATTTTTAATTTGTATTTTTTTAGTGACGTAGAACAAATACGTCACTAAATAGACATTTTTAACAATCTAATGGATTTATTGGTAATTTTAGATCTGAAGCATCACTAAACTTTTAAAAACAGTAAATCTATTAGGTATTGATTCCGTCGGATGTTAGGGCCATTTATATTCAGAGCCAACAATACTAAATCTGTCTTATATTGATTTTATCACATATTAAGCCATTCTTTTCTTAAAGGTTTGCCAAGTAATCTGAATAATTCCCAATAATAGAGCTTTTAACAACTTTTCTTTTTGTTAAGATTTTTAACTCGGAAAACTACATTTATAAAAGTTATGTACCGACAAAAAAGGTCTGTACTATCATTATCTCAAACCTTAATAACATTAAATTTATTATTTGTATCAAGCAACGTGTTCTTCGACTTATAAAAGCAAAGATAAAAAAAGCGTAGTTTTCTCATGAAAATTTACTTAAAGATAATAAATAATTAAACGAACATAACTTAATATTTATGATGAACATAAATAAAAATTTAAATTCATCCAAAGAAATAGAAATACTCAATTGTATAAAACTTTGGTAATAAAAGCATTATTATCTCTGCCATCGGAATAAAAAATATAAATGATCCTTTCTTTTGTAAGAGAAAAAATAAAAGTTAAATAAATTTTAATATTCGGATACATTAAGTGACATGGTCTTTCAAAACATTTTATTTAAATCACGATTAAAATTAATTATCTTTTTGCAAGTAAATAAGCAGGAGTAATAATAAAATGTCACTTATACATAATATTATAGTAAGAGAAAATTGGTTATACGATTAGCAATACCTTGAAGTATTGCGGTTTTAGTCTAACAGTATAGAAAGACCCTTATTTCTAAACGGTTAGACTAAAAACGCAATACTTCAAGGTATTGCTAATCGTATAAACCATTTCTCTTACTATAATATTATGTATAAGTGACATTTTATTATTACTCCTGTGTTTGAGAAATATGGTCTTACCCCTGTAAAACCACATTCTCAAACACAATTGATAAAATATTAAATTTCTTGGACTGATTATATTATCATAAGGTCAAAAAGATGAAGACTACAGTCCTGTTTTTAATTGTAATGTAATATTTCATAGAAAGTTATGCTGAGCAGAATATTGTCAATAATAATACTAATTTTGCAAAATCGAAAATCGTTTACATGTTTTTTTACTTACTCTAAATTGAAGAAAATAATGAATTGTTTTTACAACATTGCCTTTTATTTGTGTCTGTTATCAACGTAGCGTATGCTCTAAAGAGTTGAAACATATAACAAAAATCAATCTTTCGGTCCAGTTCCGCTTATTCCGTCATTCACCGTCATTAAAATGACTTTGGCAAAAATATTTAACTTTTTTCTAAATCCTTTAAAAACAGTAAAATATCCAGTTATGTTGAAATTTGGCATAAGTGCATTTTTCTGTATGAAACAAAAGTAAACGTTTTATTTCCATACAGCTAGAATTTTTTTTTTCAAATCACTTTTGAACTTCAGAGCGAGATGGGTGGCTGTTGGGAATTAACTGATCTTTCTGGTTTAAGAATGAGCACAGCGAGAGCGATGACGCAATAAATTATAAATATAGAGTTTTCCATGTTCGGAGAACGATCGAAGCGAGTCCGAAGTTGTGAGAATAAGCGTAACGCCCGATAAGGATCCGAGGTATTCCGGAACACGATTTTTTTTTCTTTTTCTGATACTCTTAACATGTTTCTTTCCATTGCTGTGACCGTCACTCTCATTATATTTATTTTGTATTGACCCACATTTATACCGTAGGGATAGAAAAATATTTTGGTTGCAAAAAAAACAGGTTTACATCCACAGATAATTCTCTTCTATACTTAGCATTTCTGTCAAATTATAGTAGATTTAAATAATTTTTTTTGTAGATCCCCAAAAATTTAAGAGCTTTTACGTTTTTACAGAAATCACTTTTTTAGGTTTTACGGCACAATTGACTATAACATTTTTGGTGTAATATTCTTGCTGTATAAAACTATAAGTATTAAATGTCAGTACTAATATGAGAAACAAGTAGTAATGCTACTGCTCAGGTTAAACAGCAAACACATATTTTATATATGTTTTATTTCCAAAGACGGAAAGACAGTACATAAACAAACCAGTCGATACCAGCATAGTACCGTGAGACACTCCCTGCACACAATGAAGAGTAAACCACGATATGCCTCAGCCCTAGAAATAAACCAATACAGTACTGAAAGACACCTCCTAGACTCCATGAAGAGTAGACCTCGCTATGTCTCACCGCAAGACATATATTCGCCACAAACACAGTACCGTGAGACACTCCCTGGACTCCATGAAGAGTAGAGCACGATATGGCTCAGCCCTAGATATTACAAGTTAAGTCAAGCCTAGATTAAGAGGAAATCAATAAAACTCCATTAGTAGTGCCTATCTGATATTTCTATCTCATTTTTACAAATGATGGTTGTATTAAAAACTGATAGTATGCTTTATGTAAAATATTTTTTTAGCGGACAACCAATAATGGGAAAGAAGGGTATAATCTTGGCTCGGAGGTGCACCACTTAATGAAATTAGGAAAATAATAATATATGAAAATATAAATATAAGAATTATTTTATGATTAAAAACTGTAATATATTCTTGATTTTAACCCAGAAATAAGTAAAAATACTAACTTTTTCTGAAATTTTGCTGTTTTATACACTTCAAAGGATAACTATTTAGAGTTTGGGTAAACTCACAATGGGGTACAAAAATGTGCAAAGAGATCATTATAATACATCATTGTCACGAATATTTCAGCATGGGAAACCCAGTAATTTTATATTATAGAATAAGTGTCAATGAGTCCATTATATATAATAAAAGAATAGAAGTCTCTCGACAGTACAAAACTTTATTGGCGAAGCGCTTTCAACCTAAGTAGAGGCAATCATGAGTGCAATACCTAACAAACAAGTTACAATAGAATAAATGAAAACAAAATAATTAGAAAAATAAAAAAGTAAATTAAATATAAACATGGATAAATCATAAAGCGTAATGGGATATGAAATGAATAGGTATATAAATCTAATTAAAAATAAATAAATAATAACAAAATAAATATAATAAAATCAAATAAAGAATAAAATAAATAAATAAATGAAAGATTACATTAGAAATTACCGTTGAGATGTTAAAGAAAAAGAGAAGTGAATCCATGATTTCTTCCTGGGTATTAAGCTCAGACTGACAGCAGAAGCGATAAATATCAGTCGTTACCTGCACAGTACTGTGGGAAAATTTCTGGACTTCTTGAATAGTAGAGCATGATTATGCACTGATGATGGCCTCTAGTTATATTGAAAGCCCTTCACTAAGGGGCTTTTAAAACAAAACAAAGTTTTGTTTTGTGGAGCCACTTGTATCCTTTCATAATACAGTAATTGTACTATAAGAAAGATTTCATAGATGAGTATCATAGGAGAGTCACCGTGATCAAAATACTTTTTATTTAGTGCAAATATGCAAGATATTTAATATTTAATAGAAGTACCTTTTCACTAGCTAAAGAACAGCCTATATTATAAACATAATATAGGCTAATACAGGGTCTTGAAAAATAACACAGACAATTTTATTCTAAAATAATATTTACATAAGATAATTCGCTATTCCCTAGGTATGCAAATAAAAACAGGGTGTCAGCATTATCTTGTAAATAACCTATCGATTATTGATTTTAGATTCATTCTCTTTCAAAGTCTAATAAAAAGTTGGAATTGAGTAAAACTTAAATACTTTATACTGAATACCATATCCAAGTCATTTCTAACCCTGTTCTTTCTGACACAGTAAGTGCTTATACCTTACAGACAAAGTTTTTGGTCTGCAAGCTCAAATCTAAGCGAACCCATTCACCAATTAAACGCTTTTAAAGTAAAATGGACATTTAGCATCCCCAGCATATTATCTAAGATTAAAGTCGGTGATCAAAAGTACCTAAAAATGAATACATCAGTTTATTATCGGAATAACACATTCTTCCTACACATCTACATAACAAGAGGAAAAGAAAAATTAAATATCGGATACAGGGTACCTCGAAACTTTTTCTCACTACATCGGATTCGTTACGCTCATCCTCCTTGCTTCGGACTCGCTTCGCTCGTCCTCAGATAGTAAATGCATCCGTATCATTCTCAGCGGTCACCCATACAGTACTAACCACGCTAAATGCTGCATAATTTTTATGATCAATCAAAATCATGGATATACTTGTCGTATTGAAACGAAACATAGTGTACTTATTTTACTAAGTACGTATACACTTGTATCAAATTTAAACTCGATTGAATTATTCTAATGTTAGTGCCCCGAACCCTATTGTTTATGACGTCATTAACCCAGAAAATGACCCCACAAACATTTCAAAAAATCACAAATCTTCATATAGTGTTTAGATTGTGCTGAATATTTTTTAAGTTTCAAAAGAAGTTTCATTGTATTATAAGTAATAAATAAATAAATACATTTTTTTATTTTCTCCAAATAAAAAAATACAAAAAAGAATACATATTATTTTATTTAACAATAATAAATTGCTTAGGAGATACCCCATAAGGCAACGCCTTGATCGGAGTTCGTCTCACTTTTGACATATTTAGTTTGAATGTATCTTAATTTTCTTTTGAACTGTACACTATATGTATCGTGGTTATAAATAACTAAAAAAAACATACATACCCACATTCACACACACACAACACACACAAAAAAATGAAAATAAATAAAAGCATGGACATGCACACACTCACATACTAATCGGCATATTATTTAGATTAATGTTAATTACAT
This sequence comes from Microvelia longipes, assembly GCA_018340805.1. Lineage (NCBI taxonomy): Eukaryota > Metazoa > Arthropoda > Insecta > Hemiptera > Veliidae > Microvelia > Microvelia longipes. The sequence goes on along the minus strand of JACMZG010001863.1, from coordinate 19,493,152 downwards.
TACGAACTAAATACTAGATTATCACAAGGTAACTGAAGTATTTTTATGCAACCACTTAGCAATTTCGGCCTTAAAGTAATTCAAGTCATTAAGTCTTTTGATACTGTCAGGTAGTTGGTTGTATAGTTTTGGAGCCATTACGTCATATTGTCTACTGTAAAAAGAGCTACTACATTTAGGAATACTGACAAGCATGCTTGATTTTTTTTCTTGTATTTTTTGGATTTGTTATAAAATGTTTTGGTGATCTATAGTACTTAACAAGTATAGCTTTTTCATAGAGTTCTTTTACGGTCATAACTGGGAAGTCTGTAAGTAAGTCTTTAGTAGGATAGTCACTGGGTTTCTTTTAGTATGATTTTAATTATTGTCCTTTGTATTATTTCAATATATTTTCTTATTGAAGGCAAGCTGATCCCCAAGCTATTATTCCACAATCAATTATCGACTGTACTAAGGCACAGTAAACAATCTTTAATGTTCGTAAGTCGCAGTATTCTCTTTGTAATTAGAAATAGTAAAAAAAATTGTCTAAGTTTACTAGATAAAGTTTTAATGTGAGCGTCCCAGCGTAATTTGTCGTCTATTATACAGCCTAAGTATTTAATGTTTTTCACAGAGTCTATAGTCGAGCATGAGCATGATGTTGACAAATGAGATCTGGTACATTTACAGTCATGTAGTGTTAGTTTGTTAATAGTAGTTGCTTGTCCTGAATTAGTAATAGAAAAAGTCATAAATTTAGTTTTGTCTATGTTAAGCGACAAGAGATTTTCATGCAGCCACCTACTTATTAATTCCATACCTATTTCTGCTTTTTTAAGGACTTCTTCTCAGGTATTACCAAAAAAAAGGACGCAAGTTAATAGTTCTGGTTTTATTGATTGACATATATATGTAAACAAAACATTACGTTATTAATTGACATGTAAACAAATCAAGTTTTTTGCTTTAATACATTGAAATTCGCTTATATCGTGGCAGTATGCCATTTATAGTAATATGACGAACTGACAAATTAAAACAACTATGTGGTTGCGAGGCGGCCACAGGGAGGCGTGGGAGCGCGAAGCGGCCCCCAGGGCCGACGCCGCGGAGCGGCAAAGAGACCGAAGGGCTCTAGTTGTTTAAAATGCTTGTTTCACTTTATAGTAGTACGCAGATTGTTCAGTATATAGTAATAACTTTATTTATAATTAAAAAACAAAAAATATACTTAAACATTATATACTATCTGAAAGTGTCTTTATTCTACCAATATCCAAGATATTCTCTACATTTGAGATATAGTCATACAGGTGAAAATATCTCATGTGTGTAAAAAAGTTAGTTTAGCCTGAATTATCTTCTCATAAGGTGTAACCACAACAAATCTTCGTCAATTTAAAAAATATTTAAAAAAGTATAATAAAATAATAACTTAATTAAATAAAGTTATTACAGTCAAGTTGATTCTTAAAATTATTCATCTTTATCTCTATCAGTCGAAGCTAAAGAAACTACTACTTTATTTAAACGTTTATTTATTTGATGGTTGCTTATTTGAAACTTAGCAATTTACTAATTGTTTAACTCATCATTCGGCAATATAGTATTAATTTATCAACAGTTTTGTAGGTCCAAAGAAAACAAAATATTAACTATCGACATCAAGAAGGTGTGGTCTTTTTAAAATATTAAAATTAGTTTTCTTATAAGAGCAAGTTATGAGTGTATTGTGTGGAGTCGATGCACCGTGACTGCTTCGCTTCAATAACCCTATGTATCCATACATTTTGACCCTCTTTTTGTACGTATAGAAATACACACATACATCTCCATAAACTAATATATATAGATACCAATATACTGGATAAAAAAACTTCTACATAGGTATATAAAAATATTACTTAAGGCACGAAACGAAGTATTGTACAACGGGTAATTGGTTGGATAAAATTATTTAAATTAAAGAATTGATTTCTTAGTTGTTGCTCAGCTTTAATTTTTTCAGTATCTACAAATGACTTAATCCTACAAGTTTAGGATTGGCAGTTATGTTTGTGATTCTTGTCCTAGTAAGAGTAGGCAATTTATATATAAAGCTATTTTTAAACTGATAAGGGTGCTGTTGTTAGTATTAATCCAACATATAACATTAAAAACAACTTGAATTATTAAAAAAATCGGTTATAGTGTACTCCGAAACTTTTTCTCGCCAAATCGTATTTGCTACGCTCATCCGCACAACTTCCGGCTCGTTTTGCTCGTCCACTGACATTGAATGCCTATGTTTTATTCCCAACGGTCACCCATCCAGGCAATGACTTCGCTCAATGTACTTACAACTTTTATGATCCACGAATTCAAACTTATTATACTTTTTTCGTAAAGAAATACTCATGTAACAAATTTAAAATCAGTTAAATTATTTTGGATATTTAGGCAATTTAAAAAAAGCGTTTACAAGGCATAGGATAAAAATTAAAATAATTATAATACTAAGATGCAACTTTGCACATATGTTGGTCTTATATATGGCTTCATGCGTACGAAATCTTATTATATCGATCAAAATATTATCCGCGTTTTATGAAATTTGAAATTTTTGCTTGATTCATTATTTCCGGTTAATGACGTCATACATAAATTATTTTTCGGATAGCACAACTTAAAACAATTTTCTGATTAACAACACAACTTAAGATTAATTTTTGTACCATGATTAAATTCGTACTGCTAAACTCTAGCATAAATACGCAGAGTTAATTAAGATTAAATGTTAAGATTAAACATTGACGTTTGCGAGAATCACCCAGAAATATTTTACGCAAAAACACTCACGTTAATCAATCTACAATTGGCTTTTCTTAGTTCAGCATTATAGTGCTATGTTCCACTTTGAATCATGACGTAGTCAGGGCGTCAACAGTATTTGAAGTTACTGAAAACTTCATACCCATTGGTGTAAATAGTAAATAAAGGTATATTCCAAATGTGAACTGTAATTATTTTTGCCTCATCCGTTTGGTTGGCAATACATTTGAATCTTATGTCCTCTTAAGATAGGAGATGGGTTTTATAGGATTCAGAACACGAAAATACCAAAAGGTTTAATGGGGGATGCAATTTGGCTGATTTTACTTAACACATTAAAGGTGACAAATTCGCTTGAGTGATTATTGAATAACTATACAAGAATAATAATAATTTGTAAAAACCAATATCAATAAGAGTTCATTGTTCTTTTCTTATAACCTTTGTTTCTAAACTATAACCCCGAATAACAATACCGCAATAAATAGGATTATAATAAACCCCCATGTATGAAACATAAGAAGGGAGATACAATTTTACTAGGATAGACAGAGGCACTGCATTTGAAATCTTGATCGGAGACACATCAGAAAAGAGACCGTAGCCGTGGTATAAATGGTCGATGACGTTAGAGAGGAAGATGTCAAACTAAGGGACGAAGAGAGACCCAAAGAAGAAGAAAAACCAGCTATAGAAGAAAACGGCAATAAGGCTTCAGAAGAAATCAACGTTAAGAAAGAGGAAATCACTTTCAAGGAAGACAATAAATATAAGGTAAATAAATATACTATATTTTTTAATATAATATAATATGATAATATATTATTTAATGATAATATATTATCATTTATTTATGATATTATTAATTCCACATTAACCCATAGTAGATGATACAGAGTCTAACCCAGATAGTAGAGTCTGAATCTAATATCTAAAGCTAAATCATAGACTCACTCGTCTTCTTTTTATTTCTTCAACGGTTTTGTACTGATGATGGCCTCTAGCTAGGTTGAAAGCGCTTGGCCAATAAAGTTTTTATTTTGTGGAGAGACTTTTCATTTAATTATTCATAGTAGATGAGTTTTTAGCAACAATAATGAAGTTGTTTGGGTAACGAGAAGTTTCTGTGTTTTTGTTTATATAATTGTGCTTATCACGAGAAGGACAACTCAATAATCGTCTGTACATGTTACTCACCTTGTTTCAATCGTTTTGTCTCCTGGGTTTTATAGCATCGAATTTTTTAAGAGAAAATTGAATTGTTTTGGAGTCATATCAAGGTACTTCCAAAAATATAGGGCTCAAATATTTTGAGCCCTATACATTTGAAGCTTTTCACATAAATTATTTTTTTATACAATATTGTTTTTAATATCAATCAAATTAATTGATATTTATGTAACATATACAATACAATAATATAAGCTCCAAAGTTATTTATATTGTTTTTAATAATATTTTTTTATCGAGCTTATTCAATAGATGTAATTTTAGATGAAACAGTGAGAACTTAATTAATAAATGCAAAAAAAAAGTTAGATGAAAAATTAAAAAATATAAGATTCATTAAAAATGAGAGCAATTTTTTTATAAGCGGGTAACAACAAACTTGTTTTTTACTCGAATAATATTAAAATATTAATAACAAAAATTTACCATTGCCAGAGCGTTTAATGAAACACCCTCCCAAGACTGTTAAGTTCATTTCAATTTTTATCCCAAATAATTAAACATTTCAAGTAAGAAAAGGAAATATTAATTCTTTTAAGAAAAAAGTTAACGATTTAATGGACATTTAAAAGGGAAATCCCAACCGTATAGCAAATTGTCAAATTAAATTAAAATATATATGTACTTTCTGTCCTAAAAATATAAAATACATAAATATAAAATATAAATGTCCCAGAAAACTTACTTTATTCTAAAAGCTATTAACATAGTGGTGTAAAGAGCAAATAGTATAATATATATATATATATATATATATATATATATATATATATATATATATATATATATATATATATATATATATATGTGAAAACTCATATATATATATATATATATATATATATATATATATGAGTACGTGCTACACTCCTGACGAAGCCGCACGGCGAAAGCTCGAGTACATCCTTTCCTTCTATATTTTTAACCATCTGTAAGTTATTTTAATTGTTGTTTATAATCTTATGATTTGTTTTTCTATTTCCTTATTGTTTGTTATATATATATATATATATATATATATATATATATATATATATATATATATATATATATATATATATATATATATATATGCAAGTGTATAAACAACTATAAAATAAAATTAATATAATTTTAAATAAAATTATAAATAAAATATAATTTTCGTCACTACTATTTATTCGTGTAAAAATTCTAAATTGAATCCTGTTTGGATTGCATCTTTTCCTTCTGCTTACTAATATATAGTTTACTTTTTTATAGAGTGATTCTAGTCTAGGAAAGAAGATGATGTTCTTCAAGAAAAATTCAAAGAAAGACCAGGAAAGGGATTCATGGAAAAATAAAACAGGTTAGATTTTCATTTCCAGTATTTAACTTTGAAAAATTAGTATAAAAAGAAGGATATCGTTCGAAGTAAATCGAAATAGTTTAACTCTTAACGTGATTACACACTTTGCGTTGCATGCACCGATCTTAAATTTAAGTAAGAGTTAAAAAATTAAATAAATTACGCAATATTCAAATATTTACGCTTATTTGAATATCTCCATTGCTATTATATCACTAATAATTGTCATAATCATGATATTAGCACAGCATTTATAGCTCTATAGATCAAGCTCTTTATTATTATTAATCATCTCTTCGATGCCTTCCTTATTCTTGGCAGAAGAATTTCTGAATGAAGAATCATATTTGTTTAAGATAATTCAAATTATTATTATCAAAAAATCGAAAAATGACTACTTAGGAGCAGATTCGTGTTGGACTTGAGTAGTGTGTAATCAATTTTAAATTCTGAATATAAATGTAAAGAGTTGATTAATTCAAGAAGTCAGAACTGAAGGTTCGTGTCAATTCTATGTCTAATGCTTTTACATTAATCGATGCAAATAGTTCTGTCCTGAATTCCAAAGAAAAGCTAAATTGAGTTACTAGGTCACAATCGATTTACTCTAGTTTTAGCCTTTACCTTTGTATCAAAAGTATGTGTAAATATTTAATATTCAGACCCGCAATATTGGAGAATCTAACTTTGACGCAGATCATTAAAAAAGTAGACGTTTTAGGAATTTATGACAGTCGAAGAACAAGCTGATAATGCCTAAGATCATGAGAGCAGTGAAAATCGATAACTACCATCTGACATGGGTGGTTCTCAACTCTCAAGACTTGAAAAATATTCTTATTTATTTTAATTTGTTGTTGGCTACAAGACAGGTGTTAACCAAGATCATAAATAAAATAATACAATTTTGCAGGAACAGTTGTAAAATTTAATTGTCCACCTGTTGATGCTCATTACGTAACAGTTATCATGTAACTTGGTCAAATCATAATTAAACAGCACGTTGTCAAAAATAATGTTTTTAGATACTGGGATAGCCAAAATTAATTTGATGTTTCTTTACAACATATCGGAATATACTGATGTACAAGGCGATAGTAAGCCTAAGTAGCGATTGTAACACCTTTACAATAGTATCTATAATAAAGTATCTCCTTTATAAGGAGATACTCAGAGAATATTACGATACACTTAAAACTCCAGGTACATCCAAGAGGAACCTAATAACGGAGGCTCAGATTCTGACCTTTCAATAAATCAACACTTCATGACTTAATATCACACATTATGTTTTATATCAGATTTGAATTCAAATGAATGAATTTCCTTCGTTCCCTTCATATATTATATATGTTTCAAAAACTTCAAAAAATAAATAGGAAAAATAAATAGCTCTGATGGAGAAACACTTTCTACATAATTTATCATTAAAAGAAAAGCCTTTTTCTCTGTAATAATGAGAACCGTATTATTCTAAAATTGAAAGGAAATTAATAATGCTTTTAGGTCATTACCTCGTAGACCTTAGTACATATTATTACATGAAATCAGGTCATAGGCTAAATAAAAGAAAATAATGATAAATCAAAGTCATGTTGAAAAGCATGCAATAGCAACATGCTACCTGACCTAGGTGTCTGTATAATCATTTAAATAACTTACTTTACAGAGTAAAAGTTTTATAGAAAGTCGAATATTAATATTTATTAATATTTTTGTGTACAAAAAATCATTATAATTTAAATCCCACTTCAAAATGTAGTTTGGTTTCATCATTTCATTTTTTTTCATCATATCATTTGTGTCATTTTTTCGCCAAATTTCACCTTCACGATGAAAAATACTGCAATTGCACTCATATCGGAAACTTACATAATGCCAGTATTAATACAGGCAAAATAAAAGGCATTTTAGGAGTTTTTAAGACCTGAGTAATTTTTACCATTCCGTTATTGTACCCCCCAAGACATTATACCCCATGTACAATGACAATGTTGCCCTGTGTGAGTTATTGCTAAAGAGTTAAAACAAACCTTCATGTCTTCAAAATTATCTGAAAATCTTCAGGAAATAATGTATTAATGACGTCAATAATTACTCGGTGAAAAAGTTCAAAACATTACCAGATCAAGTTAAAAATAAAAATAAAAATTTCTGACCATAGATATATTCTTTTTGAATTAACATGTGATCAAAAGCATAAAACTACCTATTACAATCCTAGGAAGACTGACTGGGATGCCTTCCGGCAGGATCTAGCATCCTATCTGTCTTCCTCTAATGTTGAAATAGGTAACCATCTTGATCTAGACTCGATGGCCTCACTATTAACTGAGGCTATGGATCTCTCCTTCAAGAAAAATTGTCCTCTGAGTGTGCAGAAAGGCTCCAGAAAAATTCCATGGTGGAGCCACTCTCTCGACAATCAGAGGAAAAAAGTACGAAAATTATTCAATCGTTCCAAAAAACTGGAGAGTGGGAAACTTATTCTTCAGCACTTACTAACTACAATAAAGCCCTTAGAGGTTCTTCTTAAGACACACTTCCCAGACTCTGTAATTGTAGATCAAAACAATGATCAAACAGAGACCAATCAGGGCTTCTCTTTTATAGATAAAGCTCCTGACACTTGACAAGGTCAAATGGGCAGTAAACTCATTTAAACCTTACAAGTCTCTTGGACCGGACAGTATTTACCCAGCCCTGTTACAGCAGGGCTTGGACACTCTGGCTCCCTTACTTTGTAGCATTTTCAGAGCAAGTATAGCTCTAAATCATATTCCTGAACTCTGGAAATCTGCCAAGGGCCAAGGTTACTTTTATACCCAAACCTGGACGTGTTTCATACACGGAGGGTAAGGCTTATAGACCAATATGTCTGTCATATTTTCTTCTCAAAACAATGGAGAAGATTATTGACAGACACATTCGCGAAACAGTGCTGATTACCAAGCCGCTGCACAAATATCAGTTTGCATATCAAGCTGGCAAATCTTGCGAAAGCGCATTACATCTTGTTGTTAATAAGATTGAAGCTGCTTTTGAAAGCAAAGAATGTGTTGTTGGCGCCTTTCTCGATATTGAAGGAGCATTTGATAACACATCTTTCCAAACTATACTCTCCTCTCTGAGAGAGCGTGGTGTTGAAGAATCTATCTGTAGATGGATAGCCACTATGCTCCTCAGTAGAAATGTTATAGCTTCTGTGGCTGGAAAGACGGCTGAAGCCCGAGTCACCAGGGGATGCCCGCAGGGTGGAGTCTTGTCTCCTCTACTGTGGAGCCTTGTGGTGGACGGCATACTCTGCTGTCTTAACAGTAAAGGCTTCTTTGCTATAGGGTACGCTGATGACATAGTCATCCTTATTCCTGGCAAATGCATTAATACAGCCCTAGAGGTATTTCAAACACCGATAAGGCTGATTGAGAACTGGTGCAAACAGGTAAAACTTTCAATCAATCCTGCCAAAACTGCACTAGTAATTTTCACCAAACAAACAAAACCTCACTCTGAGAGGCCCCCTATACTGTTTGGTGAACAACTACAGCTATCTGACCAGGTCAAATATCTCGGAGTAATCCTTGACAAGAGGCTAAGTTGGAATCAACAGCTGGATAAAATATTTAATAAAGCCAAACTGACTTTAATGACAGTCCGTAGAGCTGTAGGTAAAATCTGGGGACTTAAACCTCAAGTATTGCGATGGCTTTACTTAATGGTGGTCAGACCTATTATTACCTATTGTGCCCTTGTGTGGTGGCCTAAAGTCAATCAAACCACAGCAATTATCAAACTGAACTCAATTCAGCGCTTAGCCTGTCTATCCATTACAGGGTCCATGAACTCAGCACCAACTACTGCTCTAGAAGTCATGCTGAGCCTTCCGCCCCTTGATCTTATTATAAAGAGTGAGGCTAGGTTGGCGGCTTACAGACTGCAGAACAGTGGGAACTGGAAGATCCCTACCATTAGAGGTCACTCCAAAATAGTGAATGTAATTCAGAGTCCCATACTATCTATGAACTCTGATTACATGACCACCCTCTACTCCTATGAAAAACCCTTCACACTCAATGGGGAACCACCTCAATCCTCTGGTGACACTGTATGGTATACAGATGGATCTAAGATAGACTGTGGCTCAGGGAGTGGCATATATGAGGCTCATGCAAATATCAAAACCTCATTTCCTTTAGGAAAGTATGCCACAGTGTTTCAGGCAGAAATATTTGCTATTAATGCCTGTCTAATAGAAAATATTAAAAAGAATCCGAATCAGACTTCTATAAATATTTTTACTGACAGCCAAGCTGCCATTAAAGCTCCTGGTTCATACAAAGTCAACTCCAAGCTTGTCTGGGAGTGCTTACAAAACCTTCTGACCTTGTCACTCAACAACGATGTAGCAATCAGATGGGTGCCTGGCCATAAGGGAATTGAAGGTAATGAGAAAGCAGACATCCTTGCAAAAAACGGGGTCTGAGACCACTCCTGTGGGCCCTGAACCCATAGTAGCCATACCGAAAGCTATAGCTAAAGGTGTAATTAAAGATTGGCTCTTAACCAATCACCTGCACCACTGGAACAAATCCTCAGGCATGAGGCACAGTAAACTTATGTTAAAAGGACCCAGTCCCAAAGTAACTGAGGACCTCCTCAGTCTCAGCAGAAGGGACCTTAGAACAGTAACTGGACTACTGACTGGTCACTGTCACCTCCGAAAACATCTCCATACCATTGGTATCTTTAAAGATAACCCAGTGTGTAGGCTTTGTGAATCGGAAACCGAAACTGTATCTCACATACTTCTGAGATGTGAAGCCCTAGCCTTTCAAAGGTTCACCAACTTTGGTAGCAGCATTCTCACTAAGTTTGACTCTACCAATGAATCACTGGTCAAAAAGATCCTAGACCTAGTCCGGGGAAAAGGATTATTCTGACCTGGACCAATTGAGGGGATTGTACAATAGACTTCCAGTCGCAGTGCAAATGGGGTCTATCCTCGACTCTAACCCCAATCTTTAATAATAATAATAATAATAATAAGTTAAAAATATATGCGCACGAAAGTACTTCTCATAACAATATCGTCTCCAAGCATCATCTCATTATAATAGTAGCTTATATTTTATCAAATCACATCACTTTTCTTTAAAAAATAGAAAAATCAACCTGTAAACAAATTCACAAAATTTTATTTTGTTACTAGCCGCTTAACTACTGGTTTTCGTCCGATCATTTGATCATTTTTGTTATGCTGCATGGAGCATGGAATAATCACCCATTATTTGATTGTGTCATAGCTGGGAATATCGCTTGGTGTCTTTTTAGTGAATTTTTATTGTGAAATGTCGCTTTTGATGAAACCTCATTATGACACTAAGGTTGTACAGAAGGAGGTTGTTCGGATAACAGAAGTAAAAGAAGCGTGGGGAAGTGGAACAATTTATTTGACTTGACTTCATCATCCTAAAAAATATTTATCTCAACAAAGTTTATAAATACCTACTAATGTATATGTCAACATGTAATGTATGCATATATTGAAGTATTATATAAACCAAGTAGGGAAAAAAATCAGACATGCGTGATCATCTGATAGCTGGCTAAAAAATAAAAAAATGGAATAATTGCGTATAAGCTTGTTTAGATTTAAGTTTGTTTACTTAGTTTTATTGGCAACCCCTATAACATTAGGTTAGTTTACTTTTTAGCGTGTTTTCGTACTTCAATATGTATAGATGAAAATTTAATGATTTTGTATTAAATTATGTGAAATTATTGTTACAGTAGTTTACTTAAAGAAAAAGAGAAACTATAGTAAATATAAATCACCTTACTCTTTATTATGTTTTTGAAGAACATACAGATGAAAAATAACTTAAAATTTCGATTGCATTTAATATATTCAAAAATTGTAAGTAAAAGTTGTTAAAATTCTAATTGCATTTAATATTTGATGGGGAAAAACAAATATCACTCGCAAAAATGTACTAAGTTAAGTTGTGCTCACGACAAAAAAAGTTTAATTAGCCGCTCGTTTTAAGTATTTTAAACAAACATACTATTTATAGATTCGAACCTAAACGTCTATTGGATGTGATAAAACGCATTTCTTACACAAATTATTAACATTTTATACTAAAATGTACAACAATTTGCAATAAAAACAAACATTTTGAGTATCGTAAATAGTTTGTTAACATTTACAAGGGTATAACAAAATGGCCGCACATACCAAAATTTGAGCCAACTCCCTGGTGTACAAAATGTGAATTACATGACAGGTCAGACAGAAATCGCTTTGTTTCCCTTCTTGGTTTATTTATTACTTTAATGTACATTGTATAATGTATAGATTCTTCGCTTTATTTAGGGAAAAATCTACAGTGGTGAGAATGATGGGGAGCGAAAGCAAACTTGTATGGAAAAGTTCTGAGGTTCCTCGATTTTAATTTTTCTATATGGAAATATTGATTTTATTAGAAGCAAGATGTTCGATCTTTTTTCATCAAGATAAGAGCAGAATGAGGTTTCCTAAATACCATCAATTAATTTTGAAAATACAACAATGAGTAAAGTTATACTGAGATGTTGATACAATTTCTAATTTAAAAATATAATAATGTCTGTCTAACATAATAGTTGAAAAAATGCATTGTTTATGTTTATGCGTATAATAGTAAACGCCCTATACTACTATTTATAGTACGAGGAGAGGAGGGATTAATAGTATTGTTTAGAAGTAAAGTGGTTTAGTGTATTAACTCAGCTTTTTAAATTAAACAGGATGTTAGATTGAATCTGAGTCACTCTTTTATCCTAACTCAACAGTGAAACCTATGCTAGTCAATACATGGAACACGATCTATATGGAAAAATAAATCTGAAATACATGGAAAACTGATAATTCACAGGCGATTTAAGAATATAAAATTTAATTTAGAATTAAAATAACTAACTAAAAAATAATCAAGCAGAATAATACTAATTCTCAACTAATTATAATAGTTGATAATTTAATTTTTGATTTTGAGAAACTCTCTAGTACATGGTATTTTTATAGGATAATGTTACATTTTTTTACTTTATCAAATTTTATTTATTTGTTTTTTTAAATAATAATAAATAAAGCCAAACATTTATAAGAAATATAGAAGTAGAGTTAAAGCTTGGGTATTGTGTGCACGACTATTGTGAACACTATATACAAACAAAGAGTGCGTATAAGTGCAGAGTGAGAGTGCTTTCTGATCACTGAAGGACTATTTATAGCTCTGCACTCATTTAGCATGACTGAGGATGACCAGGAATGGTCTAAAGTCCGCCTAAATAAATAATAAAAATAAAATGCCCGTTTTAGGGCCTTTCGGCCCATCGGGTATTCATCCTGCGGGAACCACCTCAGGTGGGTTGCATCTACTACACTCTAAGAATTAATTAAAGTTGGCGAAATCATTTTAATACAAATACTATTCATAAAATCTTAGAGCATAGCCCGGGCTGTGAACCCCGGACCTCCGGTGCCGAAATCGAACGCCTTTACGATCGCGGCCACGGAGGCAGACCTAAACAAATAATAAATTCATTAAATCATTTGGTGAAGAACTTGTTTTGGTTTATGCATACATTACTTAACATTGCAGCAATACAACTATGACCATGCATTCGGTAACTTTTATGGGAGTTATTATCATAACTCCTGTAAATTTAAACATTTGAGTGTAAAATGTGGCCATGGGTTCAATCCCAGCCCGATCCTAGAGGGTTTTTATGCGAGAGATATAAGTTTTAATTACCAAGTCTTATGAAAGGGACGTGAAGTTGGTGGTCCTGTAAGATGTCAGGTACTTGAAAACCTTAAATATAGATGAGTTACGCAAAATCCTTACTGTAGACTCAATTTAGTTGTGTCTTCTATGTGTTCACATGATGGACTGGTTCGGGTCAACCAACAGGGATTTGTGTTTTATTTCTAGATGAAATGCATGCTGTCTATTTACATAGCCCAGAAAATTCAGTCCACCTTTAATGTCTGTAAAAAACTTGTTTAATACAGCATTCCTTCTTGTGGACACCCCGTGACGTGCCAAACCTAAAAGTTAGAGAAATTATATTTTAAAAATACACAAGGTTGTTTATACTATATTAAAAACTTTGGAATTAAGAACTATAAGAAGTATAAAAATTATAAGGAAAAACAAATTAAGACATAATTGTCTTATTATGTGCATTCGCATGTAAATAATTGTTCACAAAAATCGAAATAAATCCTCGAGGCAATACAATAAATCAAAGAAGCAATAAACCAGAATTCAGGGCGTATCGAATCGAATACGCTTTACCAATATGAAATTGAAACTATTAGATGGAGGTTATCGGTTCGCTAGGGTCATAATGACTCCGTTTTCCATAAAATATTTTTAAAACAATTTACACCATCAGTTTGATTCGTCTTCAGTCTCGTTAGCAGGGGTTGGTGTTGAAGCATAATTTACCCGATCATATACTAAGGCAAGATACCCTTTCTCATTCCCTCTTATATTTAAATCTTTTGTCACAAATAATGACATCTTGGATATTTTCTTCTGTATAAAGAGAACTATACATTTGTAGTAATTCTACTTTAGGTTCCCCCAGCTATTTGTTGTAAGCTAAAGTAATTAAAAACAAGAGGCTTCGGCCTCTTGGCTGCTACGCATCGTCGGCGCTAGAGGCCGCTTCGCGGCCACATAGTTGCAGTCCTATTTCACTTCGTCATATTACTAGTTTATATAAGTGGCTACTGCCATGATATAAGCGAATATTCAAATGTATTAGTCAAAAAACTTGATTTGTATAGTAATAAAATAAAACTTTGTATTTTTGTTTACAATATATAGTAGTATATGTGTAAAAATATCAGCTTGATCTAAACACTTATGCGTTTTTTCACTAACAGATTTGTGATTTTTTGAAATGTTTGTGGGGGTCATTATAGTTGGTTAGTGACGTCACACATATTTCATAAAAAATATGGTTCTGGACATTAACAAGGTTGATTTTTGAAGTCTCATTTTGATCCGAAAGCGTTCGTTTGTATCGTGTCTTATAGAAACGTCTATAACAGAAATCTCGTACATATATATATATATATATATATATATATATATATATATATATATATATATATATATATATATACATATATGTATATATTCTTGATCATAGAGTTCCCTCCTTCCGAAAAATCCCCCCACTCTTACTCTCCTCTATGACCCCAACCTTATAAGCTCATTTTTTCTTCGATAAAAGTAAATAAATATAAAATGAACGTTAAGTCAAAATAATGAAATATCGCCTAAACAGTAAACACAATTACGTATATTATATTTATTAGATAAATGCGTCATTCAACAAGTGCTAAATACACATCGTTATCAATGATAACAATAAATCTATATAATCCCAGATTATAAAATACTGGTTAAAATTCATTAAAATTAAAGCCCTACCCTAAAAAAAGTTAACAAATTTTTAATTCTATGTTATTTATTTATTACAATAGGAAGCCGTTATTTTTAAATATAGTTCCCCTTTTTATTTGCTAATATCCATCATCGTGTGATTACTATTTGTGGGACTTTACTTCGAATCTAGCAACCATATACATATCGAAGATAGCGATATTGTTATTCATAATTTAAAGAAAAATTATAAATAATAATAATAATTTATAAATACGTTGAATTAATAATTGTGTGGCTCTTAAATATGCATTGAAAGCAAATTAAAGAAATGTTTGGTGGTTTAATTTAAAGGATGACATACATAGTTATTAGAGATAAAGAAACAAGAATATTTACGACCTTCCTCAACACCTGTCTAATATTAAAAGGTATTAAAAGGGAAGATATAAAATATGGGTTAAAAGATACAGGGTACAGCCACAAAATATTTTATTGCGGGTTTAAGAGAGGTGTTTGCAGCCCTAGGTCCTAGAGAAAAAGAAATTTAAAAAATAAAACTAGACAATAAGAAGGCAGGGTATTTTGTCTGTTTTTAATTTAGTTAACGCCTTTTTATTACAGTAACTTTAGATTTTTTTATTTTAGTATTGTTCTGTTCTCACATCTGTATAGAAAAAATACGATACTTATACAGGGTTATGGAACTAACTATTTAATCAAGATTAATGTTATGAGGTAGTGGTCAGATAAAATAAACACAAATTTGAGCTTTTAGCCCTATTAGTTTAGAAGTTGGTTACATTCTCCGATAGCATAGACAGTAGGCTATTGTTAGATTACGGTAACCAATGTTCTTCTTATTGGTGTTATCTAATTCAGTTTGTAAGAAAACTACTTCTAACCGAGTCCGGTAGCACAATGGTGCTAGTCGCATTAATATAACAATCCATTATTTCCTTACCTAGATATCTAACTTTTATCTCCCCTTTCGCCTTGGAGATTGAGGGTTCAAATCCAGCTGGGCGAGGACCTTAGTATGACCTTAATATATTGTGCACTCGGGAGGTCTTGAATTTAAGGCCAGCCAATCCAGCCAGGGTTTTACGTTATTTTCTTGGCTGAAACGTGGTTTCCAAGAGAGACTAATGTGATCAGAAGAGCTAGTAAAACTTGATGAACTAAGCACGTTGTGAACTGGTGGTCGGGGCTAGTCAGAGCGGTAAGCCTGGCTACAGTCTAGCCGGTCTAGATGATTTGGGCATACTGAGAGCTAGTCGCGAGAACAGCAATTGCTGTGATTTTGGACTGAGTCTGGTTACACTAGATCAGGCCTGGGCAATCTTCTCTCGCAAAAGGCCGCTTAGTTTGTTTACAGCCTGTCGCGGGCCGCATTCCTTAAATGTTTAAGTATGCTAAACCCGCAACAAATTGCAGTTACGCTGGTAATATACTAAAGTCAAATTTATTCTCAAAGAATAAGGATTAGAGAACTTTAGCACTAATCGGAAAAAAAACAAAACGGAGTATCTTCGTCAGATCTTGAAATATAAATTTTGTATACGGTGATTAGGCGTATACAAACTCTGTGAGTGAGATTTATATATGGCTGAAAGCTCAAATATGAGATTTTATTTTTAATCTTGTTTAGGAGAAAATAATTAGTTTTATAAAATGAATAAAAACATTTTTTACAGCATAATTTATTAATTAGTAATCATTTCCAATAATGATTTAAAATTTATTCCCTTTTACATAATATCATAATTAATATTCATTTTTGTATAAGGATTTTAGAATAATAATAAGCCACCGAACTAATTATCATTTTGAACCATCTACTAAACTAAGGTAAACAATATATACTATTGATAGGTTTAATATATAATAATAATACTATTATAAACAATATTCAGTAGTTATTACTCATTAAAACAATTAAAACTGTTTAACAATAAAAATTAATAATAAAAAAATCAGGTACGGGGTACCACGGAACTATTCCACATTTCATCGGATTCGCTACGCTCATCCTCCCTACTGCGGAATCGCTACGCTCTACTGATAAGATGAAACTAAGCACATATGATAGTTTTATAAATAGCTTCATGCGTGCCAAATCTCAATCCGGTCGCATCATTTTTCCGCACTTTATGAATTTCGAAATTTTTGCTGAGTCATCATTACGGGTTGGTTACGTCTTAAAAAATTATTTTCCGGATAGCACAATTAAACCGATAGATTGATTTTTGTAGCACACACACACTCACTATTATACACACACACACACTCTCATGCACACACACTCTCATGAACACACACACATGCAGACAGACAACTTTGTGAATACTACTTAGGAGGTCTTAAAACACCTAAAACGAATAATTCATGTGACATCCCGGTTTCGGATTTTTTAGGAAACACAATACTATTCCTTTGTTACACATTAAAATAGGTTAAAAATTCCAGAAAAAAAATCGATCAACATAAATCGATTAACACTAAAGGCTTTAAATATGGTATCTCCACCTTAAGGGATATCTCCAAGAGTTATTTAGTCGCTAGCTTCGATGCACTGTTGGTATGGCATTTTACTAACATAAAGAGTTAAAACATCACAGAATTGCTCTTATCTCTCTAATAATCCTAGGTAATTTCCTTGACTCTGAACACTTACGTGTTATCTCTATAAGAGCGGAGTTTTAACTTTTTAGTTTATGTATCATTGGAGTTAAACTTATTCTTTAGTTAATTATATATAACGCTGAAACAAGCACTGTTTACGAAATAAACTTTCAACTAAATTTTTATTTTCTACGCATCTAATTATTCTTATTATTTTATACTTTAAAAGCAGCAATATTTACTTACAAGTTACTAAAAAAAATTCAATCTCTTTTTATAATCAAAAACATTATTTCTTATTCGTTATTTAATTAATTTCAATGGATGATCATAAACATGCAGTTGAACTCCAAAAAATTAGTAATAGTAATTCTTTTTCGAATTAAAACTGAGGAAAAGTTGTAACAATAATTATTTCCATGAATTTTTTTATCATATTTATAAGATAATCTAGTTTTAGCATGGATAATTAGTAGAGTTATATGACCACAACAAACTATAACCCGTTCTGTTCGTAATTTTGATTAAAAAGGGCGGGAAAACAGTGTCCGCTATGCACCCTGGAAGACTTTGTGAGAAGCAGGATACAAAGCACCGGGACTTAGTCGATAAAACAGGCGTCGTCTCCCCTCAGTAAGAGCCGAAGCTATAGTTCGGCTGTTTCCGTCAGTTGAACAGTTCCCTATCTCGACAACGCCCCTAGCCTGCAGTAACAAACCGGCAGCCGTTCGTTTACTCTCGCTCGCACTCGATAGCATTTCTCTTTCACCACTATCATCTGCTTCCATAGCAGAAAATATTTTTGCATTTAAGTAAAGTAAGTACTATAAATAACTTTCGTATGTTAATAATTTCTTCATTAGACAGATAACAGTGTTTGCTCCAAGGATGTCCCTTGAAGGGTCATAAATCAGAACTAGACCCTTTGCTCCTTATGTTTCGCGATAATTATACCTTCCCTTTTTCCTTTCTCTGAGAAACATTAGATTATGTTTAATCAGCCATGTAATGAGACATTTTTCACCTTCATTTTACCAATATAGACATTAGATTACTTTAAATTTTTATTACTTTTACACAGATAATTAATATTTAAATTGTAGACTTAATTAACTTAATTTAAGAATTAAAAGTTAAGATTTATCTATTTCTTAAATGCTGAATGTATTAAGCTTAAATTGAACTAGAATCAAAGTATTATTTCGAAATAAATTAAATAAAGCTTAAAAAGAAATTTAATAATTAATTTTATAATACTTTACTTATAATAGCAATTTACAGATCAAATTGCCCGATTTCGCGGTCTAGGTTCGTGTTTAAAGCGTCAGTATTTATTCTGATCTTTGAAACCTGAGAACTTTTTTGGCTTTACATCTTAAGTTTCATTCTCAGTTATTGTAAATTAAAGTTAGAATAAATATTTAGCGTAACGGTTGTCTCCACCTGAGTTTGTTTCTGCAGGAGTAAATCCTGTCGAGCAGCCAGGTTTTAAATAGGAATTATTATTTAATGGTCATAATGGCAACTCATAATAACAATTGATATTTGCTGTCTTACAATCACTCTCTAAACTACAGTGACTTACGGAAAAATATATTTTTGTTTTAAGTGAAAAATCGGGTACAGGGTACCTCGGAACTTTTCCTCATCACGTCAGATTCGCTACACTCATCCACTCTACTTAGGACTCGCTTCGCTCGTCCTTAGAATATAAAAGTCCCTAAATTTATACTGCAACAAGTCTTCGGGCTCACTTTGCTGGTCCTCATATATTAAATACATCTGTTTCATTCCCAGCGGTCATCCATCCAGGCACGGACCACGCTTGATGCAGCTTAACTTTTATAATGCAACAAAAATCAGATATACTTGTATTAAAACAAAATGTAGTGTTCTTATTTCTTACGTAAAGGTATTCACTTGTACAAAATTTCAACTCAATTAGACTATTTTCCGACTTTTTTTTTAAAAACGTATACAAGTATTTCGATAAAAGTGAAACTAATGCTGATAATGAGATGAAACTTGGTACATATATTGGTCATATGTATGACTACGTTTTATGATTTTTTAAAATTTTTGAAAAAGTCATTATTGCGGGTTAATGACGTCATAAAAATGATTATCTGGATAGCACGACAGCTATGGACTGATTTTCTTACAAAGTCTCAATTCTTTAGGATAAATACACTGGGCGCTACGATGATAACAGACACACATACAGACAGACAACTTAGTGAAAACCACTTAAGAGGCCTTAAATACACCTGAAACGAATAATTTCGGTAACATCCCGGTTTCGGATTTTTTTCGCAAACACTATTCTTTCCCTATATAACTAGTATAAATGAGGAAAAGTAAAAATGAATAGTACTCGAAAAAAATATTACCCTTAGTAACTTTTTTCTCTATGTTTTATAAACAAGTTACTGTTGGTACCGTTACTACGCTTAGTTCTCTATAACAGCAAATAATTCTTTTACCTAAAAATAATTCGGGATAGGAGTTATGCTCGACCCACATCACACAAATGATGAAAACCACTCAGGATGTTTTCTATATGGCTTTATAGAAATTTTAATAGAATATTCTGGATCTTAGTATAAACTTAATTATTTTCCTATGTAACGTACTTATTAACTTTTTCTCATCTTCTACCGCTAATGAACAGTAAAAGGTTCAAATAGGTTTCGATTTTTTTTCTTTCGAATACACTATGCTAGCGAACTTATTACTAACCATTATGCAAATTATTTTTACTTCTTAGTGCTTAGCATAAAAACAGTAAATTTAATTTAACGATTTGCTAACCATACTATCATTATTATTGTTAGAAAGAGTTAACATTTTTATCTACTCTAAACTAGATTTAGAGCGTAATAAATACGCAAATTACCCGCTTAATTTTTGCTTTAGTTTGTTTCTATTATCAATGTTTAACCGTACGTATCTAGTACCGGACATTTGCATATCTTGTAAATTATAATATTAATTACTTTATTTTTTTTAATTAATTAATTACTTTATTAATTTACTGTTATTTAAATTAACATAAATATCTAATTTAATAACGCAAGTTTAATATCTTATCACTTGTAAAAAGCCAAAATAAATTTAAAAAAATATTATTACATTATTGTATTACTACATTAGGAATAATAAAATTCTGGTGCGGTGGTCCGCATGTCGGGTGAATTTCCTTTGGGATGCGTGTTTCTGTGCTTAACAACAATCCTGGTTGAAACGATTATTTTTTATCGTTTTTTTACATAATATAAGTTTACAACTACTAAATAATTCTGGTGCGGTGGTCCGCTACGGGGTGAATTTCATTTAGAATGCGTGTTTCCGTGCTTAACAACCCATTTCTTGCTTGAGGTTCCAGTTTATGCTTTGCCTAAACCGCAACCTAAGCAGTTGCTCAATTGCCAAGCACTGACTTATTTTGCCAGTATTTTTTCAAAGAAAATGCGCATAATTATCCAGTTGGTTATACAAAATGATGCCTTTAAAATTAGCTGTACGTACTATTATTTGTACTAGTTTAAAGCTTTACTGTTTATCTTTAAAGCTTTTAGCACATAAAACCCTGCGGGGACCACCTCAGGTGGTTACGGCAACCGTTACGCTCACAGTGTATTCGAAAATTGGCGTTAATTTTTTTAAACAATAATCTTGTATAAAATGAGAGGGTATCTTGGGATACGAACCCCAGACCTCCGGGGTATCAAGGTCAGTTTAAAGACCAACTATCTCTAACTACCTCGACCACGGAGGCGGCCGATAATTTAGGAGGTTGCTATATTCCGTCATCTTACAATATATAGGTCTTGTATAGGTAGGGCTCACCATTGGATTGAAGATGATAGAGCAATGGAATGGAGTATGGAAGGTTACATGGTTGAACGTTTCTAATCAATAATTATAGATATTGGATTCGAACATTGATAAATAATTCAGACTTATTCAACTCAGAATAAGTCAAAAATAGAAAGCCTATACTTATAAGATTATTTTAACTATTCTAGATTGGAGACAGTCAAACCTGTTTAGAAACAAAAGTTCGTACTATTAACTTTTTTTATTTTTTTTTTTGAATGTTTACTAAAATTCTTTTTGGGAAAACAATATTTTTATATTTCAAATGAAATCAGGTTTGTCCCTCATTTTGAAACAGAATCCGACTGAAAACTCGTTTGTAAATTAGGTTTATTATTATCTTAAAACGCTAAACATTTTATAAGAAAAAAAATTGTTTGTTATAATATTGTTAATAGCAAACCTTTTAATCATGTCAGTGCTAAGAATCTCAAATCAATGGCCCATAGATTAATGCGGCTCATAATGTCATGGTCAGTCTCATGCTGGCCAACTTATTAGATCCCATAACTTGCTTTTAAGAGAAAAAATCTTCCCATTGAAATAATTAGCGTTATTGAAACTATTTTACCACTTGCTTGCTTTGTAGAAGTAGGTGCTTGTAGAAATAGTACGGTAAATCTATTCGAAATTAAAATCGGCTCAAGATTTTAGTTTTGTACTACAAAGAGGAAGCCTCTTTATCCATCCTCATCTAGTGACCAATAATATAATATAATTTTATCGTATATAACTAAGTAATATAATTATAATTATATTCCTTGTAACAATTAGATTAAATCTCAGTTAAAAAAATCGCTTCTTTTCATGAAAGCATATTAGTACTGTATAATTTCTTAATTAATGTTTCGTTCATTACGGTAAAGAACTCTGGCGCCTAAATAAGGAAAAATACGAATAGGTTCAAGTATATCATTATTGTGTGTAACACACAACTTAGTACTTCAATCCAAACCATTAATCTGTTTAATTTTGAATTGCGTGCTGCCCAAAATAATCGCAAATACCTGTTTAACTTATTCGAGTAATTTATCTCTTATCTCTCTATTTATAACTAGAGTCCAATATTCCGACCCATTTTGTCTAATTTCTTGCTTGATTTTTCTGTTAATGGATTAGTCAGTAGTAGTAGTATTAGCAGTGACACACTGCATGATTTTTCCTAAGGTAATGAGCTAAAAACATTTTAATGATTTCAATAATATCGGCTTTAAGTGAGTATATTGCGTAGAGCTAGGTTCAGAAAGGCGAGAATAGTTTTTTATTGCTTATAAAAAAAGAAAAGCACATTTCCTAAAGAAAATTCAGAAATATTGATTAGCACGCACAAGTGTTACTAATCATACGCTTAAAGCATAAACTAAACAGTTAGGAAGAAATTAGACTTTTAGGCCAAAAAATAAAAAAAAATTGGGCAGTAGGCCCTTTACATCCTCAAAAAAGTTGGTAAAATTCGTTTTTACCGTCTGCGACAGTTTCTAAGTTTTTTACTGTCGGTTACAGTAACATAGTTTTTTTACTGTCGCTGGTGAAGTTGCTCAAATATCCCTACGTGGGCGCTCATAGTTTACTACAAGGTTATAATATTGCCTTCTTATAGTTCTTCTTACTTTCTTTTGTTTATCAAATGAATTATCGAACGCTTTTGTTAACGAAGTTTTGTTATTTTCGGAAAGTGCGGTATTGATTATTTACTATCGAGTGATTAATAATCATTGATAGTGATTCAGACATTGAAAATACGCTGCCAGAGTTAAAACTATTTGCCAACAAGGCGGTCGAAAGAAGTGTCCCGGAAAATTTTTATACATTATACTGTTTATCTTCTAAATAGCTGTTTACTATTACTACACCCCAAAAAGTAGCATATGCTACACCACTGGGAATGGCTTGTTTTTACCTTAGCTCCTTTTACTGTCTCGCTTCGCTCGAAAGAAAATATAGTCGCCCCGGTAAAAAAAGACTTTCTTCACAGACTTGTATCATAATACTATTATCATTACATAGGAAATTCGTGCCTGTCTTGACAAGATTTTAAGAGAATATTTTTCCAATGGCAGTTTAGATACTGCCATCTAACCCCTTTCAGCCCCTATCTAGCTATACACTCCTGCAAATAACTTAAATTTAGATAATTTATTTACTGCATCTGCAGTGTTGCCTGCATATTAATTCCAAGTAATGCTTTTAAATAAGAACATGAAAAAATTAAAACGGCAAAAGGGAATGCTACAGTGGATACAGGAGTGCTTCAATTCAAGATTTGAAATAATTTTCCGAAAGCAATGCTACACTTATGAAGTGTTTTATTTTCCTCATTTTTATTGACGGTTTATAGGAAAAGTATTGTGTTTGCAAATATTCCGAAACCAGGACGTCACCTGAATGTGTAAGACTTCATGTGTTTTAAGGCCTCTTACGTGGTTTTCACAAAGTTGTCTGTCTGTATGTGTGTTTGTGTATGTCTGCTATCATCGTAGCTCCCTGCGTATATATGCTAGAGAATTAAAACTTTGTACAAAAATCAATCATTAGGTAGTGTTGTGCTATCTGGAAAAAAAATTATGCCGTCATTAACCCGCAAAAATGACCACGAATATACAAAGAGCTGTAGAAAATAAACTTAACTTCAACAAATTAAACATTTCCGATAAGAGATTTTTATAATTTAACTGTATCTAAAGATTATAGATAGCATAGTTTACTTTATATGGAATAGAATAAAAGAAACGTGAGGAGAATTGGATATTATTATTGATATTTTAAAATAGTATCTACCTACGTATCATTTATTTAGCATTAAAACAATACAAGTCTAACATTTTCTGCCAAAGGAAATTCACTATAACAAACTTGAAAATCACTTGAGAGGTTCACATAGTGAAACCTTGCTGGTAGAAATTATTTGTCCAAAGATTTTAATTTAAAATTTAATACCATAAGGTAAAGTTTAAAAATTCGGAGGTAGGTTAAAATTCAAATTTATTTAGAAAATGTGTTTTTTCTCTGAAAGGCTAAATGTGCATGTTTCGTGCACGCTTGAGAGTCTTAATGGTGACCATTTTAAATATCCCATAAATTTCAAATATTTTTAAACCTATTTTTCTGAGTATAATTTCTAATGTTCAGGCGTTTTTGTTCTCAATCTAACAAGAATTTAAATACATCTAGGACCAGCGATGATCATACATTTAGATAATATTTATATTTCATATATCATTCCCTGGCCAAGTATGTAAAAGGGTTTCTTTTGGCCCAAGTGTACCATATGGTAACCTTAAAGTTCCAGATATAGAGGCCTTAAATATCTAGATTTACGCAGTAATTTTAGTACTTAAACAACAGATGTCTCTGAGAGCTTTGAGTATTGGACCCTTAGACTTTGGTGTAATAAATATTTTCATAATTATTATGAATATATACATTTAATTTTATCTTTTTTTAATAAGTTTAAAGTTTAGTATAAGGGCCCATGTGAAGACTACTGCTTTCGCCCCCATGGGCCAGTTCACCCCTGGCCAAAACTGTGGTTAGCACAGTGAAAACCACTAAATCGCCTCAAGAAATATACATTACGGAACGCAAAGGCCCGTGTATTCTTTTGAGTTTGATATATGATAGTTATACAGTATAGTTTGAGAAAATGATAGGTCCATACTTGGCAGTGTTTTAATGAAGAGCTCAATTACAACTCACCTTAACCTCAACAAATTACAATAAATAGAAATAAAATCAATATTACTGTTATGGCCGTCAATCTAGAGGTAATAAAAAATTCATCCAATTTAAAACAAAGCGTGATAACCTGCTGAATATTTATGAGATCTTTGCTATAAAGTAGCTATTAGACTAATGTATTTACAATCAAGGTAAAGAGCTTTGAAATACCTTGTTTATTTAGCAATAAAAATAGAATCAAGTTGTTTAAATTAAGTTTAAATTTATTCCTTTATTCGATTCTAATTTGATTCTATATTCGAAACGATGAACGTATTGTTCCAGATAGTATTTAAAAAGGTTGCATCCTAGTGCGATAACTTGAAATGTCTGATTTTTATTTATCACTCTAACGAAGAAAATAATTATTATCAGAGAATTTGAAACTCACATATTTCATTAAATGAACACTTTTCAGTATTTGCAGACCTAATAAAATGTTGTACTCATGTTTGTTGGTGAGAACATTCTGCCGACTAATTTAAGACAAAAATTTGCATTCACAGTAAAAATATTGTGATATTAATATTGTACGTTCAAATCCTTATTTTTCAAAATTTATTCTTGAACATTATGTATTTTGTACGCATTTAGATATATGAAAGACCAACAAATGTGCTAAGTTCTTTTAATTATTAGCATTTAATTAATAACATGTGAACGTTTTTTAAAACATTGTAAAAAATTGCTAACTAATCCAATTGAGTTGAGATTTGGATAAAATTTATTCCTTTAAGTAATAAATAACTATACTTAGTTTCATGACAATACGGTCAGTATATCTTTTTTGGTCAAAGTTAAAGGTTAGTTATAGGTTTTCGTCAAATCTCAAGTGTTATGCAGCATCCAACGAGTTCAGTACTTGGATGGGTTTTTACTGTCTGAGGACGAGCTACTAGAGAGAAATCTAGTCCGAAGAAGTACTGCTACATCAATTAGGTGAATTATATATTCTGAGCATAGGCGATTTTAAGAGGGGCTAATTAGTCTGCCCAAAAAACATATTGCCTTTTTAGGTACTAAAATTAAATTTTATTTATTTAAAATATGTAAAGAAATTAAATAATGAAATAAAATATATTTTTATCTTATAAAATACAATTATCAATAAATAATCAATTATACTTTATTGTTCCTATTTTAAATAAGTTCAGTTAGCAACCAAAGGTTTCCAATTAACAAAAGCTACTTTTTCAGATTAATTTTACTTAAATGCTAAATAGGAAGATAGTAATATTGGTTTATAGTAACAAAAAAACTGTTTTGTATCTTATTATATCTTATTCAAAAATACAATATTTTATATATATATATATATATATATATATATATATCTTTTAGCTACGCTCATACTCACTACTGCCGACTCGCTTCGCTTGACCTAAAATCATATATATATATATATATATATATATATATATATATATATATATATATATATACATATATATATATATATATTATAATATATATATATATATATTGATTTTAAGGTCAAGCGAAGCGAGTCGGCAGTAGTGAGTATGAGCGTAGCTAAAAGATAAAACGAAAAGTTAAGAAGTATCTCATACTGGATTTTTATTATTTAAACTCTTATTACCTGAGATAAGAACAGGCTCCAAACTCCTTAGATCTTTTTTACACCCTTCACGTCTTGTGTTTAATGAGAGCTGATACTCATACAGTGTCTATTTTCGTGACAATATAATCTCTTGGCCTAAATTAAAAAAATATTGTGAATTATTTTTTACAATTGATTAGAGTAATGTATGTTGTAGAGTAGTAATTTAATGATATAGAGTGATAATGTTTATAATTGGTAAGAGTTCTACATAATATTTGATAGCTGTTACAGCAAAATTCGCTGAATCGAATCGACTAAGACAAATCTTTACGTTTTTAGTCTGTTTTAAGCGTAGTAAAAAATTAGTTGATTGAATTATCAAAAAAGTTATGCAAATCCGACCTATAGCAGCTAGTAGTGGCATTGTAAAAACGATTGCATATTCTTCATTTGTTCATCTTTTTGTCCATCAAATAAGACTAATGTATCCTTAATTATTTAAATATTTTCTTTTTTGTGGCTACTGAATTCAATTTGGGGTTTAAAACTAAAAATCTTATCAAATATTTTTTATTTGGAAACAAAGACAATAGAAAAAGGAAAATCAGTAATTGGGTAAACATAAGTGGGTCATAGAAGCTATTAGGCTCAATTAAAAGAAAATATAAAAGGCAAAGTGTAATTACTTTGTAAAGACTTCCAATCAATTATGGAAATTAAAACTCAATAACACATGATAAACATTTATTGTTTCCGAGTTGTTATAAACCCATACTTGAGAGCACTGCCCCCTATTTAGCCTTATCCGGTAAATCTAGTAATTAAATAAGTATTAAATAGAAATAAATTATCTTTTTTATACCTTCTTTTTAAATGGATCGGAAAAGATAGACGATAAAAATATAAAATATTCATCTTGTTTATTTTTAGGTTGAGCAAGTATAGGTTTAGCTAGATAGATGAGGGGGGGGGGGTATTTAGCGTTTATAGTGTTTTTACTTTACTAAGTCTGGAGGTGTTGCAGAAACGACCTTGTGACATAATAGTGGAGTTATAAAGTACCTAAATAAGGGCTCCTCGGAGTTTTAGAGCTTTTAGATAGGGTTTTAGAACATAATTTATGATAATTCTCAAAATATAAGGTGTTTAGCACAATATTTTAGCAATTTCTATAATATTTAAATCTAACATAAGCTGGATTTAGTCTTCTACTTTATTTGAACTACCTTTATGCATACACCCATTTTTCCTATAAATACATCTCAGATGTTAAATAATAATCTACCTAAATGTATTAAATTTGATTATCTCCAGACGGTGTACAATGTAAAGTTTATTAACTAGCTTTTAGGGAGTAAAGAAACACTTTTCACTTCCAAGAGAGAAAAAGTTACTTTTCACTCCCTTGGGAGTAAAAAGTAACTTTTTCTCCCTTGGGAGTAACAAATGTTTTCTATTATTGGGTTATTAGAGCCAATTATACCAATTTTTTATTGGTATTGGGAGTGGTATTCTTTAAATTTATACAGGTGACCGATAAATTTTTTGTCATTTTCCCGGGGGTGTCACCCCCAAAATTTATGAGCGGGACCTGACCAAAAATTGTTTTATTGGCTCAAAATCCGTTTCAGGTCAATAGAAGTTGATTAGAGAAATAAAAAAAAATGATTTTTTTTTGGGGCAGCACCCCCAAAATGTATAAGGCGGACCCAACCGAAAAAAAATGTATTGGCCAAAATCTGTGTCAGGTCAAAAGAAGTTGTTTAGAGCAATAATTTTTTTTTTGTAGCAGCTCCCCTAAACTTATAAGGGGGTCCGACCCAAAAAAATAAGAATAAAATACAACCAAACATGTTAAAATAAAATCAACGTTTGGAGATAAAATCTTGTATGCACCTTGGGAGTAAAATGCTATTTCCCTCTCGCAATTACCTACCTCGGCTTCGCCTGGGAAGTTAATAGTCATAACTTCCTCGGCTTTGCCTCGGGGATTAAACACATAAATCCCTCGGCTTCGACGCGGGATTTAAATACTTTGGTTCCCTGGACTTACGCCTTAGGAACCAACTAACTGCTCAGGGAAATATTAGCATTCTTTACACCCTTGGTGCATAAGTAACTATTTTGACTTACTTTTACCAGCTCAATCAAGAGCATAATTATTGCACCTCATCATGGCAAATACGGACTACGTAACGAACACAAAACAATATTTAAATTTCAATAACTAGAACCAATCAAAATTTCGCAATATTTGTTATTGTCTAATCTAATAAATATTGTCAAAACGTTATTATTATTGTCTGAACTTAGTACAGTATTGTCACAGTGTAGCACTGCTTGCCAGAGGCAACAGTTACAAACTACCCAAATATCGTTAAAAATTTAACATAAAACTATGGTAAAATGTCTAGACAATATATAATTGGCAAAAAAACAAAAATGTATCTGCATTGCGGACGTGTTAAAGAAAAACTACTTAAATACCAAGTTTAAATTTTCTCCAATAAAATAAAACTATGGATTGGACTAAAGTTTTAATAATTTAGGGAAAATTGGACATTCCCCCAAAACATATTATTTGAATATAGAATGTGGGCATTAAAAAATGTTTTGTCTCCAATATCGATCTACCAGCTATTATTTGTCAAACAAAGACAACAAATTACATTAACAACAACAAAATACACTTTAGTAATGTTATGTTATTGATTGTTAAATTATACAACTATTTTGGATTTGCCAAGTATAATCCAAAATATAAACATGAATCATATTAACTAATACTGATTAAGGATCTTCCGCTAAGAGAGGGGGCAAAATTTACTCCGATTATTTACGGTAATTCTTTTCTCATTTTATTAGGGAATTTTCATCATGAAAATTATCTGTATAATTTTTGATGTTTGTTATGTTCTGTTGTTACGTGTGGATATCTTGTTATGTTTTAGTTGGCCGAATTTCAACTTAAGTAAAATTTTTTTTACTAGCAAATTTCCTTCAGAATGTTTAGCTTCATGCTTAACAATCATTTTTACTTTTTCTCATTTACCGTGAGTGTATACCATAGGTAATTTTTGTTTGCAAGAGAGTCCTAAACCGGTAATCTACCTCATATATCGGTCTGAAGTGTTATCCTGAGTGGTTTTCACGAAATTATTTGTCAATATGTGTGTGTGTCTGTTATCATCGTGGCTTTCAGTGTGTCATAAATACAGTGGAGCTACGATTAACTCCCTAGCATAAGATTGGGAGTGCACGAAAATTGATCTTTTATATTTTTAAATATTAATTTAATTAATATTTGTTGGGCTATCTGTAAAATAACATTTTTAAAACGTCATTAGCTGGTATTATGACTCAGCAAATAAATTTGAAAATTACAGTTGCAAGGTTCTCGTACCCATACGCGATTCTTTAATTTGTTATTATTTTTTTCTGATTTTCTAAAAATATAAAATCATATAAAGGAAAGAACATTTTATACAATAAATAAGAAAAATCCAAAAACATTCATCTAAGTAAAAGAATCTTTAAGTAATTAAAGCCAACGAGATTCGTGAGAAAATTCCTCATTTCTCTTCCCGCTAGGTAAGGAAGTCAGACAAAATAATACCTTATAAACTATTATAGTTTTATAATACAAACCTAATTAAAGAAAATTCTAAAAAATTAATATAAAAAGCCTAAACTGGTTTCGTTGAAGTGCATCTACCTCTACATTACTCAAAGGTAGCTTTATAGTTAGTCACATATCCTTATCTAAATTGCGTTTACTGTCAGTTCAAAGATATTTTTCAGCCGCCGACAGACAGAAGCATGAAATGTCTGCCAAGTAGTTTTTATACATTAGAACTGTTTTTTCTTTGTTTAAATAGTGGTTGAGAAGGTTTTTTTCAAGTTCGTTTGAAGAAAATATCGCTGAAATAAATCACTATAGGTGTCATTTTTGGATGATAGTTCGGTAATATTAAATGTCGTATTTCTTTCTCCAAGGTTTAAATAAATTGGCATTTTTTCAATTTTCTAAATCCTAGAATAAGGAGATCGTATTATTGCCCACAATTTCCTCCTCCTCCTTGAATTCCCGCCAAGTAAAAACAAGAAAAATTACCTAATCCTGTTTGAATTTCTCGAAACAATCTTCTGTTTTGTTTTCAATGGATGTAACAATAACTTTTAAAACCAGAAGCTTAATAGAATTGCTTGGAAAGGGTCCGTTAAAGGTAAAGTACTTTCGAAGAACAAAAGGCAAAAAAGAAATATGGGAATAAAATAGGGAATAGTCTTTGAATAATGTAAAATGTAACCAAGGGACAGAAGAAAAAGGAAATGAATTAACAGACTTCTATTGCCCTTTATAACTACAAAATCGATGAATTAGTCTAGGAAACAGACAGGACTGTAACCCTAGAAACTACATAACTTGATGTTAAGAAACCACGGTGGGGTGTCTATAAAGTACTTCAGAACTTGCAGTAGCAAGTACTACGACAACTTTTCCGTAGCTTTTTTAAAGGAAGCAAGACCGTTATTAAAGTAGCTCATTTTCAAAACTTAAGGGATTAAGGTATTACATTATAATAAAATAACTTAATCTCCAGACGGTGCATAATTAGAAGTTTATTGACTAGTTTGTAGGGAGTAAAGAATCACTTTTCACTCCCAACTGAATGAAAAGTAAGTTTTTCTCCCTTGGGAGTAATAAGTATATCTTATTATTGTGGTTAGAGCCAATTATCCATTTTCTAATGGTATCTTAAAAATTTATAAAGGTGGTTAACCAATTTTGTAATACTTTCCTAGGGTGACACCCTAAACATTTATGAGAGGGCCCGACCATTTTTTTATGACTCAAACCCGTTTCAGGCCAAAAAGAAGCTGTTGGGAACAATAAAAAATGTTTCCCTTTTTAAGGGGGGGGGGGGCGGCACCCCCTAAATTTATTTAGGGGTTTCCGACCCATAAAAAATAGAATAAAATACAACAAAACGTATAATAATTATAACAATATAATAATTAGATGTCGTCAACGTTTGGAAATCAAATCTAGTATGCACCTTAGGAGTAAAATGCTATTTTTCCTCTCTCAATAATTGCTTATATCGGCTTATAGGTTAATAGTCATAATTACTCGCCGCTCTGCCTCGGGAGTTAAACTCATAAGTCTCTCGGCTTAGGAACCAAGTAACGTTCAGGGATATAATAGCATTTTTTCTCCCCTTGGTGCATAAATAACTATCTGCTTACAGTTAAATAATATTTAATTTATCAACTTAACTTACACTGGTTGAGGTATTTTTAAACTTCAATGAAAGAATCTGTATGAAAATTTAAGATTGAACCCTCCCAACCTAACGAAAAGAATGAACGTTAAATCATAATTGTTTTTATGACTGTTGCATGTAGAATGTGAACTAAAATATGCAAGAAAGAAATGAACTTGTGGTTGCGTGCAAGGTATGCTAAGTAGCAATGGACACAGAATATTCACCAAGACCACTGCAGTGAAACACCATCAAAGTGACTTCATCGTTGCTAGTAACAATAAACTCGGCTGTTGACTTAATAAACAGGAAAGAGGCAACGGAAACTTTTATCCTTAAAAACATAAAAGCAAATATAGACTTAACTATTAAACTACAACATAATAAACTTGACGTGTCATTTTTAAAAGTCCTTTCTAAATATTTAATTTTATGATAATACTTGAAATAATTCTTGACGATAATACTTTAAAAGGTTTAGAACAAGTTCAACTAGGGTGTGTAAAGTTTTAGCTTTGTTTAGTCTTGTTTTAAATAAAATTGAATTGCTGTAAGAGATTATGCTCGCAAACTTACATGGTTGAATGAAATATGGGTTTACGTGATTTACTATTTGTTAAGTTCTAGGATTAGCCCAAATGGAGTCCATCTTAAAGAAAAGAAAGATAATGAGTCTCTCCACAAAGAGAAGTTATCTGTGGGAGTTATCTAGGTTTGTGATTTTAGTATTCTATTTAGAAGCTGAAGTAATGACACCCTAGACTTTGGATCAATATTTTAATCTAAGGTCGAATGAAACCAATTTGAGCTTTGGATGATCATGCCATTCTGAGGACAAGTGAAGCGAGTCCGAAGCTGGAAGGAAAAGTACCAAGATACTTTAACTTTACACCAGATTCTTTTAAATAAATTGAGTTTTCCTTATTACCGTGCCCCCGCCAAGTCTAGCGATCACTGGTATTCCATCCCTTACTGGAAGCATCTCAAGGCTATTTTCACCCCTTCGTATCTTTTTATTAAGGTCATAAAAAAATATAATTTTAATATTAACTAAAAGATCGTGTTGAGCTGACCCATTCTACCGAATTGCGTATCTTTACCATTCACAGATGTTGAGATTTAATAATGCTCGAAGTTAGACCGTTTTTACACTCACTCATTCATCAAAATTCTAAGGTACGTCCAGTAATTGTAGACACTAAAATTTGGTGTATAGATATTCGTAAATATTGATGTAAAAATCAATGAAAAATAGTCAAAATCTAACACTTTTAGTTCCTTTTACCTTATATGATCTCCCTAAGGTGAAAGGTAATCCTAACCTCAATTTTACGTATTTCCATAGTGGCCGTTTGTTATACATATCTAATTTTTCATTTATTCAATAAATGGAAAGTTAAAATGGAAATTTCATTTCAAAAGGAAAGTTGTAGAATATAAAAAATAAATTGATGATTGTTGAATTTCAACCAAAATAAAGGTAAAACAAATATTTTTCTAACATCTAATAGACAGATAAAATAAACTTTACGTTGCATGCTAGTCTCCGATATCATAAAATTTGACTTAGATAGACATCGCGCGTCGGATGAAGTAAAACGACTAGATCACTGACACGACACGGTTCAACTTATCAATAAAAAGTTCTACATTTTGTGCTTAATCAATAAAAACTTTTTTATTACTAACCTTTCTTAACTTCTTTAGTTTAAAAGTCGATTAATAAATGCGCTAGTGTCAATTAAACTTTAAATTAAAGCTTTACGAATGTTTTACAACTAAATACAAATTTATAAAGCTATAAAATAATACATATTCTATGAATATAGGGAATTGGGATTAGAATAGGGATTGGTTAAACATCAGGAAGAAGAAAGCCTGTACTTGTAAAAAGTCTGGGCGGCATATCCGAAAACTGGATGCTTTTCTTCGGATTAATGGTTTCATGCTTTAGTTTTTGTTGGTTTTTTCAGAGCCGTAACAGTAACGTGTTAGTTGATTTTCCTAGTTGTTTAAAGAAAATGTTTGTACCATAAGTTATGCTCATCTTGTTTAATCAATTCTTTAACTTTTCAGAACCCAAGTCAAATGAAGAAAGCTAAGTTTATAAAAAAATATTGTTAAAATTTCGTTGAAAAATCCAGAAAATTGACCAACAAATTTAAGGGTTACTGTTTCAGGCATGAAGCCAAAACAAAAACATTGTATCATTTGATACTACCGTGTTTTGCAAAACATGAATAGTTGACACAACATAATTGTGCGAGAGACACCTAGAAAAAGTAACAAGCAAAAAGCAATGCTACAGCTGGGAACTGTTCTATCATTCGACATTCGTTATCATTGATGGCTCATGTCCCAGTCTGTTTCGTTACATCTAACTCATCAGGGCGCCGACAGAGCCTGAACTCACTCTGACTTTCAATTAAAGTCGAAGAAAGTAATGTGATGTATTTACCAGAGACGAGCGGTGCTCTCTTACCGCCATCATGCGTGGCAAGCAAAACATATATCATTTGATACTACCGTGTTTTGCAAAACATGAAAAGTTGACACAATATAATTGTGCGAGAGACACCTAGGAAATGTAACAAGCAAAAAGCAATGCTACATCTAGGTTTTCCAGTTATTTGCGTGGTTTTCCGGTAATTTGGATTGGTCGCAACGAGTTTAGATCGTTTTCGTTTTAACCTTTATCTTCAAAGAACATAGAGACACTGTTCGAAATTCGTTGTTTACTGATCGTAGTTTAGGTTTTGCTGCTATTTACCACGCTTTTTTCGACTTTTTAGTCTTCTAGAGTATACATATTCAAATTAACCGATCCCGAGTCGATATAAATATCGACTCCAGATCGGTTTTATTTGATTCAGCTACCCAAAATGCACGAAAAAAAGACCTTTTCCCGGCGAAAAATTGTAAATACTTCAATTTACTTTTTACAACTAAAACGTTCTTTTTCTAAAACTTCTTCTATCCTTATAAGTTTCTACTTTTTTTATTAAGAGGTATAACCTATGCACTGGAACTTTAAGTCTTTTGTACAAACTGCCTACTAAGAAATATATATGTTTTTAATATCTAATAAGGGTTTTTATACCTGTATGAATTTGTGGTGCCTAAAATGGCCATGGATTATTTCTTTTGGATTTTTTTTTATTCTTTGGATCAATGATGCTTTTAAGAAATAATACAGTGACCCAGGGCAGGCCTTACTTTCCGTATTCTATTTTAGTCCCCTCCAGCACAACATTGACTTCTAAATATAGAATAGCATTGGCTTCGATGAAAAAACTATATTGTCTGACAGCAATGGTTAATTCCAACCCATATATTACTCTGAATAAGGCAAGCAAACACATTTTATTCCCGCATGCGCAATGAATAAAAAAATAAGCAGAGCTTATTCCTTTTAAAGGATTTTATGACCCACAGGAACTTGGAACTTCCTACCTTACACAGAAAACTTTATCATGCCAGATTTTTCCTTTACAAGCAAGGTGACGTTATCAGGTACAAAAAAGGAAATTGCAAAACCCTAAACTAGAAAGGGATTGAGGGCAGAGGATTCTAGGAATATATTAAGAGCCCAGAACCCCATACAGACTTCAAGACTCCCCCTAAATGAAATCATGTATTTTATGACAGTATTGTTTCTACATAATAGATTCCCAAATATAGAACCCCTTCTTTCCTTTCCTCTTTTTATATTTTACTCATTCGTTCCATTATGTAATTGTGATTCTTTTCAGAATTTTATTAACCTCGAAATATAGTTCCATTCCGACGACTAAAATAAGTAATTTTCAAAATTACACAATATCCATATTTGTGTCAACTTTATTGTTTTTTCCAACAGACAAAATCCATCATCATAAGATAGTGGATTTGAACGTGTTTTCTTTTAAAAACTCTCAACACTTGTACTTTTAGCAAATTGTCTACGTTCAAAGATACAGAAAGATCTACTAGTATTAATACTGTCATAGTAGTTCATAGTACATTTAAAAATTCTCAATTATAAAAAAAATACAAAAATTGTGTATTGATTTCTTAACTAATTTCTCCTTAGTCTCTCTTTCTAAGTTTAAAGAACTTATACATTAAAATAAATAAATTAATGATTTTAGTTCTTTAATTATTCTAATGACTAGCTAAGGGGTCTCCAAACTTTATTGTTTCAGTACCCCTTAAAGTAGACCAAAACATTTGCGCACCCTCCCCCCCAAAGCTTTTTGTTATCATTTTTTTAAATATTTAATTTTTATGAAAAACCATTTCATATATATCAATAATATTTTTTTCTTAAAGCTAATCAAAATGTTAGAAATCACTTAAACGTAGATATAAAAGTTAAAGTTTTCTCTCAAAAAAACAATAAAGCGTATAAGACACTGTAAAACAGTAACAGTGAACTCTAGGGAGTGAAATAATCACGTTTAAACAGCACTAAATCGATATCAAAGTAAAGTATCAGTTATCAAAATTGAGTTAGATATGTTTAGTGATAAAAATTGAAGAAGTAACGAAATGCGGTACAAAAAAGGAAATGTTCATCTTAGTTATATTGCATCCTGCTATTTGACTTTGATTTAAGGCTTGTCTTATCTATTGCACTTATACTTTTAAATATTATTATTTATCTTAAACACCTTCATTGGTCCCTTTCTAATTATTTTCAATTTTTTTTTATTCATACTAATATTTGTTAATTATAATTTAACATATTTTTGGACCCCCTGTTAGGGTCTCGCGTACCCCCTGGGGTACGCGTACCCCTGTTAGGAGACCCTTCTACTAATTGCTATATAGCGGTGACGTTATTCCCATTACTCTGGGCATCTTTAAGCTTAAAAACGAAAACTGCATTAAGAGTTTTTAATTTAGTTTTAGTTTTTAAGCCTGTCGGTGCCCATATGATGAGTGAAATGTCATTAGTATACACCAATTGTATAAGCTAATCATTGGATTAATTATAGAACTAAACTCATTAATACATTTATTGATTTCTCTTATTATTTCATTTTCTGCCTTCCTTTGACAGCTGTTATTTAATCTTTTAATCAATGTATTTTGTAAGCAAACCCAAGCGATTTCTTTAAAACTAATAGATTTTCTACCATTGTTGTAGCTACTTAACAAACAATCTTTCCGCGAGGGAATAACCAAACTCGATGTTTTGTTTCCAGGTCTAACTGGTATAACAGCAACGATGAAACGATTCAGCGGAAGAGCAGTCGAAGACGAAATGATGTCGCGAGCCAGACGAGATGCTGGTAATGCAACAGATCCCATAGAGAAAGTCAGATTACTCTGCCTAGCGAGAGGATCATCTGGGATATTACAACTTGGCAGGTAAACAGACACACCTTTGTTGTCATGACTCATGTAAGACAATGAAATCACCAAAACAAATTAGAACTGTTAACAACACCTGTTTACAATATGTTAACTCCTAAACTTCCCTTTTCGATTTTTTAAAAACTTCTTTTTCATAAATTTGTTATTATAATTACAATTTTGCTTCCCTTTTTCCTAAAAGGAGGAGGAATTATTGTATTAGTAAACACCCACTTTTCCAATCAAATGTCGACGTTTCAACATTTAAAGAGACCGAAAATCAAATAATTTGGTGTTTATGTTTATGAGTATTTGAATGTGATCATTTCATATAATCACCCTACAGCTCGAAGGACTGATCCAATAAAATAAAAAAAATAATATTTTAAAGTTTTCAACATACAAATAATTCAGGGTGGTGGTCCACGTGCCGGGCAAATTTCTTTTTGAATGCGCGCTTCTGTGCTTAGAAATCCATTTCTTGCATAAGGTATCGTTTTATGCTTTATAACATGAGCAGGTACTTAATTATTAAGCACTACTCGTAACTAATTTTTTTGTATTTTGCGTATGGAAATACGCATTGTTATCCTTTTGGTTATTCAAAACTTTACCTCTAATATTGCAAATGCACACCATTATTTGCACTAGTTTAATGCTCAATTATTGTTTATTATATAAGGTTTTAGCGCATTTCCTTTGAAAAATACAGGAAAAAAGTGACGAATAGTGCTTGATTACTAAGTAAATGCTTAAGTACTATAGCATAATCTGGAACGTTATTATTATTATTATTAATGATTGGGGTTGGAGTCGAGGTTAGACCCTATTTGCACTGCAACTGGAAGTCTATTGTACAATCTCCTCGATTGGTCCAGGTCAGAATAATCCTTTTCCCCGGACTAGGTCTAGGATCTTGTTGACCAGTGATACATTGGTAGAGTCAAACTTAGTGAGAGTGCTGCCACCAAAGTTGGAGAACCTTTGAAAGGGTAGGGTTTCACATCTCAGAAGTATGTGAGAGGCAGTTTCGGTTTCCGATTTACAAAGCCTACACACTGGGTTATCTTTAAAGATACCAATGGTATGGAGATGTTTTCGGCGGTGACAGTGACCAGTGAGTAGTCCAGATACTGTTCTAAGGTCCCTTCAGCTTAGACTGAGGAGGTCCTCAGTTACTTTGGGACTGGGTCCTTTTAACTGTTTACTGTGTCTCATGCCAGAGGATTTGTTCCAGTGGTGCATGTGATTGGTTAAGAGCCAATCTTTAATTACACCTTTGGCTATAGTTTTATGTATGGGTTCTGGGCCCACAGGAGTGGACTCAGACCCTTTTTTGCAAGGATGTCTGCTTGCTTATTACCTTCAATTACCTTATGGCCAGTCACTCATCTGATTGCTACATCATTGTTGAGTGACAAGGTCAGAAGGTTTTGTAAGCACTCCCAGACAAGCTTAGAGTTGACTATGTATGAACCAAGAGCTTTAATTGCAGCTTGGCTGTCAGTAAAAATATTTATAGAAGTCTGATGAGGACTCTTTTTAATATTTTCTATTAGACAGGCATTAATAGGAAATATTTCTGCCTGAAACACTGTGACATACTTTCCTAAAGGAAATGAGGTTTTAAGATTTGCATGAACCTCATATATGCCACTCCCAGAGCCACAGTCCATCTTAGATCCATATGTATACCATACAGTGTCACCAGACGATTGAAGTGGTTCCCCATTGAAACTATCACAACTAAGTCTGAAGGGTTTTTCATAGGAGTAGTGGGTGGTCATGTAATCCGAGTTCATAGATAGTATGGAACTCTGACTTACATTCACTATTTTGGAGTGACCTCTAATGGTAGGGATCTTCCAGTTCCCACTATTCTGTAGTCTGGCTTTATAACAAGATCAAGAGGCGGAAGGCTCAGCATGACTTGTAGAGCAGTAGTTGGTGCTGAATTCATGGACCCTGTAATGGACAAACAGGCTAAACGCTGAACTGAGTTTAACCCATTGGTGTTTGATTTATGGCTTATTGATTAGAAAAAAAACTTGACTGGTAAATGCTTGCGATGCTATAGACCATATAATTAGATGATCTATTATGAGAAGATATGAGATAAACTATTGTTTCTCTGTCTCCTATATAAGGAGATGAAGCAAGCAAAGAAAAATTATGACACCCACTTTTTCTATTAAAGTCCCAGGTTGATCCCAAAAATTGGAAAAAATTGGTGTCTGTACGTGTATGCCTACATATATTTCTTGATAACAAGATGCAGGCCTCATGGTAACCGAATTAGGTGAAATTCAGTGCAAAAATCAAGTCTTATGAGATATAATTGATTAAATTTTGAATTTGTGTAAATTCAAAAAATATGTTGTGCTTAAAAGAATTCTACGGTTGTTTAAAGTCTTCTGAGGACGACAAGACTTAACAGTATCTTTGACTAGCAGAGTTCGCATTATTGATTGGGGTGCGGAGTGGCCCCTGTTTTATATTTTATTCGAAATAGAAGATAGTTAAGCTTAGGTCCATAACTGGCAGCTTGTAAGCGTATTTCCCAATCAAAAATTAGCTTGTTTTTTGTAATAAATACATTTTTAATTGCAGAGTATTTAGGAGGATGGATGACGATGGCAATAAACAATTAAGTTTAGAAGAATTCAGTGAAGGTATTCAAGAAATGGGATTAGCATTAGACGATGCACATATTGAGTCATTATTCAAACAATTCGACACTGATGGCTCTGGATCGTTGTCTGTTGAAGAATTCTTAGCTGCAATTAGGGTAAGCAAACTTGTCGCTGTATGCTGCATTGATCACTTACTAAGTTCGTTGATCTCTTTATAGGAATAGTAGAGTAATCATGAATTTTGGTTATCACTTAGTTGTAAACTTAAAAAACTAAGTTTTATGGAGAAAAATTGTTGGGTTATGACCTCATTTGAAAGAGGACATAAT
Organism: Microvelia longipes; assembly: GCA_018340805.1. Lineage (NCBI taxonomy): Eukaryota > Metazoa > Arthropoda > Insecta > Hemiptera > Veliidae > Microvelia > Microvelia longipes. Next base: position 19,452,996 of record JACMZG010001863.1, on the reverse strand, counting down.
CTCATAATTTTTAACGAGGTTATGCGTCTTCATTAAAATTTTTAATTCATTTATTGAATTAAATGCGTTTAAACAAAAAACAATTTTATTATTCAACAGTCATGTCTCTGTAGTAGAATTAAGTGACCTACTCGGATTTGTGACAGGAAAAGGTTTTCAGACTTGCTTTGGAGAATAGTATTTACTATTTTTAACTAACTAAACGTTCAAGATCCATTGCATGTTAAAAGCTTAAATGTTCGAAGAATTTAAGGGAACTTGCGTATTTTATAATCCGTTAGCTCATAAATAACAGATCGTAGAGCTGTTGCTAAAGACTTATGACATGTCAAAAGATTAAAATACGATGGATTGCAACTATAATTTCAACCAAATATATCACTCTAACTAATTCCCTGATTGTATAAGGTTCCAAATACAAATAGACCTTATTTTATAATAAAAAATTACAAGTTACTACTAAGTAACTAATGTTCTGTTACTAATTTGCGATTTGAAATTATAAATACGAAAGTTTAAAATTAAAATGCGATTAAAAATAACTAAATTTTAATTCGTTATATATGTTACTTCATTAATTTATATTTTCTAGAAATCTTTTTTTAAACAAGTTTTCGAAATATGAGGAAAAAACGGGTACGGGGAACCTCGGAACTTTTCCTCATTACATCGGATTCGCTATGCTCATCCTCCCAGCTTCAGACTCGCTTCGCTCGTCCTCAGAATATACAAGTCTGTAAATTTATAGTGTAAAAAGTCTTCGGACTCGCTTCACTCGTCCTTAGATAGTATAAAGGTTCGTTTCATTCATCCAGCGGTCACCCATCCAGCCTCTGACCACGCTCAATGCTGCTTAACTTATATAATCCACCAAAAATCATAAATATGCTTGTCATATTAACACGAAACTTCGTGTACTTATTTTTTTACGTAAAGTTATGTACTTACACTATAATTCTAGCCAATCGGATTATTTTCTGATTATTTACAATTTTTAGAAAAGTATACAAGTCATTCAATAAAAATTGAACTAATGCAGATAATAAGATGAAACTTGGCACATATGTTAGTTTCATACATGGCTACACGCGTGCCAAATTCCAATAAGATCGCATCGTTTTTCCGCGTTTTATGATTTTTCGTAATTTTTGCTGAGTCATTATTGCGGGTTAATGACGTCACAAACAAATTGTTTTCCGAATAGCTCAACTACAGCGGTAGACTAATTTTTGTACAAACTTTTATTTCTCTAGCATAAATACACTTGGAGCTACGATGATAACAGACACGCACACACATAAAGATAAGACAACTTTAATAGGAAAACCACTCAAGAAGCCTTAAACGGATAAATCCGGTGAAACTCCGGTTTCGGATTTTTTTTTTAATCACAATAATTTTCCTATATACCTACGATATAAATAACGAAAAGTAAAAATATACGTTTAAAAATGTTTAGACAAAATAACATTTTAAATACGTTAATTGACGTAGATGGAAAATATTGTAGATATTTCAAATTCAAGTGAAGCAGAGAGACAGACGTGTATATATAAAAGCAATGTGTGAAAGATGAAGGGTTTTGGTCGCAGTTTTTCCACATCACCCTATAATCCTTTGATCGTCTGATTAATGCAAAGTCACGAGCTCGCCACAGCTTTATAGCAGACGTAGTAACCACGATACTGCAATACTCATTTATATAATTCATTATAGCAATAGTATATTCGTGATCACGTTGATCAGTGGAACTCTACGGTATACTCAACAACAGATACATATGTATTTTGTATGGAATGTTATTAAGTTATATAATGAATTATCTATATAATCATTAATTGTTGTTATCAATCATCAAAAGTTATTGTTATATAATCATTATAGTTATTATAATGATTAAAAACTGTTCTTTGGTATATGTTGAGAATTTCTTTATCCTCAGACAAACAGCTGTAGTTAATTCTTGAAGTTGGCATTACTGACTGATGATAAGGGCTATGATAAGTTCTTCATTTTCCTAATAGTCCAAGAGCCAGGCCTTAAAATGTGACCCATTTTGTAATACTTCAAACCAAACTTTTCTGAAAATATACCTTAAATTATGAAGGAAAAGCATAGTCTGCCTATCAAGAGTGGAGCCCTTCATATGAATGCGCTAACTCAAAATAATAAAAAATCGCACGAATTTCAGTTTTCTTGCAATAAGCGGTTCCCTGTAGGTCGCGTACAAAACACGAAGAGAACATATTTAAACTAATAAAATTAGCTATAAAACGAGTGCTTTTTCGTCGAAATTGGATAACTACAACTAAAGTTATGACATTTGTTAATTGGCCAAAAAAAATTCAAAGAAATTCGCTGACTGCATTAATTAACAAACTTTTTAGTGTTTTTGAAACAGCCATAACTTTGGTTGTAGTCCTTCGATTTTTATTATTAAACGCTCGTTTTACAGAACATTTTATCACCTTTAAAAACTGTTCTATTCATGATTTGCACACGACCCACAGGGAATCACGTATTCCAAGAAAATTGAAAGCTGTGCAATTTAATAAAATTTTGAGCATGAGCAGTCACATGAAAGGCTCCACTCTGGATAGGCAGACAATGATTTTTCTTCAAAATTTAAGATATATTTTCAGAAAAATTTGGTTGAAAGTAGTGCAAAATGAGTCAAATTTGTTCAGGTCCGGCTCTTGGACTATAACGATGGCGTAACTATGTGGGTGTCTAAACATTAATTCATTTAAATTTCTTCAATGTTTAATGCAAAACTTAATGCTTTTTAGTTAAATTGTATGTTTTTAAAAGAAATTAACTCTTAAATATCATTTTCCATTGATAAAAATCATTTTTTATCAAAAATCCCACAATGAAAAAAAAAGAAAATTATTTGTGGTGGGAACTCGAAGACCTCCTCATGAGGTAGCCTACAGGTTATCTTTGTCCAGCTGTTTATTACACATTTAATTAGAAAAATTCATTTTCATAGTACATAACTGCAAATCTGCTATCTACCCTGACCGAGTATATCCAAAGAGTTACGAAAAGGCAAGTGACCTTCTACTAGGCAGAGAAACACTATCATTTATCTATTTACCTCCAGATAACTTTTATCTAAAACTGCCTGTCTCTATATTAGTGGCTCACCTGTATACTTCAAACCATAGCTACTATAGCTATAGAAAGCAAGAATCAGTATCTCTCCACCTGATACTTGGGCAATACAGACTAAATGCTAAAAAAACTGATTTGGTTTTATTATACCCAAAGATTATTAAGTACACCTAATAATCTTAAAGATATATTAAGATTATTAGGTATAGGTATACTACATTATCTTTGATTGTACCTTTATCAGAAACATATTTAAGGGATCCAAGAACTATGTACCTAAATACAAATGCTTTATTATTAAATTAATATGTATTATTATTGTTTTACAGCCACCAATGTCAGAAACGAGAAAGAATTGCGTACTAGAAGCGTTTGCGAAAATGGACACAACAGAGGACGGAACAATTACCATAGAGGATTTAAAATCTGTTTATTCAGTTAGAAATAATCCTAAATATGTATCAGGAGAAGAGACAGCAGAAGAAATCTTAGGCAAATTTCTAAGCAACTTTGAAAAGGGAGGCCGAGAGGATGGAAAGGTAAACCTAATACAAATTAATTACTCTTACAAACAACTTTACACAATTAAGATAAATATAAAATAGAAGACAATTTCAAGGGAGTTGGGGCAGCTTGAGCTTAAGAACCAATTTTAGGTAGAGTATTTAACTATTTTATTCTAAGAACCTATTTTATTTATTCTACTTAACTATTTTTTTAAAGAAAATAATTATGCGTTTTGGGCTAAGGATAAAAACGGATTATCAAGTCCACACACTTTCTCTGAAGCGGTCTCATTGAAGTGAAAAAAATTTCTTTGGTTTTATCCTTTTATAGCATGACTATACCGTAGGTCAATAAAGAATAATCAATTTTACTCACTTTAAACGATTTCTTTTACTAGTAATTCTATAAGATTTTTTAGTTCTTTATAGAAAAATATATTGAGACATGATTGTGAAGAACAGGTTTAAAATATATCTCCACACCTGTTGTTGTAGTCACCTATAAAATCAACGCCTTAATGTTGTATTTCTAGATTAAACCAGAAATACACAACTTCACTGAATAAAAAGCATTAAGATCATAGGATCTTAATGCTTTTTATGCATTATAAAAAGGAAATCTATCTTGATAAGGAAATCTATATTTCTTTAACAGACACAATGGTTGTAGTCACCTTTAAAATTAACGCCTTAATTTTGTCATTCTAGATTAAACCAGAAATACACAACTTCACTGCATAAAAAGCATTAAGATTCTATATAAGGAAATCTATCTTTCTTTAACACAATTTTAGTTAGCTTTATGTACCAAAAAAAGAAGCTAATCATTTGATCGCGTCAAAATTTTAAATATTATTATTGAAAAACCAAAAAGATATGTATCTTTTTCTGTGTTTTATATAATTTTAATGAACTGCATAAAGGTAATAAGATAAAGCACTTAGAATAGTGTGCATGGGTTCCTTCTTGGAAAATTCAATAAAAAGTGTGAGAGATATCTGATCAATGTTATCGATAGTGGTAGCCTAATACCACTAGTTTATACATTTAAACAAACCTGTAACAACTTGGATCAAAACTACCATAACAGTTTGGAAATGAGGTGCGCATCACAAAAATGTGTATTAGCAGGTATTGGCTAATCGCTCTGTACACTAATAAATGTAGTTGCATCAATTTCCAAAGCCCATTACATTAGATTAGATTCTGTGAAAATTTGTGGATAAGTTATGAAAAGCTTGCAAAATCTAACACATGTCTGCTCTTGATTAAGTTTTAACATCTGTGTAACAGTTTTTACCATCTGTATTATATCTGTATATTTGCTCCTCACGAGATATTTTAATAGAATATGATTTGAATTTCGGACTGTAAGAACTTAAGCATCCATGTTTGGATTCACAAGTAGTTATCTTTTAATCTGTAAGACCTTAATTAATTAATAATATTGATAATAAAATGGGTGTGTTGTGAATAGAGTATAACTTGAAGTTTGGGAGTGGCCTAGATAAGCTTAAGTTTCAGAAAAAAAATTACATCCAAGAGTTTAAAGATATTCTTATTAAATTACTTTGTTGTTTATTTCCCTTTTAACACCGAACAAAATAATGATGTTTCAAATTATAAAAATATCCATTGCTAATTATCATAAAACTGGAGCAAATGTTTATGATTCAATTAACTCCTCCCCTTGCCCTTCAATTTTACTAAAAAATTTCATTATAATTTTTCCATTATGTTTCAGGTTACAAAAGAAGAATTCTTAAACTACTACTCGGGTCTTAGTGTTGTCATCGATACAGATACATATTTTGATCTCATGATACGTCAAGCCTACAAACTTTAGTTTATTTACTATAACTAATCATAATATCATTTTTATTTTTCCTTATGTTCAAATTATTTATAATAAAAAAATACCTTATTATTTAAAAGGATGCCGATACTGCGCAAAAATAAACTTAAAAGAATATAAATGACATTACAGTACCAAAGAATGCCTCGAGTCAAGTTGTAATTTTTATAATTATAAAAAAGTAATAAATTATTTGTAATACGGTGTTTGTATGATGGTAAGATAGGAGCGAATTTTTGTATAATCATAATATTTAAAAAAAATAATAAGTTATAGAATGATAAGAAGTGACAGTGTAATTTCAAAAATGTATCATCAAAATATTTGTTTACTCATTAGGTCACTTTGCGACCTAATGAGAGTATTGTGCCACTATAGTGCTTTCATTTTTGATAAGTTTTCCAAAGTTGTTAGTTTTAATAAATAACAAATGCACTAAGTTAATAATTGGTGGCCAAATTCATAATAAACTTAAATAATTCCGGTGACATCACGGTTTAGGATTTTTTGCAAATACAATACTTTTCCTATATACCTACGGTATCAATGAGGAAAAGTAAAAATTAAGAAGATGAACTTGAGCAATAGCAACATTAATAATACTAGGTTATTACTTAGCATAAAATATTTCTATATAACTTGTTTTACTAATAGAGCAAGTTTTATGTACCATACAAGTTCAGTTTATAAAACTTTTGTTTGCATAATTGTTTTTTTTTTAAATATAAAAATCCACTGGCTTCTCCTCCTTCCACGACTCCAATTTCATAAGCACATTTTTTGTACAGTGCTAAAACTCCTTAATGAAGCTAAAAAATTAATTTAACCCTAATAATACACAAATTAAAATAATATTTCTTACCTTATTCTATAACTTATTCTATAACTTCGAACGATTTTGTTTTATATATTTTCTCTTCCCTTTATAGTGATTTTTTTTCACTTTAATATACGTACGTATTTATTAAAATATAATTTAATTTAGCAAATTACATCTTTTGTTTTTCTTAATAGATATTATTAAAAATAGTAAATAATTATTTATTACTAAATAATTAATACTTTAACTGTTTTAGAAAGCTATTAGAAATAAAGATTCAAAAGTTGCTACTGAAAATTATTTGAATTATTTAAGGTATAGTTACCACAAGATAAAATAGTAATAGAACTCCATCTTAATTTTCTTATTTGCTGGTTGGTAAGGTTATATTTCTAATGGTTGTTCTTTGCTTGAGTGTTAATTATTATATGAGCCAACAATCATGACTTGATAACCATTGATCTTGATGTAATTGATTTCAATTAATCTTGCCTCGTCAATTAATATCTACAACATTGAAACAAAATAATTATTGGAAAAGAACAAATTTTACCAAAAATTAAAAAAAACTTTTGCAAAATAGGAGGAATATTTACAATCAAATAAACATCTGTATGATCTTACCACGATAAAATTACACTAAAAATTTAACTATAACGGATAAACATATAATATAAAACTAACATAAAAATATATAAGCTTTCTAAAACAGTGCGATGAAGTAAACAAAAGAAACAGTTACTTTTGTCATTTAAAAACTATCCAAATAACACATGATAAACAACCATGTCTAATTCCAAAAAAGAAAATAATTAAACTTATTTATTAAAATCTAATGTTTCAGAAACTCCTGACACATTAGATCAAATTAAAATTTGATTGAAACTCCTGATCAAAAATGAAATCAATCATCATTTTTACCTAAATATGATAATTGATAAAAGTTTTTTGGGAAAAAATATTACTCAAAAAGTACAACAAAATAATTTAATGATGAATTGCATCTTTTAAGATGGTCTGAGTGGCAAAAATTCCAATTATTTAATGTATTAGTCACAAAACCTGATACTTAAAATATTGAGTGAATTGTAATATTATATATTATTAATATTAAGTATAGTTCCAATATTAAAGTTTATTTACTATTTTTATAGTTATGAATTAGTCAGGCACCATGGGATTGGATAAATCACAAAAGTCTTGGGTGTATAAAGAAAAATATTGAATCTTGAACTAAAATGTCACTTAAAATAACTTTTGTTTACTTCATGCTGGTATGTTGTCATTGTTAAAAAATGACTTATTAGAACTATGCTATTAAAAGATTTAAAACATGACTACATAACTTATTACTACTTATAATAAGTAAATCGACGTTAACAGGTTATAATATTGTTTAACGTTAAACGTAACTGCCTTTTTTTAAACCCTTAACCTTTAATGTGGTTTTAAGAAAAAAATTATTTGTAAGTTAAATAAAAATATATGTGCTTTTTTCCTTTTTTGTAGTTATTGGTTTTTATTATTATATTTTTATCTTAAAGTTCATTACCATTATAAAATTTATACTACTTGGCTATAAATAAAATGTTTAATACTTCAAATTTAAAGTTAGTACTTAAAAATTATTATTCATTGGTAAGAGCAATAGAATTTGGCTATTATTGAATCATAAACGAATCAATTTAATATTTCAGAGAACTGATACTCGTATTTTAAGAAATACTTTCATGTGCCAAGATTTATAATAGACTACAGCTAGAGTGAACCTTGGCCTAACCTAATGGCAAGTTTGCTCATAGTTATGAGCTTTATTGAACAAACAAAAAATACTTGGAGCTTGTCTTTCAATTCATCTGAGAATCCACCTTTTGGTTGGACTTAAGTGGGTTTATGGTTGGTAAAAATGGAGGTGGAAAGAAGACTAACCCAGCTAAAAGGTGAGTCTTGTAGTATGGTAAGTCAGAAGGTTTCATTATTGTTGCTACCACAGATCCACGGCAATGCATAGGTGAATGAAATTAGTGAAGTGTCTAAGTTCTTGCCTAGCGATAGGATTAAGGAATCTTTTCTTTAAGTGCCATATAACTGGCTCCTTATTGGCTTCATGTCCCAATGAATAAAATTGGGAATAAATTATTAAAATTTAATTTATCATATTAATTGAATACATTAAAACTGCGATGGTAAATAGTTTACACTTTTTAAATGTTAGTACTATTTTAGCCATGCACTAGTATACGTTTATGTGGCTAGCTAGATTTCACTTATAAGTAATTCATATTATAAATAGATGGAACAAGTATTTTGTAGCCATATCATATATGATTATTAAAAAAAATTCTTAAATACATGAACAACAAATAAAATAGTGTTCAGATAAATTCAAAAGTAAAATTAGAAAAAATATACAGAAGAGGATAACATAAAAGAAAATTGAGTAAAAACTTTTTAATTGTTATTCTTCTTTTATACATTATCTAGCAGGAGAGATAAGTCTACTTAGGAGACTACGTAGACTACCTAGGAGGATAGTCTAGGTTCAAAAGAAATATAATATATTTTTTCTTAGGGAATTAACTGACTGTTTTTTGTTAATGTATATTAAGAATTTATGTTGAATAGTTCCTAGTAAATCAAAATGGACTTGGTAGGCGAGACCAAACAGGAGTGCAGTATTCAAGCATGGGCCTTACTGTAGAATTGTTGAGCTATTTAATTGAATTTACATTCACAAATGACTCAGCATTAGGTTTGATAAAAACCATACAAGCCATAGCTTTGGACGAGAGGATGAAGAATCAATTCAATTAAAATATTATGAAAAATAGTTATTCGTGTAACTAGGCAGGAAAATGGAATATTACTGACTAGTATCGAAGTTAGCCCCGAGCCGAAGGCGAGGGTGTGCTATCTTAATTACCTGCAGAGGCAAAGCCGAGGAAGGTAATTTTTCATTTTGACTAACGAGGTGAAGCCGAGGAAGGTAATATATAATTTGACTGACGAGGCAAAGCCGAGGAAGGCAAATATACGAGTCAGTAATGTTTCCTTTCCTGCCTTGTTCCACACAATATTTTATCTGCGAACAGTAATAAATCAAAACTAGCATTGTTGAAAAACTTATTACGTTTGTATAATGTTTAAATTTACATTTTCTTTGACTGATATTACAGATCTTATATCTTATCATCGAGAAAGTTGACCACAGAGTAGCGCTCGATTTGTGTTTGACAGTTCTTTTAAATACGCTAACACAATTTTTTACTTACATTCTTTACTTTTTTTCTCTGCACCATTCTTTGAACACTTCATATGCTTTAACATACCTAATTCCTGATTTACCGGGTAGTAGGCTCTCTTTGGCATTTGTAGCTATTTCCAAAACATCCGGCGGGGTATGTTCGAAAAGTTCGGCTATATCTTCGACGATATTCATCACAAAACGCGATAGAATCGCTATAGAATAAACTGACTTTTAAACTGTATTAAATACGGGTTCGAATGATAAAAGTAGTGAATGACTCGACAAAAAAAGATGAGACAATAAACCCAAAACAAAAAGTGTTGCCTTTAATATAATTAATGAAATTTATTTCTAATTAAAGATTTACAAATTGTTTTATTTTAATTAGTTAAATAATGTAATTATTCATTATATAAATTATTTAAATAAATTCAATAGGCTTTTTATTATTAACTAATCATGTTTACAAAAATTATCTATTAACTTTCTTTACCAGCATAGGCAGGAGCGGCTGGGAAATGCTACTGTCCTGCCTAGGCAGGTAAAGTGCAGTCTCATGACTAATTACCAGCCGATCTGGGAAATGCTACTTTCTCGACTAAATTAGTTCAGTCATCTTCATTTTCCTGTCGTGAGCAGATAAACATATTTAAGACACCCATTGCTTAAAATTATTAATTCGTCTCTGATTTACCTGTTGTCACCCTTATCAATTTCAATTTAATCATTCTTAACAGTGACGTAGCCAGGGGGGGCTGAGGGGGCTTCAGCCCCGCCCCCCCCGAAATTTTTACATAACCTAAACCCGCAAAAAATGTGTTGAAAAAATAAAACCTATAAAAAATATATAAGAATAATAAATTTCATAACATATATTTTTTAACAATAAACTTATAATAAATATCATAATATATAAAAAAATATACAATGAAATTGAAAGATATAAAAATAATTTGAAAACATTGAACAATATACAAATATATATATATATATATATATATATATATATATATATATATATATATATATATATATATATATATATAATATATATATTATATATATATATATATATATATATATATATATATATATTAACATTCAGCCCCTCCCGAAATTAAATCCTGGCTACGCCACTGATTCTTAACTTTAGTTATTTTATTAACAAATAAACAACAAACAAAACAACAACAAACAAAACAACAACAAACATAATTTTATAAACAATTAAAGCATCAGCTGCACTTATGGATCTTTCTAAAACGAACTTAGATGGATAGCACCCGATAACACTCTAATGCTTTATCGAATCAAAATGAAACTAGGTACGAAAATCGACTTTTTCTATTTCCGGAACCCTATATATGACATATGTATATGGTACTTTATTACCCACTATAATGGCTCAGAAATTTCAAAAAATCATAAGAAATCAAAAAATTGTTTGACCGTACTGATTTTTTTACACACGTACTCATATAAATGGTTCAGACATATATAAAGTTTAAAATTAATTATCTGCATTCGTTCAAGTTGGATCGATTGACATATATAACATTTTGTAACGGCCTCTTTGTTTAATGTACCTAATATGATATTTTAGCACTTTTGCGAGTGAAGCGAGCCTGTTTGCCCATAGCTAGGAAAGCGATCCTCTTTTGCTTACTGCGGGCGAAGCGAGCCCCTTTCTAAGATTCCTATGACCCTTCATTACCCAGTCATCCTTATAAATTAGTTTTAAATCCTGATAGTATTTTGAGCTTGTTAGAAATTAACTTTAATTGATGTATTCTTTTGACATGCATTACTAGTTAAATTATATTTCAATTTATTATTAAAAAAATATATTTATTGTTACAAACAAAAAATAAAAAGTGCCGGATTGTAAAAATTAGTTTTTACTATTTTTCAGAGCGGGTCATTCTTACTTCACTGATTTTCCAGTGGGGGGCAGGTGGCCCGTTTGACCCTCTCCCCCCCCCCTCCCTGTGGACGCCCATTCTTCCTAGGGACATCCTGAATCTACACCAGGAGATATCCACCGGATGCCCTAGTTTAGATGTCAGGATACCTTTGTGATAACAAAGTAAATCAAAAAACACTTTCGGTTGACCCGAGGATATTCTAATAAACATATCCTGGGGGATGTCAGGGCTGATAAAAATACCATCCAAGCCAGATATCATAAAAGCATCAATACAGGTAAAAAAAGTTATTCTGGATTATGGATTTCAGGTAAACTGATATCCAAAGGACTTCTGGTATGCTTAATCAAACTTAAGTTTAATTTTTGTACAACACGAACTCTTTTGAACCAGGTTGTGGTAGCGTCACGAACTCAGCAGTTTTTTTAAATCGTCAAAATTCAATGTTACTATTATTTGTCGATACGACCTCTCTAAGTGACCAACATTTTCCAAAGGAACTGCGCTAAAAGCTTAAAAGAAAAACGCTAAGCATTATACTAATGCAAATAATGGTGTGCACTGCCAATTTTAGAGGTTTACTTTCGTATCACTAACAGGATAATTATGCGCATTTCCTTTGAAAAATACAGAAAAAATGAGTTAACGAGTAGTGCTTAATAATTGAGTAACTGCTCAAGTTATATAGCATAAACCAGCTCAACTTATGCATAATGGGTTGATAAGCACGGGAACACGCGTTCCAAAGGAAATTCACCCGACATGCGGATCACCGAGCAAGAATTCTAATAAATACCGAAGTATTATACAAACTTAGATAATTACTACTTTTCCTTATAATTACTTTTAAGTTCAATAAAAACTCACTACTTTAGTCAGGATTAATTATTGAAATAATTTCTATAACTCAACAAACTCAATAAATTATTATAACCTCACTGTTAATGTGAATGTTTCTCATTGTAAAATAGACATTTATTTAACTTTGTTTAGTTTATAAAATAAAACAAACAACAAGTATTGTTTCAATTCAACAGAAGCTGATTCTTCGATTACAGGAAGTTTATTGATCAAACAAGATGTTCTCATTTCCTATGAAGTCCATTTGAATTTCTGCTTAATAGAGTCACCAAGGAGTAGATTTACTCCTTGGTGACTCTATTCTAAAATGAGACTTAATAGAAAATTTTAGATATTAATCTAAAATTTCATCTCTCACTTTTTCTATATGACTCCTGTTTTCAGGCCAGGGTTTGTTCCCAAAAAGAGGCTATTCATTTTTAAAATCCTTTAAGTTTTACTAAGTCAAACAACTTTTTTTTTATTTTCCACCAACAAATAATAACTAAATAAGTTTTGTTTGTGTTAGAATGAAATAAATAAGTCAGTTTGTTTAACTAACTGACTTTAGTCATTAGTTAATCATAATTAACTCAGTTAATTATGATGACGACTTTGTATTACTAGGGGGGAATAGTAGAGAAAATAAGTAGTCCGCAATATTTTTTTAAATAATTTGAGTTTATGATCGGAAACACGTTGGTTGCAACCAACGACTAACTCATTTTTCACTTGATATGTAAGTAATTAACAAACCAAAAATAATATTGATTACATTTATTTGATATTAACTCGGCTGAGCTTCGAGCATTGATTGCTCTGCTTTGCAGACCACTCATTCTATAAGCAACCTTACGGTAACAATTTTTGATCTTTTGGCTAAGCTACACAAACCAGGAGACACACTTAGAAAAATTAGAGCATCCATAAATCGCTCAGAGGCGAAACCATAAAAAGGGCAAACAAGCTTAATGCTATAATAACCATTTGCCTTGAGGAAATTATGTCCAAGATACTCGGTCCACTTTTATGGATCCATTGTCCCCAAAGAATAAACTATGCTTTGATTGAACCTATATAATGCTAGTAATTATTTTATTACAACCAGCCAACATCAATAATTTTGGGTAACAGATCAATCAGAATATCCCTCACCCACTATCTAATTTTAATAGTCTTTACTTACTTACTATTCTATAAGGCCATTTTATTAGGCTCAGCTTTAATATTTCTGACAAGTCTATAGGTAGATAAAATGTATTTCTGATAAAGATGTATGCACAATTGTTTTTTTTCAGATTATTCCTATCCGAGAAAAGCTAAACCATGACCGGTTTATTGAACCTCTACATTTGGAAGCCCCTAAAAAAATATTTCAATTCGATCTCAGAGTTAGAAAGAGATGAAGAATATCAGCCACTAATGTGGGCCTACTGTGGTCACTACATGGGCTATATTTACCCCTTTTGTTGGAGTTTAAGTAAAGAGAAGCGTTTGGGTACATTTATATTCACGGTTATCATATTACTGATAATTTTGTCGACACTCGTTTTGTTTTTCATCACATCAGCTTTGACATTAACTGTTGATGTAAACGCGAGTGTCCAAGGATTGGCGACTTGCATTTACTTTCTTTTCGCTCTCTTAGCTGTGTTCCTAAACATAGCTAAGAGAGACACTCTGTGTAAAATATTCGATATAATATCAAAACGGATGATGACATACCAAGACTTCCCTGATAAGGAACATGAAAAAACAATAAGAGATAGGAAACACAGGCTGCACAAACTGTTGAAAATGTTTCTTCATAGCGTTTATGTTGCTGGTGTTGCTTTGATAGGATTTCTATTTTGGGACGCACAAGGACGTCAACCAGTTTCCAATAAATACATACACGTCAAACTACCTATGGTACTCTGGCTACCATTCGATTTGAACTCGGCAGCATATTATTTCATGCAAGGATACGAAGTGTTTCTATGGTTCATATCGGATCAATTGATTTACGGAAACTTGCATTTCATTTCGTCCAATGTTATCGAGATTATCATAGAATTAGAAGTCTGCACAGAAGCCATTAAACAACAAGAAGCCAGATCCATAGTACTATTTAAAGAATCGCATCGGTTTAGAAGAGATAAAAATATAATCAACAGCATGTATCTGCTTTATCAAGATAATGAATTCGTCTCCATATATAAGAATTGTCTGAGGAAGGTTGTTTGTCATCATAATATGATCCTCAAGTAAGTTAACACCTTAATTTATTGTGTTAGTCCAATAATGCGATAAACCCTTTGTGGTTGAGGAAGCAAATGGAACCAGCCTAATATTTCAACTATTTAGATAATCAAAATTATTAAGTCAACCAAATTGGTAAGTCAACCTCAACAAAGACAAACAAATTATTTAATTTTTGGTTTTATCTATTTAATATAGCAAAAAACCCTTTTTTCTTAGACAAATATGATTCACCATTCCCAGGAATGCCAAGAAGAAGAAAGGGTTGGTGCGAAGACCAGCATAAAAAAACTGCTTAGGATGTGGGGATTTTTGTTAATGAAATAGGGTTTACTGTTATTTACAAGCATAGAGATATTTTACTAGAGGGGGCATACCATGTCTTAATGCTGTGGAAGACTTGCAACATATTTTTGATGCTCTGTGTAACCTCATTGAAACCTTAGTAAGAGTGTTTTAAGGTTATATAAATCGATGATTGTGTTTTGTATTATAAACGATCGTTTACTTTTGAAAATGTTTATTTCAATAACACAATATGTTACTGTATTAACATATTGTTTTAACATATAATTAATTATCATAAAGTTCATTAATTTTGAGGATTAAATAATACTATTTACAAACGTCACAAAAATTCTACATCTCAGATACGCTAGTAAAAGTGCTGAATTATTAAATTTCTCCAGATCCCTCATTAAAACTAACATTTTACTCGTTTATTAAATCAAGCTGGTATAAATTTGGATGATTAACGCTCAACGCTTTGCAAAATACTGGTTAAAGTTACTGAGGTCAGTCAGTACTGGTAATAGCTAAAAAAATCAAAGTCAGTATACTTTGTTATTTAACAGTTTAATTATTTCGACGTCAATATAGGAACATATAATACATTTAAAGTCCATTAAGTGCTGCTAAATAATGCAAATTTATTTATATTTGTGTAACTAAGTTAAAGGTTTGTCAGGAAATCGAGAGTCAAGTTGTTACTAGATAATAAGGTCGGATGACCTAATCATCAGTCAGGACTAGTACCTTCACGACTAAAGTAAAACTGTCTATTTGAAATTTATGGGCATTAGCTATTAACCCTATAGCTGTTACCAGTATTTTGCAAAGCGTTGAGCATTAATGATCCAAATTTATATCAGCTTGGTTTTAAGAACAGTTGAAGTATTGGTTTTAATACTTAATAGTTACATATAATGGATCTGGAGAGATGAAATAATTCAGCACTTTTTCCAACAAATCTATAAACTGAGATGTAGTATTTTTGTGATTGTGCGTTGAAAGTTGGAATCATTAAACTTACTAGACCAATGATTCTTACTTACTTCCAATCTTGATTCCAACTTAAAACAACCCCAAGGCAATAGAATAGTCACAAGCCCTAGACAGATTCATAACACAAAAATGTATGGTTTTTAGGTTAACCAAATATTTCAACAATCAAGACGGTATTATCTTCTTCGTATTTGTCTACACAAGCGGATCACTGCTCGCACTCAGAATTTACTTCGCTCTCGATGTAAGACAACAAGAATTCAATTTAGCAAACACTTATCTTAAAGTGAAATGAACAGATATTTAATCTTAAATTATTTGATACTACTAAGTTTTGTTTTATGTACCCCCAGACTTCGTATCGACCATAGACTTTTCTAATAATTCCCCCTTTCCCCTACAAATCCCCATAAATTAAAAAGCCCTGGTTTACCCACCCTCACAACATTTCTCCGTTTCATTAATTATAACAGACAATTTTGACGCAGCTAAATAACATTTTAGTTTAAAATTGGTTACAGTGTTCCTCGGAACTTTGTCTCACCTCATCGGATTCGCTCTGTCGTCCTCACCGTTTGGTGCATAAAGCATTAAAAGTCTTCAATACTTTAGTCTTAGCAATAATCTATCCAGATACTGACCTTTCTCGATGCTCCTTAACATTAGTTATCCGACAAAACCGTATTTCTAGAAAACTGAGTATACTTATTTATTAAGTAAAGAAATACACTCGTGTACTCAATATACTCGAAGGGATATTCTCATGCTGAATTCCAACTCAATTGAGTTTCTATCCATTAGAGTCAGTTATTAAAATTAATTTTAAATAATTTTTACAAATATAATTAATTGGGCGAGAGACACCATTAATTGGTCCGAGGTTGGTTCGACTTGACTTTCGCCAAGACGTCTATCCCATTAGCGTATTTATTTCCAAAGGAAATTCGCTGAAAGCTCCAGTATTTCCATTTGTAATCGTAAATAAAAAAAAAGCTTTAAAAATATTGATAAGATAAGAGCCTGATCATAAAATGACAAATCATAGATACCCCCTCCACCACTCTCTTCCTTAACAACATTGCAAACCCCGTTTATTGAAAATGCAGTTGACTCTCCCTTAAAATTAGTTAATTTCTCATTCGTTATTAATAATAATAATTTGTCTCCATACGTTTTATCATAGAATAATAATAATTTTATAATATGATATTACAGGAAAGCAGACCGATAGCATTTCGAGTGTTTTCATTATTTTTATCAACCAATATTTTTGCAATACTCTGCTTTCTCTGTATGCTTGGACAAAAAATATCAACAGGTGTAAGTATGTAGTTTGTGCAAGTATATGCAAACTTTTCTGGGTAAACCAATCATAATTACTTGTTTTATATTGGCTATCATATAAGTAAAAAATCAGCTAATTTTATGTCTCTTAACTTCTGAATCAAATCAGAAAGTTTGATTCTTAATGGATTCTGAATAAAATTGCTGAAATTCAATAAAGACGTTAGGTGCTGAAAAAAGTTGATTTCATTAAAAGTATGGAAGAGACGATGTAGATAAGAAAAAAATACCCATGTTTTGTTTTATAAGAGAATTATGCTTGGTTTAGTTTGCAGATTTCTACGATCAAGTTTACATGACAAGTTGGATTAACACAGACAAAAAAGTCAGGAAATCCCTTGGAATTATACTGACTCAGTCTATGAAACCAGTTGCTTTGAAAGCTGCATGGATTGAGACCAGTTTGGATCATGCTTTCATACTTGCTGTAAGTAGATTCACAGAGTAGGCATAAGAGAAGAGTAAAGAGCTTTTGATCTAGGAAAAGTACCCTAAGAAAGACAAGAAAATATAAATGTTTAAATAAAATGCAATCAGATACACTGGAGGTGAAGGCTTATGAATGTAACATCTCTTTTTTAGTAAGGGAGCTAAAACATTTTAAAATTTTAAACTGAGACAACTAATGTATGATTACTTATAGAAACCAATGTAAGCACCAATGTAGATGGATCTCCAATAAACATTATTATCATAAGACATTAAATCGGTCGGTATTGACTTGTTGTCAATACCATATGTTCATGTCAATAACAAGATTATGTTAATCGTCTTATTATCGAAGATTTATATCAAGTAATAAAGGTAAGCCCAAAACCCAAAAAAGTAATTCCAACATTCACTGGTTGTGTCTAGTAATACAACTTTACTTATTATTTTTTATGTATAAACTATACTATTTAAAATAATACACTTTAAAATATGAGAGAGAAAAAAATATACTTTAGAACTGTGGCTACCGCGACTCCTCTAAAAAGGCATGGGGCCCAAAGGCAAGAGAGCAGGGACCACACACAACAATAAAACTACGAATTCTTATTGTAACACAATTTTTATTTAAAGAACTTACTAGCTTTAAACATTTTCACTAACAAAATGAAACTTTATTGTATTGTTTAGAATATATATTAAATGCGAATTATTATTATTAATAATACTGGTGAGACTTTTTTGGTTGTATGCCTTCAACTAATTTATGAAATCGGGAAATAGACGTGCTTAAGGCAACTCGAAGGCAGACGGTTCTTTTTTAAATCATAATACGTACTATTGAAAAGAAACCTTTTTGACACATATTGATCCGAAAGGCAATAAGTTGTTTACGACGATGGTTGATACTTGTGGATATTTAGGAAGAAGATACATCCAAAATTATTTCAAAGTTTTATCATTGTAAATCAATTTAATGATGAATCTTGGGTCAACTCAAATAAAGGATTTTTATCTATTAACGATAAATCAGTAGTTTAAAATTATTGAATTGAAACCTGATTAATTTAATTCTAATTTTTATTTTTTACAAAAAAAGTATCACCCCTCCCCCTCTAGAACCCTTCCCAAAATCCCCATTTAAGAACCATTACTTTAGAAGACAATTTATATATTCATATAATATGTCCTTTAGGGGGGAAAACTGTCCGAGTGCTTTAATATTGACTAATAAACTACACAGCCAGTAAACTACCTCAACGAATTAGAAAAACAATATGAGTGAATAATGACATACTAATATAAAATAAGCAATAAGCAAATATAATATTTAATTTTATCGATTTTTTCTGGCAACACCTCAATGACCGAATAAACTCCCAAATAGAAGAATGGCAAGTAAAGAGTTGGGCCAATTAATACTTTATTTTAGACTTACATACCTAAAACTACCAGGACAACACATAATATTTAAATCAATATTTCTCAAGCATCCATCTTCCACTTACCCTTCCCTTTAGAGGAAAGGACAAATTGAAAATACCATTGCACATTTTTTTTCTTTTTCAGATAGTTCAAATGTCGTATTCATTCATCAATCTGCTATACTTTGCTAAGTCAGTTTAAGAAGTATTTAATGAACTAACATTTATTATTATTCATCACTATACACTAAAATTGTCACAAAATTAAAGAATTGATTGGAAGTCTTAATAGTTTTTCTCTTAAGTCCTAGAAAGCTTAATTAACAAAATGTTGATTAATGTGCCACTAATCAAATCAGAAAAAAGATATTATTTTAATTTTAACTAAAATATTTATCTAGAAATGTAATCAGAAAAGAGTATATTATTTTAATCAAATCTTAAATATTTAAGTCAATGTAAAAACTTTTTAAAAGATCTTCATACAATAGTTATATTTATGTATCATATATTTAGAGAAAAGTCGTTTGGTAAATGGTGAGGAGAGTTGGAAAATTCAGCCCGCCTAACGATGATCATGGGTTGGATCATGGGGCAGGCTTGTCCCAACCCATCATTTTAACTGAATCAGTCAGAACTTTGAACTTTTGTCACTGATAGAATGGACTTTGTATATTTTAGTTGATTAAAAATTCTTCAAATTAAGTGTGTTAAACTAGCTTAACATTTAAAATTAAGTACAAATTGGTAATTTTCCGGATTGCCCAACTTGACCAAAACATTTATTTCTGTATCAAGTTTCAACTCTTTAGTATAAACAAAGCGAGCAACGATGATAAAAGACACACACACATACGCATTTAGACAGACAACGTGGTAAAGCTCATTCAGGTGGTCTTAAGACCACCTGAATGAGCGGGGGGGGGTTTACACAGGTATATAAATTGTTGACCGGGGGGGGGGTTTGAATGGCGATTTTTTAATATTTTAGCCAAATGACAAAAAGAGAGGTTTAAATTTCTTCCTTTAAAATTAAACATGAGAGTAAGGCAATATAGTTTCCAATAACAAAATGGGGGTGTAACATTCTTGGGCATACAGGGTGAACCATTTCATATGAAATAAAGGGAAAACATGGACTTGAAAATAGTCTCTACCCCTAGTAAATAGACTCTTACGAGTTCAAATTTATTATTATTATTTTGGTAACTATTAACCAAATATTTAACTTTAAAAACTTAAGTAAGAAAATAGCGTAAAATTACCTATTTTGAAAATCGCATTAAATCCTTAAAAAGTTGATATAAATATTACTGTATCCCGGTAATTTTTATTAAGCTATTGTTTGACATATATCATAGATTTTGTCAAAACTAAGAGAAAGAAATATATCTAACAAAAATCTATGGTATATGTCAAGAAATAGCTCAATAAAAAATACTGGGATATAGTAATAATAGTTTCTGATTCCTTAGGATTCAATGCGGTTTCCTAAATGGGCAATATTACGGTGTACTATATAACATAACTTTTTTAAGTTATAGTAATATATTAATTATATAATGCCAAAGGAAGTTACGAAACTATTATATTTGAGTAATAGTTACAAAAATAATTATGGTAAGTTATAAATTTGGATCTTAACAAATTTTTTTAAGCAAGAGTTATTTTCATTATTAAGGGGGTATTTTTTTACCGCACCCCAAAACGGAGGAGGGTTACATTTAAAAAGAATCCCTGCACCTGAAACGGATAATTTATATGAAATCCCAGTTCCGAATTTTTAGTGTAAATTGTGTTGTACCTACGGTATATATGAGAAAAAGTTTAAGTTATGTAATTATTAAAACTCAAAACAGAAGACAATGAAGTGTCGTTTGACCATATCACACGAGTATATTGCGTTTTTAGTATTATATTGAAAATAAGGTGTTTCTTTTCAAACTATGTTCATTTTAAATAAATATCATCTAAGCTGAACCTCAGGCTCGGCGCTTTGATTAAATATTGACAAAATCAGTTAATAAATGTTTTTTTTTAATTGTGGGAATCCTATACTATTAAAATTGCTATTAAAGAGCAATTACTTAATATTTATGAGTATAAATATGTAAAGTAATATTTATACTTATTTTACAGATTTTGCTGGTTTGAAAATTATTTCAGAAAACATATTACTATATGGAGTTCACTAACTCCATACTTTTCTATGAAAATACACGAATGTATTTCAGTCTAGTAGTAACTCCAATGGGTGATTTATCACAGTATAAATTTAACTCACATGTAGCCATGTATAAGACTATTTGCTAGGTTTCATCTCATTATCAGCATTAGTTCAATTTTTATCAAATGACTTTTAATTTGATACTTTCAATTTTTATCGGATGATTACTTTTATTGTCCGGCAAAAATCATGAATCAACTTTAACGAAACTTGGTACACATACCTAGTTTTGTAGAAGTATATTCTTATTTTTTTCGCATTATGCATCATAGACTGTGGTTAGTGTCTGGATGGGAAACCATTGCTACCTATGGACGAGCAAAGCGAGTCCTATGTAGGAAGGAAGAGCTTTGCAAATCCGATGTGATGAGGAAAAGTTACGAGATACCCCGTACCCGATTTTTTTTACTTTTACTCGTAGTTATATAGAATAAGTATTGTTTCTGCAAAATTCCGAAACCGAGATGACACCGGAATTATCTATTTTAGGTCTTTTAAGACTTCCTGAGTAGTTTTCTTAAAGTTGTCTGTCTGTATGCGTGTGTGAGTGTGTGTGTGTGTTTTTTTCATGCTCCATATGAATATTACATGCATATAGGCTGCATTGTGTGTGTGTGTGTTATCATCGAAGCTTTCAGTGTATTTTTGCTAGAGAGTTGAAGCTTTGTACAAAAAATAGAAGTCATACACAATAATGACTGAGCAAAATTTGAAAAAATGTTGCAATTGAACTGAGATGTAACACGCTTGTACCCATTTATAAGATTAATATATGTGTTTCATCTTACTATCAGATTCAGCGAGTTCGAAGTAGGGAGGACAAGGGTAGCAAATTCGTTGTGATGAGGAAATGTTCCGAGGTACCCCGTACCAGATTTTTTTGAGACATGTATTGGTCAGAAGGACGTCTACAAACAAAATGACTACGCCCATCAAAAAAACTTAAGACATTTCGCTTTTGTTTTCAACTTGGTCTATAAACTAATTTAGTCTAAAGTCATGTAAAAATAAGAAGATAATCGGAAGAAAAGTGAACTCCATCTTTCCTTGCTTATCGCGGACCAAAGCAATTTCTGTTAAATGACTAGTTCCACTTATTTATCTACTAGAATGCACCACCCTCATTAAAATTATCTCTCTTGGTATAGACTGCTCGTCAATAGTCAATGTCCGTTCAGCACGTCCATGCTGAACGGACCGGTCCATTGCTTTCAAACAAAGCAGAACCTTGCTATTCGTATATTACCTTAGAGTGCTACAGCAACAGCGTTTAAGTACACCGTAAAGTACATCTTGACTGAAACCTTTTAAATACGACGAGCTTGCCCCAACCTAAGATAACTTATTTAGCTGAATTCACAAGCGATGTTTGGAAGGGAATGGAACCCCGTGTTTAACCATCTTAGGGGTTCAACCAATATTTAAGCCAATATTTAAGCCCATAGAGAATTCAACCCAAACTATTCACTCGCAAAGGGTTTAACCCCCTCCCACAAAAATTTGTTATATTCTTACCTTTTTAAGAGTTATTTTTGTTTGAAATTACGTATATTTATTGTTCACTGAAAATTATGAATTTATTTACACCTTATAACTTCTAGAAATGATCATATTTAGTTGATGAAATACAAAATGCTCCGTAACCCAATAAACATGCTGCCAACCGCAGGTTTTAGAGAAACAACAAACTTTTAAAGATTTAAGGATCTTTTTTTAGTTTAATTGTTATAATAAAATAAAATTAGTAGTAAAATTATTTATTTTAATGGATAACATTGTAATCTTAAAAATGAATTAAGTAATTATAAATTTTTATTTAAAATAATAAATAAATAATACATCAGACGTGATACAAACGTAACTCAACTCTTTTCAGCGTTGAACCTTGTTTACAGCCGGGGGGGGGGGGGGCTAGACTCCCTAAGGAGTTGAACTCAGTATCCCCTGCGGAACATCACGTGTGAACCAAGTATGTACCAAGGAACTTGTATGAATGTTTATAATTATAATTATATGAACCTATATGAACTGTATATACTAGAAGAAAATCGAAATAAGACTTTACTAAATTGATTTAATATGGCCGACGATCATTGCAAGTTTTACGATGAAGCTAAAAGTTATAGCTAAAATAAATGACTTCATATGAGTGAATTTGATTTTAATTAATTTTATTTTACGAAAAAGTCTTGTAGTCCGTAGTCGTTAGGTGTTTGGTTAGTTTTTGGGTAGAATAAAAAAAATCCTATGTTCGCTGTTGTGTTTGGTAGCGCAAAAAAGTACAAAATTATTTGTTATTTGGTGAGCTCGAAATTTAAAGCTATTTCAAAATGGCTTACCGATTATGATTCAGTAACTTCAAACTTTTTTGTGATTTATGGAATTATTTAACGCGAGAATATAATTTTGTGAGTTCAGTGTTTTATCTCAGTTTTCAAAGAATGAGCTTGTTTATCCAAATCTGAGATTTACTTGTGTGACCTATGAAACAATCTACTTTTGAGGTGATTAACAACATATTATTTCAGGTAACTCACTCACACTATTTAGTTACTTTATATTTTAACTGGTAGGAGCAGGTGCACAGTGTTAACTTGCCTCATAGAAATGGGATAAAGATGGTATGACGTGCCTGTTTCTGATAATAACAGAGATATTATTACTATAGTTTAACACATGGCTAAAATCAGTTGACAGTGCGGGAAAACAGTGTTGAGGAATCAATTAGTACGTTCACGCACACTTTAGATCCGCGTATCGTATAGAGTAAGATCTCTCAATATGGTAATTTAAGCTGTATGAACCATGCGGAGGGTATCCGATCGCATATGCTAGAACTAGGGAGATGGAATCTAAATGGATCCCCCGATACGCTGTCTTTTTGTGTGTGCACCTTTAGAGACGATTGTATTTAACGGATAACCTTCTCGTTGAACTTTTATTTCACTTCTATATAACCGTTTTTGATCAAATAACTTTTGAAATATTATTTTTTTAAGTGTAACTTTATTATTATGCAAAGAAATCAAAATTTAATTAAATATATTTTTTGTTTTAAACTTCCTTATAACCAAAAGTGAACCTTCACTATACAAGACGCCATGTTTTGGCGGGATCAGTTATCACTCGATCAACTAAACAAATGCGCTGCAAGAACCGTGAAGTTAGTTGACCGTATTGTTTACGGATTCTATACTATCCCCGGATCTAGAGTGTGTGTGAACGTACTAAATGAGGTTGGTCTGATTTGAAATGATGGACGTGGTTTAACATCCAGGAATAACCTCATTGGCTCCTTGGCATGATTTTCCCATGCTGTCAACTGATTTTAGCTGTGTGTTACTCTATAGAGAGGCATACATAGGAAAACCTGAACACCTTTGACTAGCAATATGATCAAATAAAAAGCCCAAAATACAAAAACATTTATTTTCTTAAACCTTTAAATTACTATTCAAACACAACATGTAATGAAAAGCAATGTATGGCAATTAATTTATTATAAACTTAACCCATTTTTAGAGAAGGTTTCTATGAGGTTCACAGAACCCCGAGTGCCCCATAAAGATGTTTCATGCCTCTCTATGTATTGATATAAGTTTTGATGTAAGACACAGCTAAAATCAGTTGACAGCATGGGAAAATAATGCGAGGGAGCCAATAAGGTTATTTCTGGATCTTAAATCATGCCCTGAATCTCAAATCAGGCCGACCTTATTGGTTCCTTAACACTATTTTCCCACGCTGTCAACTGATTTTAGCTGTGTGTCTTACTATAGTAATATAAGTTAATAAGTCGTTGTGAACACCGAGGTTTTTTTAGCTCACTCTCCTCTAATCGACTCTAGCGCTGCCTGTTCCGTAGTTTTTTACACTAAATGATTTATTTAAAAAAAATTATGACCGCTAGTGCTACTTTTGCACTTAAAGTTATATAGGGAAGGTTTTGTAAATGATATTTTTGCCCATTATTGATGAATGTTACTTTGCGTAACAGAAATTTTTTCAACTAAAACAGTTATAAAAATATTATTTTCAGGCAATAATAAAACAGCACATAATATTTGTGTTTGTTTACATAATATTTTGACTTTTGACATTCATTGTTCTATTCTTGTTGTTGATCTGGCAAGCCATTTGTTTAGAAAACTTTATTTAAAAAAAAATCAAACTGGCCAAGCTTTTAATGTGAGTCAATTCAATTGTTATTCTATTCCAATATACTAAGGAAATAGTGGCAATATTTTTTATATTCTAATGGAAAACGGTTAGATTATGATAAGAGACCCACCGTACAATCAAAACAAAAAAATTCCCTACAAATTTTTGACATACAAAAATAAATAAATACATCCATTCTCGGGTATGTAGAAAAGGCTTTTGGGGGCTTTGAGTAGGGCATATATAAGGGAGATAATGTAAGAGAATACTCTTTACATTACATGTAAGACAATGATTTATCCAATATAAAGGGTGGGTCCCTTATTCATACTATCTACAATGGGGTAAGAGTATTATATAGGGACCCACCCTAAAAGAATACAATACAAGTATTCTCGGGTTTGTAGAAAGGCTTTGGGGCTTTGAGTAGGGCATATATAAGGGAGATTATGGCATATTGCCAGTATTATAAGGGAGAATACAATACAAAGGCTTTGGGGTTTGGGTAGGGCATATAAGGGAGTATTAGGGCAATGATGTATCAAATAACAAGGTTTTATTTAATTGAAGGGGTAGGTCCCTTATCATACTATTTACAATGGGGAAGAGTATTATAAGGGACCCACCCTAAAAGAATACAATCAATGGCTTTGGGGCTTGGGTAGCATATTATAAGGGAGATTAGGGCAATTGATGATCCAATAAACAAGGTTTACTTTTAAATGAAGAGTGGGTCATCATGTAAGGGAAGAGATATATAAGTAGTAGATACAATACATCTATTCTTGGGTTGGTTAGAAAAGCTTTGGGGCTGCTTGAGCAGGGCATATGTAAGGGAGATAATGTAAGACAATAATCTTACATTAGTATGTAAGACAAAAATGTATCCAATATAAAGGGTGGGTAGGGACCCATCTATCATTACTTTCTACAATGGGTAAGAGTACATTACCCATTGTACTTGATACATTCTTGCCCTAATTTCCCTTAATATAGCCCAAAGCCTATTTTTACAAACCGAGAATAGATGTAATTATTCTTCTAAGGTGGAGTCTCTTATAATACTCTTACCCCATTGTAGATAGTATGAAGGGACCCACCCTTTATATTGGATAAGTCATTGTCTTACATGTAATGTAAGAGTATCCTCTTACATTGTCTCGCTTATATATGCCCTACTCAAAGCCCAAAGCCTTTCTTAACAATACCCGAGAAATGGATGTATTTGTTGTTTATGTTTACAATAATGTCAAAAAATGTAGGGAAATTTATTTGTTTTGATTTTGCGGGTGGGTCTCTTATCATACTCTAACCGGGAGACCTGTCAAAGGTTTTTTAACCAGTGTCATGCGTCGTTGAAGCACTAGATCAGTGTTTCTCACCTTATTGATCTGCTACCCAATAAATCTGATGGTAACTACCGTGTGACCCAATTCTTATTACTTATATATGAGCAAGTTTTGTAGGCTTAGTTTATTTTTCTTTACAAGCTTAATTGGTTGGTTTGAAATGTACAAACACATGTACAAGTATAATTTCTTGTGATAGGAAGGACTAATTAGATTTGGGGTGAAATTTAATATGAATCAGGGGCTGAATGGCCCTGGTAGCAGGGGGCAGCAGCCCTTCTTTTTAGCCAAAAATAAACTTAAAATGAAAGCAGCGAAAATTTTAAAAAAATAACACATTAAATATTATTAAACTTACGATATATACAAATATTTATTTATTATAAACATGAAATACATTCATAACACCTGTGTCAAAGGGGCCCACTACTCTTAGGTAGGGCCTGATTAGCTTCCTGGAAAAAACGTTTTTTAAAAAGTTGTAAATATTCTCAAACTGTTACCTAAATCTAAAGCCTTTAAGGCTCCTAACCCTCCTAACCTTTATACCTAGGTCTTTAAAGGTTCCAGACGAAGACTATGATTAGATTATGATGAAGAGCCAAGTATGGCTCTTATCATACTTGATCAAGGACATAGAGTTGTTCAAAAGGATCCTAGATATTAAACATAAAATAGTTTAATTAAATATTACATTTAAATGAATAAGGTTTACTTTAGCTTATTTGATATCTACTTATTTATTTTATTTACTTAAGTTCATTATAATTTATTTAAATAAAATAATTTCATTTGATTCAATTTTATTAAATATTAAATTAAATTTAAATAAAATTAGATTAAGCTTGCTATAATTTACTTTTTTAATTGAAAGAAGAATTCTCTACTTGAGAAGCAATATACCCTCCACCCCTATTGGGCTCCTAGAGATAAAGGTTTAGGCCCTTTTAGGCCAAACCCTTCTCGGGCCTTTTTGACTGAGTCTACCACTGAATATGATGCCATAAGATGGTGATTACTTGTGATACTTTGAAGTGTCGAATCCAATAAAATCTCAAATGCTTCAAACTGTGGTTTACCACAAATTAAGAGGCCCATGTTTTTCTATCAAATTTTGAAATATGATATTAGAAAGCTTGGCATCTTGTATGCCTATGTTGGCCCAAATTTTTTCTTGGCCTTGTACTTAATTACAATAAGAACAAAGTATGTTCTTATTGTACTTACTCAAAGTATGTACTTACTCAGTTAATTAGTTTATAATTGTACAGATAATATTGGTGAAAATAGTCAGTATATTTCCTGACCTGATTTTGTTTAAGGTAGGCTAATCCGGGAATGTTTCTGTGTATTGAGTATTTAGCGGCACTAAAGTTCAGTAGGAGCCTCATGCTTCAGAAGTTCTTATTGCTTGTGATAAAATTTTTATTAAATACAAATTATGTGTTCATGATTAACCTCGTAAAAATGCTAAAAACAATTAATTTAACAAGTTAGAGTCTATATATGTTTGTTTGGGTGGTTGGAATTTTTTCTCTTTTCTTATAAACATTTAAGAACCATTAATAAAGTAATAACCATTAATTAATAATATCCATTATAAAAGACCATACTACAAATAAGCTATAGCCCTCATTTTTTTGACCTCAAATATTTTGAACCCAAAATTTTTGACCCAAGTCAAAAAACATACTAAGACAAGCTAATATTGAAATCAGTGAAGCAAATAGGGTGGAATATTTGGTAATAAATTGAGAATTGGTAGCATTAAAAAAAATAGAGGAATTATTTATAGTACTGAATTATAAAAATTAAAATAAATCTTAAAGAAATTAAATAACTATGCCACTTTAGCACATTTTATTTGAAAAAATCGAAAAAATTAAATAACAAATTGTGACGCTCCTGCTCAGGTAATTAAATATTTACCAAAAAATTAAGCAACATTTGGATTAATAAGCAAGAAAGCGCGCATTCCATAGAAACTTCGCCCGTCTTGCGAACCTCAACGCCAAATTATTTGGTTGCTAAACGTACCCGTAACATTATTTTACAAAACCCAACAAAATCTTAAGTATAATCAATTCGACCAAGACTCGAACACGGGGAATCTTGAACCTTAGTCCAATACTTCATCCACATGTATGTAAATAAAGAAACCATTTACAGAACCTAAAGTATTTTTTACTATCTACTAGAGTGCCTGTATATCAGGCACCTGTGATATACAGGGGCTCTACTCTCTACAATATTCCGTACTTAGTTTTCACCTTTTACGTCGGAAATGTGTTCTTCAAATTAGGTGTTTTTATCATGAAATTTACTAGGTATTTTTTTTTGTTGTATAAACTAGTTTTACTAGATTGTTAATCTAGCTAAACAGAAACAACACCGCCTTTATTTATTTTTTTTCTCTTTGCGCCTTTAGCTTTGTGGTTTTTTTCCGACATTTTGGTCAACTTAGAGAGTCGTATCGACTTCGACACGGCTTCTTTTCGATTCAAAGAAAGAAAGTCATAAGTGTCCCAAAAACATAAGTAAAGACAGTTTTCGCGGCGAAAAATATTAACCCTAATTTTTAAAAATCTTGCTAACACAATAAACCGGGTTAAAGACGTCATCACTTTCTAATTTTCAATAAGGGTTGTGTCCTCCCTAAGGTTGATTTTTGTACCAAGTTTGAAATAAAAATATTATTTTCGTTCGAGAGGTTATGTGTTTACGAAACTCGCTAGAAAATACATTATTTATATATATTAATATTGGTTATTTTGGTTTCCGGTAAGTTATTATCTTACCAAAAACCACTTACATAGTAAAAAAAACTCCCCGCCAAGGTCTTTTGGTCCAAAAAAGTAGGGAAATCAACTTTCTGTCCCGCCAAGTCAATGTCCGTATTGGAGTGGAGACTGTCATTGGCGTTTCAAAGTGAAGTTGCTATGTTGGCAATACTAAAGGTCCTTATTCAAACTGTGACGCAACCATCAACTTCTTCTTCTCAGAAGAAGAAGCAGAAACCTGAAATCAGGGACCTCTGAAACGGATTTATGTCGTGGTACGAGGTTCCACTTCCTCGGTTCGAATTCATAATAAAGTACCATTCGCATGAGGTCTTAAATAAGACCTGCGCCGCGACAGGGAAATCTACGTTACTTTTCTCTCTACTTTCTCTTCCTTATAAGAATATATTTTTATTTTTTATTAGTAATTTATAAATTTTTTTATATAAAAAAAATAAAATAAAATATATTTAAAAATAAAAGACAATAACAATAATCTATAAGGTTTTAAAAATAAATAAATAAACAAACTGTATTTTTAATACAGTTAAAAATATGGCTTAAGTAATCTAGTAGGTATAATATAATAGTAATAATATATAATAGATAATCTAATATACATACATTCACACACACACACACACACACACACACACATATATACATATATTATATATATATATTATATATATATATATAATATATATATATATATATATATATATAATTATATATATATATATATATATATATTTATATATTATATATATATATATATATGTATATATATATATATATATATATATATATATATATATATATATATATATATTATATATATGTGGTGTGTGATGTTGTGTGGTGTGTGTGTTGAGTGTGTATGTATACAACATAACACACACACACACACACACACACACATATATATATATAATATGTGTGTGTGTGTGTGTGTGACACTAACTCTGAATTCTTAGAAATATGGGGAAGGACGGTCCTAGACTTCAAAAATTAATCACTACTTCCAGGTAATTAATGGGAATTCAAATTTAGTATGATTATTTTAGCAAATATTACCCATATATGGCAATCTTGTAACTAATTTTGTTAACTTTAAAAAGTGAGATGCGTACTATAATATTAAGAGTTTTAGATATCGCATTGAATTCCGAGAATTTGATACCAATATGACCTACCAGAATACGATGATATTGGTATCGAATATCGATACCAATATCCAATATATAAATATTGGAATTCTCGGAATTTAATTATAAAAATCATCAGAATGATTTTTACCTAGCTATTGATTGACGTATATAATAGATTTTTGTTAAAAAAAAACCTCAAGGAACAATAAAATTTTTTAATAAAAATTCGGAAGATAATTAAATTGAAATGAAATTTGGTGCAAGTATATACTTTTACGTATATGTATTAATAAATATATACAGCAAGTATACCTATGGTTTTCTTATCTTAAAAGTTAAGCAGCATTGAACGTAGACAGTGCTGTATGGGTGCCCGCTGGAGCCACCCGTGGTGTAGTGGTTAAGGTACGCGGCCAATACATAGAATAAATGGACTTTAACCTTCCGAGTTTATTTAGTCATGGGTTCAATCCCAGCACAGGCTTCTGGGATTTTTATGAGAGGGATAAAAATTCTGCGTACCTCGTCCTTCAGAAGGAACGTTAAGCTGGTGTTCTCGAGCACGTGCGTTGTCAGGTACTCGTTAGGTAAGAGTACTTAGGTAAGATCTCTTACCCTAAGTGAAAATTTAGGACCCTCATAGTTGATTCATTATAATACTATAGTGTGCCTGCCTTAGTAGTTTAAAGTGTATAAAGGTTTGGTTAAACAGCGAGGGCACGTGTTGTTCCTAGTTTTCACTAGACTGTATGAGTCAGTATAATATGTATGATTGCTTGAAAAAAGCATGAGAGGAATCATAGAAATTCACGGCTCTACTGTCTAGATTAGATGAAATATACCTACACTTGAAATTAAAAGGAGTAGAACACTATCTTAGGGAGCTGGCAAAAAGGGCCCAACAACGTGGCCTACTTGCCTGGTAGTTACTACCTATCCCCCTTCCCATATTACCACTACTATGGGTGATCGCTAAGAATAAAATGAATGTATTTTCTATTTGAGTACGAGCGAAGCGAGTCCCAAGACGATAAAAGAATATTAAAATTGGCGAATATTCTGAGGACGAGCGAAGCGACTCCTAAGTAGGGAGGACGAGCGTAGCGAATCTGATGTGATGAGGAAAAGTTCCGAGGTATCCCGTACCCTATTTTTCATGTTGTCATTAATGGTAACAAAATTACCATATTTGGGTAATAGTTACAAAAAATTATAAATTTGAACTTGGGTGAGTCAACTCACTGGGGACCATTTCCGAACGTCTAGGACCATATTTTCCTCATATTTTGTGAAAAATATTTTTCCCATATTTTTGGAATCAGTAGCCAAAGCGGAATCGATCCTCTCTTGCCCACTCCATTTGCTGTATCCTATGTGTGATATGTCCTATTTTAAATTCCTTAAAAGAGGTTTTGGATGGTATTAATATAGCCACAAACAGCCATATGTTGTAAAATTAAGTTTCATATAGAGTTACTATGGAGTATACTTCCTTTATATCTGCGGTACACTTTGTATAATGTACTAACTTTGAATACTTTACCTGTTTGTTAGCCAAATATGCCAATAAACTTACAGGTATCTAACTACTTTTAAGTCATTTTTTTAATCTTGAGATTTAAAATACATTTCCCTGAAAATAAGAACTTTTAAATGAAGAAGGTTTACTACTGGCATCGCACCTGCTTTATAAAATAGTAATAGTGCTATTAATAATAGTAATACTATTTTAATTACTTGTACGATGAGAAAGAAGAGAGAATATGTGCTGGTGTGCGTAAGTGCACCTACTGTTTTGTTAAAGATTTAATATTGAAAGGTTGTCGAGATAAAGATAAG
The DNA here is from genome assembly GCA_018340805.1 of Microvelia longipes. Classification (NCBI taxonomy): domain Eukaryota; kingdom Metazoa; phylum Arthropoda; class Insecta; order Hemiptera; family Veliidae; genus Microvelia; species Microvelia longipes. Next base: position 19,420,457 of record JACMZG010001863.1, on the reverse strand, counting down.
AATGTATTTGTAGTGTAGGTAGATAGGGGTGGTTTAGTGTGAGCGTAGTTGTGACGGTGACCGCTAGGAGTAAAGCTTAGTGCAGAGTGAGATAGAAAGAGAGGGGTAATGCAATAGCGAGTCGAGGGGGATTCAGCGGACAGGAGACCAGTCGACTCCCGGCCCTACCACTAGTCGTATCAGGGAGAGAGGTACGAGCTCTAACTCTTTTCGGTTTACAAGTTCGCTAATGGATTTACGATCGTCTCGAAAAGTGTTAAAGTGTGTTTAGACCTCGGGATTATTTCATTATTTACCGTTTTTAATTTTATTTTGTAATGGATTCCCCTCAATTGTACGCGGATCCTCAGCCTAGTGATTTGGCCAAGAAAGTAACTCACCATCAAAACCAGGTCCATCACCACCAAGTGCAACCTCATATCAACGTTAGGAGGTACAACGAGATGGCAGCCGATCTCAACTCACCCGAGATATCTCTAGATTTACAAAATCTTATCGACGATCCTCAATTTAACGATCAGTTGTTCGCTGACATGACCCAAATGATAGCTCATCCAGTTCTCAGTAAGGGTGCTCTCAGACAATCCAATTTCCCCAGGGCACCTGTTTACAGTATGCCTCAACCGGTTCATTTCGAACCACCTATCAAAGAGGAACCTACAGCGGAAGAATTTCGTAACGCTGCCTACAGCGTTATCAGTAACGGAGGCGGTAATGCGTTTACCAACCCTCATAACGGTGCCGGTCTTACCAAACAACAACGTAAAGCTAATAAAAGTGTCGATAAAAATACCGACGAATATAAAAGGCGAAGAGAGAGGAATAACATCGCTGTGAGGAAATCTAGAGAAAAGGCTAAACTTCGCTCTAGAGAGACAGAAGAAAAAGTAAAAATATTGGTCAAAGATAACGAAAGACTTCAGAAACGGATAGAACTCCTCTCTGAAGAACTCAACGTTCTCAGATCCCTTTTCTCAAACGTAGGCGTACTTCCTGAACACCTTCATAGAGAAATAAATAAACATCTTGATACATATCAACATCAACAGTGATCGTACTCTACCCTAGGAATCCCTCACAAGGTACCTTGATAACAAAAAACCCTTTGTGTAAATTACAAACTTTAATTTAATTAAATAAATACCAACTTACGTTATATATTACCTATTAAAAGACTCAGTATGTTATATTTAAAAGGTTCACCATTTATTAGAATTATAAGTTACTTAATAAAACTGAGCTTATTTAATGTTTACTTAAAACAAACTTTTAAGTGCTTAATAAAAATATAAATAAAAGAAGACTGAAATTAAAAAAAGTATTTTTGATAAAAAAAAACATTTTATAATATATTTTTGAATTAAAATCGACAGAAAATAACTTGAAATGTAAGTTATTTGTTTTCTTTAATATAAATGAACGAGATTTAATTATAACTTTACTTGGATTGCTTCCCTATTTGTGGTTAATTTAAAATTTATTAAGGGTTAGGGACTTGTTACCTCTCCCCTTGATGTGAAGGTTGTATATAAACTGCATTCATTTAATATATACGATCTTCTATGTCAAGTTAATAAAACAAACACTAAGACATTTCTAATCATTGCTTAAAGTTAAGTAAGTTATTAAAAGAACAAATTGATTGCTACGTATAATATAAGTTAGCTTAAAGGCTATATGGTTTAGATAAATTTTTGTTACTTATAAAAGTAAGACTCTATAAAGTTCTATCATATTTTTAATAGTATTAAAGCTAATGATAGACATACTTAGAGCTGTCAATGACTTTCCTTATAATACAATAACTATCGACAGTTTTGTGTTACTAAGAATATTGTTATAGAATATTGTTGACAGTTGTTAGACAGTAAGAATATTCAATCTTTTAAATAATAGTATTGGTAATTTACCAGTAATTTTAATTAATTATTATTCGTGGTACCAGATATTGCTTTAATTTTGAGCTTAATGTATTTTTTAAAATTTTTTAAATAAAATCAAAATTTTATTTTCACTTTTTCAAAATGGCGTCCTGAAATGACCTACATTTAAGCAACACAATGTTGCATAACCAACACGTCCCTTAATGTTTTTTTTACTAAATTTCCTAAATTGTTTGTTTAATTGTTAAAAATAGGGAAGCAACTTAAAAAAACAGTCTCTAATATATTTTACTTAAATTTGGGTCTCTTTAGATATAATAATATAAATGAACAAGATAATATATTTTTAAGACATAAATAAATAATATATTGTATTATAAATAATTATTTTAGTGATAAGTTTTACAGATTCTACTTTTTATTTATTTTGATTTTTATCTTTTGTACATTTTATATTAATAAAAAAATAGTTATCAGAAACTATTAATTTAACTAAAATTATGAAAAAAACTATATGAACATAGAATTTAAAAATAACAGAGTAATAATTGTTAAAGTTTTGATGTACTGTTTTGACTTTTGAGGCTTAAATTTTTTTTACTATTCTTGGGAATGGTTTATTTATTGTTTTTTCCTAATATTTATGCGTGTATGTATTTGTTTAAATGTTCTATGAATTGGTTCAAAACTATATTTATTAGTCTATATTCACTAGAATGATTTCTACTTTAACATGCGTATTTTCAAATTAGGTATGTATATGTATTTTTGAAGTGATAATGTGATTAAGTATTTTGTCAAGTATTGGTCAGAACTGTTAATTGACTCAAGTAAAATTCATGTTTATGAGTCATGTGAATATAGACTTAATGTTAACTTATGTATAATTTTGTTTTTCAGTTCAACCACTCAGTAGATTTTTAGAAGCAGACAAATGATAAGACTAATCATATATTGGCTGTTCCTAAATATTAATGAAAGTAACAGTAATAAAATACAAGTAAATAAAATTAATAATATTATTATTAATAAAGCATAAATTTCTGTCTTAATTTTATGAATTTGGCCTGAGTCCATTTATATGTCTTATATAAGACCTAGTAAAAAGCTAAAATTTTGGTAAAACCTTTGAGGGTTTTTTTTCTTTTGAAGGAATAAAATTTAAATTTCCCTTTTCGTTTAACTCTTTTACTATTTGTTAAAAGAATGTATATTAATGTAAAAGAAAATATCAAATTTATTATGAAATATTCCTTAAAATTTACGTTTGCTCTTTTACAATATCAGAATGTTAAAAAGACTAAGTTTATTCGAATTTTAAAATTTAATTTATACTTCGCGTACTAAAATTGCTCATGAATAATTTGATTTTTATGTTCAGTTATTAACTGCCTCTTTTTTACGTGTTCTTTCATTATATTGCTTTCCTATACGCGATACAGGGAGGTAAAGAAAAATTGCCTAATATGTTGTGTTCTTGAAACGGCTCAAAATGTTGAGTATATAACTGCCAATAAACTATATTTGAATAAACTTATATATTATATAAATGTAATGTTTAATAATTAAAAATTTAGATGTTTGTTTAATATAATTTGATGTTAAAAATGGGATAGCTCAAGACAATACTTGAGAATTATAAAAATGTTTGTTTTTTTGCCAGATTTAGTAAATTAGTAGTAATTGTGATTATTATTGTATGAGGAGGTTTAAATATTGCCAATAGGCCAGATTTATCAATTGTATTTATGGGCCAAGTTTTTAAGTCCCATTCGTTAACACTTTGATTAGTGATACTTATTTTTTTTTTTGGACTGAGATAGTTAAAGAAATTTTAGGATCAGTACTTCTTCAGAAAGTAAAAGACAAGAAATTTCCCCAATTTTTAAAATAAAGAAATATTTGTTTTATGCCTTCCTCTGAGTTGCTTTCCCTCAAGTTTGTTTCTACGAGTTTTGACTAAACATTGTGAAAGTATAAATTCCATCAAGAAATTAAAGAAAGGGCAAATTCCCCACTAGAATATAAGAGTTATTTGACAAAGTCGAAGTCCCTTCTAGGGAGTTCTAATTAGTGGATGTGCATTGTCTTAAAGTTAATTTTCGAGGTCACTTATTGGTTTCTCTTTTGTAGTTATTACTAACTGCATACGTGGAAAGTGTATCATACAAGTCACTTTTTTTTGTTAAGTACTCTGTAACACTGTTACAACTTTGTAACAAGTTTAATACTATTGTTCTAAATGTAACAATACCAGTTCTTAGAGTAACAATACTTTTTGTTAAAACAACATTTGTTGTTACTCTATAAACAGTTAAAAATGCAACAACAGTTGTTAGTTTAATGTGTAATACATGATACACGTTTGTACTGATATTCTTGATCTTTTAACAAATGCATTGTCCAATCAATAACTCTGTTAATTGTTAAATTTACTGCTAAATCTTACATCAGATTCTGAAAATTGATTCGAGTGCTTTCCCTATACTATTTATGACGAGTTATTAAGGTTGTTAACTGTCTTTCAAAAACAATGCTTGCAAAATAAAATAATGAGTGAATGTAAGCCCAAAAACATATTTGTTATTTTTGTACTATTTATTTTTAAATGAACTTAATGTGATAGATAAGCAGAACTCATTTTGCAAATTAAAAGCTGCAATTAAATGTATGTATGGAAATACTTTTTTCCGAAGTAAAATTTAATTTGCTATCAAAAAGGTACTTAGTACTACCCATTTTTTATTTTATTTTTTATTTGACAATGGATACACACCATAGGATTTATAATCACCATGTATTCGAAACCACCAAGTAAAAATTTGAGTAATTTTGATGTTATACCTATGGAAGTTTAATGCTCTATTTTTTTAGTTACAGAAATTTGAGGAAACATTTGTATTTTGCCTACCTCTATTGTGCTTTTTCCTCAAGTTTACTGTGTTATTATTTATATATAAAATAATAAATAAATATATATTATTATTATCTATTGATCTTTTATGATAACATGCATACATTTAACCGTGTTAATACACAAATCTTAATTGCAGTTTTTAAAATGTATCTTCGATATAAATAAAGAATAAAAAATAACATAATATCAAATCCTCAATGAGTTACCTTGTTATAAGAATGAACTTTTGATTTTAAATATTAAAATAATGTATAATATATTAATGTAAAATATTTAGTTAGGAGATTTTGTTACCAATTATTTTCTTTGTAAATATTTTTTCTTTTTTTAATTAGATATTAATTATTATATTTTATAAGCTTTTTATTGTTATTTCATTATCTCCTTCATTTTGTTTTTAATTTATTTATATTCTTTCTTTAATTTGCTAGTGTTCCGTTTCTAGTAGTTTTTTCTTTCTTCATTTAAAAAAAACTTTAAAAGTTAGCTTAATTTATGTGACTTAAAATATTTAATGTTATCTAGGTTGTTGTTAATTATTAGATTTTTAACATTTTCTTATTTTATAAAATATCTAGCAGTGATGTTTCTATGGTAAATTCTATAGATGTAAAATAATTTTAATGATTTTTGAGTCTTCAGTGTTTAAAAAGAAAATATTGTTTTGGTATATTCACAACTACATCTATTATACCTTCAATATTTGAACCAAGCTTTAAAACAATAAAAGGAACAAACAAATGAATGAGAACATAAATAAATAAAATGACTGGATAAAAAAAGGAATTAAAAGTAAAATAAAACTTTAAAAATTTTGAGGCGGATATCACGCTTGTATTATGGCTTGCTATTGCTTATGCCATTTAGTACTAAAATGTTTTAAAATTGTATTGGCTCATTTTTTCTTCTTTAAAGGTATGAGAAAAGCTATTGCTGAAGATACTCTTAGAATTGTTTAAACTTTATGTTGAAAAATTTGTCTTCCCTACACAATTTTTTTTGTTCTGTCAAATTTAAATTGTGTTAGGCAAAATAACATTATTTAAATTTTAAAACCACAAAAAATTAAGTTTAAATTTAGTTATACCATAGTACTTAATTAATTTTCTGCGCAATTTATAATTATCTAATAACAATATGAACTATACTTACTTAATTTTTTTCTAAAATGTTTTAAATTTTTGAGAAAACTCATACTTAAACTTTTGGTTATATTAAAATTTAAATATTTTAGCGAGGTTATAATTGGCAAAAAATAATAATAACAGTAATTGTTGAATTATTAACTTGGAATTTGTTTTTGTCTTCACTTTTTTTTTAAATAAATATTTTTCCTTTAAATAAATAAATTATATTTTTTTAATTTTCATGATGTTAATTTATGGTATTTTTCATGATTTTGGCGTACATTTGAGGTGTTTGAATGTAGTGCTAAGATAATTTGATTTTACTATTATTGTTAAATATTCTGTATCTTTTTATAGATGTTAATACTTCATGTTGTATTTTACAACGATATATGGAGTCTTTTATTATCGCTTCACTACTGGCATTTTCTTAATATTATCTTAGCCTATTATTATTACTTGATGAAAAATTCAATTTTTAATTAACATGTTTTAATTACATGAACACTACCACTAATTATTTGTACCAACGAAATTTAACCATTATTACACTACTTAGGTTTTATATTAAATGAAGAATTGTACATTTAAAATGTTTTATTTTGTTAATTTTTTCGACGTTAACTAAAATTTGATAGAAAATTATGTGAAGATTGAAGGATATTTGTTTTGAGGATTTAAAAAAGCCTGGATTTGTACAAATATATTTTTTAATAAATGTTTGTGATATTAATTTACTTTTTCCTATTTATTTTTTCCTTTTTATTTATTTATATATTTTGTTTTTATTACCTGTGCTAATCCAAATTAGCACAGAAAGAAAATTTATCCAAATAAATTTTCTTCTTCCAATTAAAATTTTTCTAAGCATGATTTCTTAAGCTCATAGATTAGCTTGAGTTCTAAGTGTTTTGTGTGCAACAATAATGAAATCTCATCTGTGGCTGGCACGTTTTTCGAGATGTTAAATATTAAAAACACGTTTTTATGATTTTTGATAACTGGGTTATTAATGTTTACTTTCATATCTGGCAGATTTTTTTTATTTTTATACGTTTAACTAAACTACTCTGACAATTTTTTGTGAATCACTTTTATGTATGATTAATAAATTAGCTTTAGTTCTATATAAGATTAGAAATAAATTATGTCATTCACAAAGAAAAAGATTCTGTAAATCCAATTTGATTGCCTGTGCTGTAGTAATGGGTTCACTGTAGAAACTAACTGTTGAAAAAATATTTCCGCAGCGTTGCTCATATAATCGTTGTTGCTTCTGGTGAATATATGATTTTTATTTGATTCTCACATATATGGATATCCTGATTCTCCCGAAATTTAAGTTTCTAAATGTATTATTTTTGAAGTCATTTTTTGAAGTTCAAGCTGATGAATGTTCTTCATTATACATAAAAATTAATCTAATTTAACGGTTTTTTCCTAAACACAAATTTATGCAATTTGGCTTTATTTTTATTAATAAAGTTTTTTCTTGCTTTGTTTACCAATAAGCAAAGTGAATGTCTTAGAAATATTAACTTTAGCACTAAATTTAAAAACTATGCATTCATGCTTCATAGTCAAGAAAAATCAAAGGTAACCAACCACAAGTCACTCCTCAGCCCACTTAAAGTTACATATCTCTAAAACTGAGCTAATGAACATGAACAATGCGTGGTCAAGAAGAAAAATAAGTCATATATTGCTTTTAAACGGTATAATCTTCTTTGGGTGCAGAAAAAAAACTGCACCTTATAATTTCATTTTTTTTTAAATTAAGGTGTTTTTCTCTACTGACATTTAGGAAAATTTGGTACAGAATTTATTTTTTTTTAATTTCTACATAGTAAACTAAAAAAAATGGCTCTCTTATACTGTAATTATTTATTAACTTATTTTAAATTTAATAAGTTATTTTGTACTATGTAAAATATCAAAGGAAACCTATACAGAACGTATTCGAATTGGTGAACCTGCGATGTGTGATTTAATACATCACTCGAAGAATCAGTGTTGCTATATTGTGAGAACTCTGCGAATCGAATGCAGTTGGTATGACTGGCTGACTCAGATCACAGTATCTGGGTCAGTCTCTATTGCGTCATTTATTCCAACTTGTACTTCTTTTTTGCACGTGTTTTTAACTAGCATTTTTCTTTGTATTCGCTGTACAATTAGAAGTACTAACAAGTAAACCCGCATAAATAACAGGGAAATAGTACACATTTTTTAGTGTTGATTTTTGTATTTCCTTATTTATTACAATTAATCAGGAATGATTGAAATGTCATGTTTTTAAAAGAGTCATCATTATCTCTGTGTCTTCCTTCTTTCGTTCTTAATTGTGTCGAATCATATCGACCTACATTGATACTAAAAAACGAAATTCGATTAACACCATATTGTTCGATATATTGTTGATACAATATATTATTAATATATTACTCTATGTAAACCTTCATCTGAACCATTGACCCAAGTTAATAGAGTTTATTAGGTGATTCAATTGGGTATTTTTTATGAATGAAATTATTTTTTTAAAGTTAGATCCGGTATTGACGTCATTACAGAAATAGAGAATTTTCAATGTTAGCCGCCTATACCGATTCCTGCAATGACGTCACATACCATTCATAAAAAAGTTAGGTTATAACTTCCGAATACGTTTGTTTTTCATAAAATTAAATCACCTTTAAAATGCCAAAATTTTGCCATTTATCATCCATGTTAAAGAAATATACTAAAAGAGGAAACGAAAGGCACAAATTCACCACAAATATCTTAAAATAATATCTTCTATAGTACGGGAGCTCAGGGGTGATATTCTATGCCATAAGATTTATGAACCATTTGGTTATTTTATTTTCAGGACCATAGAGTAGATTAAGAAAACCATCGGTCTAGAGTTAGACAATATGCTGACTCTATAATATGCAAAATTTTCACTCGCACTCATTTTTAGCGAATTTTCAAAGAAAAATGAGCTTATGAGATTGGGGTCATGGAGGGAGTGGGGGGGGGGGTTGCTTTTTTTATTCTTGAGGTTTATATCTTTCTTCATGTCCCGAACCCTATTGTTTATGAAATATGCGTGACGACAAAAATTACCCCACAAACATTTCAAAAAATAAAAAGTCTTCATATAGTGTTTAGATTGGGCCTAAATATACATAGTAGTATATGTGTTTTTTACACATATAGTAGTATATGTGTTTTTTAGTAGTATATGTGTTTTTACACATATACTATTATTTAGAATTAAAATTTCTTGAAGACTACAGTCCTTTATAAATATTAATTTATTTAATAACCTTTACATAAATCTTCACAACGTTTCATTGAGCGAAGCTCAACATCTTCAGGTGAAAATCAAATGAAACTAAATTAAGTAATGTAAAAAATTTTTTTATAAAACGAAATATAAATTAATTTAGAAAATGACAGAAAATGTCAGTAAACCAAAATATTAAGGAGGCATAGACAGATTATTAAGATAACGGTGATTTGTAGACGGAGGTACTGTATTTTTAGGGGGTCTTTTTAAATTTAAAATATTTGAATAAATGCTATTTATATTGCTAGTATACCTCCGTCTACAAATCACCGTTATCTTAATAATCTGTCTATGCCTCCTTAATATTTTGGTTTTACTGACATTTTCTGTCATTTTCTAAATTAATTTATATTTCGTTTTATAAAAAAATTTTTTACATTACTTAATTTAGTTTCATTTGATTTTCACCTGAAGATGTTGAGCTTCGCTCAATGAAACGTTGTGAAGATTTATGTAAAGGTTATTAAATAAATTAATATTTATAAAGGACTGTAGTCTTCAAGAAATTTTAATTCTAAATATATATCATACCAGTCCAACAAATTTACTCTTTTATATACTATTATGTTCACAAAAATACGTTAATTTACAAAAAAAAATACCAGTATTACTTTGGTTTTATTAATTGGCATATTGTAAACAAATCACGTGTTTTGACTAATATATTTGAAAATTCGCTTATATCGGCAGTATGCCACTTATAATATGACAAACTAATAAAGTACAACAATAAGCTTTTAAGGCTGCTGATTTTAAGCTGTTTAAGGACTGTAGGACCTCGTATTTTGCTACTCCTTAAAGTGCAATTTTAATCTTGTAAACTTATTTCTGAAATTGCGCTTACTGTTAAAAATATATTAATATGGTTTTTCTATATAATAACACTATACTTGATTAAAAGATTCGTTTGTGCACGCACAATCATATTTTGCGAAAGACAAGTAGTAAAACAAATTTATACAAGATTTAATTTTTTTTATTTTTCTTATCATTTTGTTTGTTGTTTCTTTTATTGTTCTATTTTCTTATTGCGCGTTTTTAGATATGAAATATAAAAAAATAACTTATAAACTAAGTTATTTTGAATAACTCATACTTTGAATCCCTATAAACTAAATTTGAGCTTTTAAAAATGATTAATAAATTATAAAGGTTTACATCGTGTGCAACCGAGTTACTAATTTTTTTCTAACTTAAAAGTAAATATTATAAAAAAATTTAATTATTCATTCCTTTCTATTTGTTATCGTTACCTGGGAAATTTGAAAACCAATACAAACTTATGTTTAATTTAAAATTACATATTTTTAGTTGTATCGAATTTCGAAATATTCAATTATTAATACAACCTGTAATTATAACTTGTTAATAAGTGGACAGGTACCATTATATTGCTTAATTATATTATCTGGTTATTGACTTTTGTATTTTCCAGGTATTCAATGGAATGTGTTGCGTTTTCCCTGTTTTAATAAGATTTGAACAATTTATTAGGTTTGAATTTTACTTCTAAAATTAAAAATCGCGTATTTAACTATTAATAAAAGATCATTTGATACACGACTTATATTTTTAGGGCAATTTATATAAAATTTATACTAGATAAGGAGTACTTCATATCCAAAGTATGAATGATACTGAGGTTTGCGTTCAAATGAAATAGCGTATAGGTTTTAACAAGTTGGCTGCACTGGAATTTCATTTTATTGACTCCTAAATAACTTTTAAATTATTTGAATTTATGAATAAAAATACGGCTGCCCTGCGTTTGAAACTTCTGTAGAAGTATTGGACGGGTTATTTTTTTCATGTGACTTGTTAGTACCCCTAATTTATTTTAATTACAGTCCCCAGATATGCTCAGAACTCTGATCATTATTATAAAATTATTAATTTATAACTTCGTGTATAGAGGAGACATGATGATATTAATGATGTTTTTATGCATATTATGGACAAATTAATGCTTACTTTGGCAAACTAACAAAATGATCGTATGTTAAATTGTTAAGTGAAAATGAAAAATCAGCTACCGTCGATACTTCTTGGTGTTAGATATGAATATCCCTGGACCGGTTTCGATTTTAAGCCATCATCAGCAGGCAGGGCAACACTCGTAAGTTGTAAAGTTTACATTACTTACAAAATTAGTTGTTATTATTTCCTTAAATGTTCTTCTTATAATTGTGTTTATTTCTAATTACTGCAATATTGCATGTTATTTGTTATTATTATATCCAGAAGATTCTGTGATTTTTCTCTCCGTCCTGTGTCTTGTAACACTTCTTCAGGCGAGTTACTTGAACCCGAGTCTCAGACGGAGTTGGCTGACTCGTTGTTTCGCAATTTTCTTCTGTTCTTATCTTTTTTCGTATTTTTTTTCCCTCTCGTTGCCTCTCACTTTCATTTAAACGTTCTTCTGTGGAAGGGGAAAGTAAACAGATAAAGATGAAGAAGGAGAGGTTAATAAACTCTTGTAGCCAGTTTCTTGGTTTTTTTGTTCTCCCACTTCCCTCTTCGTACGTCGCGGTGTTCTCTGACTTGACCTGCTTATTCTCAGAGTCCCGTGAGATATTTCCCTAGACCAGGTTCCATGGCTTTGGCAAAAAATAATTTATTAAAATATTCTTTGTTTGCACTCTTATCATCTACATTTTATTTTGCGTGAAAATTGTTACCTTGTGATCCTCATTTACTTGATAATTATAATTCATTCATTTCATTACGCATTATTTTATAACACATATTATATCACAGGTCCTCTCATTGATCATACATACGATTGTTATACTTTAATATTACTTTTAATTCATGCCTATGAATTATTAAAGTGATTAACAGCACATATGAAATGATATAATCAAGACAAAAAAGGATCGGACAAAGAATTATAGGACTTGAATCGCACGTCCTCAGAATATTATGATTTTTTTAAGCCTAATTCGGTCTCGCAACGCTCAACCTCAGAATAAAATATCGATCCAAAGTCCGGTGTTATGACTTCAGACTCGCTCGGTTCGTCCTCTATACATCTCATGATTATTTAAAGCCTGAGATAACTTTACTCACTACTCTCTCGCAAAGCTAAACCTCAGAATAAATTGTAATTCTACAATTTATTCTAGAACAAAGTCTAGAGTATAACATTGGACTCGCTTCGCTCGTCCTTTAAAAGCCACAATTACGATAAGCTTAATGTGGCATTATTTTGGTTCCACTAAGACCTATCTCAGAGTTATTAAGTAACTAATTTTCTAGGGTGGTCAACGCTTAAATAAGTATTAAAGTAAATAGCTATAAATAAACCATGTATTTTATTGAAAATACCAGCGTTGGCGAGGTTTTAATAATTTCAATCCTTTAAATGAAGAATAGCAATCTGTCATTCTTGCATTATATGTTTTGGTTATTTGAATTTTCAGCGGTACAGCGTCATATTTTTGACAAATGGAAACAAACGATTTTAATAATTTTAATTATGGCACCAATGTATAATATATAATTTTGTCATTAACTTACTTGCTAAAAATTTCGTATCTTACAAAATTTGACTAATAATTTCTGTATGTTTTACGATTTGTTATTGTTCATGCGTTAAAAACGGTAAATAATCAAAATTTAAAAATCAATATTTTTAAAATATTGACCAATATGAAAATGAAATTCTGTAACTCCTTTAACCACTTATACATGTATATTTTTTTTAAATTTTCGATTTCTTTCACGTAGCTGCTACACGTCCTCCGCGCTTCGCACCAAGGGCTGTTTCGTGGCCATTGTTGTTTAAATACACTAAATACATGGCATTTTGCCATATATTTGTGAACTTTCATTGCCTTGCTTCGCAAGCCTGCTCCGCGGGCTTTCGCGGCTCGCTTTAATTTTAAATTAGGCTATTTTCTATTTTAAAGTTTATCTACATTTTTCTTCATATATACTAAAATTTTCATTTGTCGGTATTCCTTAATTTAAATAATAACAAGCGAAACCGAGAAGTAAGGACACGTTCTGAGGCACTCCGTTCCTGATTTTTCGCTATTATTTGACACTTAAGTTATAAAAAGGTTTTTGTTTGACTTACATTATTAGGTCTACTTTGCTTGTATGTTATATTTTCCCTCAATAAATACACCCAGTTATTTTAAATGCACTTGTTAAACTATTTAACAATGCTATTTAAATTATTAATTTAATCATAACAAATCTTCTTGTTATAAAAATTGTTTTACCATCTACCCAAACTTTTTACTACTTAATAAATTAAAATAAAATAAAATTATTTTTTTAAAATTAAATTAAAATTATTTTAATTTACTTATAAAATAAAATAAAAAGGTAAACGAAATAACTCTATCTTGCTACTGTTTATAAAACAATTTAATAAATGAATTTATATGTGATACACTACATTATGGGATACCTTGGAATGTAACAAGCATATTGCTATGGTGCATAAAGGAATGTATGTATACTGATACAATTAGGGATAACTTGGAATGTAACCAGCAAATTGCTATGGAGTATAAAGGAATGTATGTATGCTGATACAATTAGGGATAACTTGGAATGTAACCAGCAAATTGCTATGGAGTATAAAGGAATGTATGTATGCTGATACAATTAGGGATAACTTGGAATGTAACAAGCATATTGCTATGGATCATAAAGAAATGTATGTATACTGATACAATTAGGGATACCTTGGATTGTAACAAGCAAATTGCTATCGTGCATAAAGGAAAGTATGTTGCAGGGTATTAATTTTACATTCATTAGTGTCTGTAATACATTTATATGTTGCAAATTATTCATGTTTTGAATAGTGTCAAATGATTAGTTTATCTCTTAGAAATTTTTAAATTTGGAATCGACCTATGAAAAAAAATCGGGCACGGGATTACTTTAAACTCTTCCTGACTTATAGGACTCGCTGCACTCATCTTCTCTGCTTATTACTCACTTCACTCGTCATCAGAAGATGGGTGTAAACAAATTTACATTACAATGCGTCTTCGGATTCGGTTCGCTTGTCCTCAGACAGTTATTAAGGCATTAGTTTTATTTCCAGCAGTCGCCCTTCCAGGCACTGACCTCACTCGTTGCTCCTTATAATTAGTGATCATACAATAGCAGTATGAATACAATTTGAATAATGCAAAATGTAAAATAAGATATTGCGAATGGGATACCTTGGAACTTTTCTTAACCATAACGGAATCGCTACGCTCATCCTCCTTTCTTCGGATTTGCTTCGCTCGTCCTCAGACTATACGAATTTCCAAATTTATATTGCAACACGTCTTTGGACGATACGCACTGAGGATGTGCGTATATACGCACATCCTCAGATAGTAAATAGATTAGTTTTATTCACAGCGGTCACCCATCTAGACACTGTCCTCTCACAGCGGTGCTTAACTTTGATGATCCAACGAAACCCATAGCCAATTATCCGTAGTGGAATAAAATTTGGTATACCTATTTATTACATGAAGTAATACATGTTAACTCTATTACGTAAAGGGATACACTTGTAACAAATTTCAACTCCATGGGATTATTTTTGGATTTTTTAACATTTTTGAAAAAACGTATACCCGTCATTTGATAGAAATTGAACTAATGCTTATAATATGATAAAACTTCCCACATTATTTTGGTCTAATAAATTTACAAATCGATCAACACTTTTTCCCGCGTTTTATGACTTATTAATGCTTTGGCTGAGTTAATGATTGCCGGTTAATGGCGTCATCAATTTTAATGGCGTCAAATTTTTTTTAAAAAAGTATACTTTTTTGGACTTTATTGGGAATACAATACTTTCCTTGTATACCTACAGTATAAATGAGGAAAAGTAAAAGTCGTAAAATAATGAAAAAAATGTTGAACTGAAAATTAAATTGGAAAAGTCTAATAAATTTTGTTTTATTTTTCATTAGGCGCTATCTAGCGGTCAAGGTTAAAATAACTTTTATCAGACTAGGAAAAACGTCGTGACACTTGAATAGAAATAACCCTATGATTAATATATTTATTATATTTAACTTGATAATTGAAGCAGAGATAATGCCAAACACCTGGTCAATGCTGACCGAGATATTTTGTTGTTAATTAACCTACAAATATTAAGAACCACCTGTTTGACGAGAAAAACAACGTCTTATGTAAAAAGTTAAAATTGAACTTGACTTATTTTTTAGTGATAATCATCTGCCCATTCTTGATTTTGTTTTGTACGTTTAAAATTTAGTGTAATAAAAATTGTATGAAAGGTTTTGATTGCTTAAAGCTAATAAAATTTAATTTCTAAAACCAATAATGAAAACACTTCATGTTTTATAATTATTAATTATCATTATATAGTTATTAATTATAATTCCTAATTATAATTATGAGTTATAATTATTGATTTATGATTTTTAACTGTTAAAAATAAGATAACAAGAGTAATAAAATATAATGAAGATTTAGATCCATCTAGTGGTGAGTGCATTAATGTAGATGAAAAACGTTTTGCTTTCACTGTGGGAGGCATCTTCAGGAATGTAGAGGACATCATAGGTGAAAACACAATGTTTATAGCATGCTCACAATGCTTAGAGCATAGTGATTTATTCATGATGCCCTACATCCCTGAAAATTCCTCCCACAATGGAAGGGAAACGTCGGGTTCTTCATCTACATTGACGAGGTCACCACCGGAAGACCTCACTGTTCATAACAATAACCGTATAAGCCTATGCTATATCATTAAATTCAATATCATTCAAATTCGAATAAGTAAATACTTTGAGGCAAATCTTGAGTTAACTATGGATAAATAATAAGTTGCTTACACTAAAGTGAATGGGACGGGAAAATAGAATAAATTCATTTAAGAAAATGGGTAATATAATATAATACAGAGCACAGATTAGATTAAATCGATTACCCATGATTCATTCGATACCCCATAAATTTATAACTGGCGTCCTAATTTACCATAATAAAAATTCTAAATTTTAGTATAATTTGTGAATTATCGATTAAAGTGAATCTTAGTAAATGAAGTATAAATGCTTTGTTAAAATAATAATAATTGCATACTTCATTATTATATGCCATCATTATTCATTTTCATGTTTATAGTTTTTTTAATTTAATTTGTTTAGCTTTGTATTCTTCGTTTTAAAACATTGATAATTAATCTGTATTTCAATTCTAGTGTTTTTTGCCTCTGGTATGTAGTGTTTTTTACTCTTTCTTTGGTGTTGGTGTTTGGTGTTGCTCCAACACCAGTGCACTTCTTGTTTTACGTTGGATGATGATGCTGGGCTCATCAGCATACTACATTAAACGTTGTTATAATGTATAGTTGTTAACTAAATTAAAAATGAAAGACTGTATTCTTCATTATTCTTAACCTTAATTATTATTAAGTAAATAAAGACCGCATTATTTTTTTATTTATTATTTAAAACCAAGCACTTTTTTTACCCTTTATTTTATCCAAATTTTCATTGTGGCAAAATATTTCTAGGGCCTAATTATCCATGTTCTATTAAGCCTGCTTCCTTCTTTACCTCTACTTCCCGCAATCATTTCATCTTTATTGCAGGATTCTGAAGGTAGAATCAACAGGTTGTTGTGAGTAGTAATAATGTTATGTTTCCTTGAAACTTGATGTGAAACGAAAGACACGTAAAGCTGCGAACTCCTCCCTGGACTCCTCCCTACTTAATATGCAAATTACCCAGCTCTATGCATATTTATAATTTATATACTTACAAACTGCAACAATTTTATATATCAGCTTGCAATGATAAACAAGTAGTAAAAAGCTAATCTTCTTTATTCTTTAATAATTAAATCCTTGCTAATAGTAATAAAACTCTTTTTTAATCATTTAACCCGATTTTTTACATGTATTAGTATAGGAGTTTTTACTTGAGACTTAACCTATAAAGAGGGTTTTTGTTTGACTTATATTATCTGGTCTACTTCGTTTGTATGTTATCTACTTATATTTATTAAATATTTTACCTCATTAAATACACCTATTTATTTTAAACACTTGTTAAACAATTCTACTTAAATTATTAATTTACTTATAACAAATCTGTTTTTTAAAGTAAAAATTTCTTAAAGTAAAAAGTCTACCCTCAATTTTGTATTATTTAATAAATTAAATATAAAATAGTAATCAAAGTAAATCTATTCTTTCTACTATTTATAAAACGATTTAGAAAAAAATAAATTTTTAGTTGACACACCACAATTAGAGATACTTTGAAATACAACAAACAAAGTTCTATGGTGCATAAAGTAAAGTATGCTGAGCATTGCATATTGCTTTTACATATAGGTGTCTTTAATACAATTATATTCATAATTATAAACTATTCGTGTTTTGCTAAACTCAGTAGTGTCTAATGATAAATGAATATTTTAGAAAATTATTAAATTTCGAATCGACCAATAAAATGTATCGGCCTAGATGTGTGACCACTGGGAATAAAACTAAGATAATTATTATTGGAGTACGAGCGAAGCGAGTCTGAAAACATGTTGCAGTATAATTTTGATGAATTTTATATTCTTAGGGCGAACGAAGCGAATCCGAAGTGGGGAGGATGAGCATAGCGATGTGGTAAGGAAAAGTACCGTGATATCCCGATTTTTTAAATTTAGGATAAATATAGTATAAATTTTAAAGCAGCATTGTTTCTATTCTTGTCTATACACATAATTATTGCACCGTCAAAACTTTTTCCAGATTATTTTATGAGGCACTAAACGGTAATTTGGTTCATATTAATTTCTAAAATAGTTTTAGTATGAAGTTACTTAAAGTATGAAAAACATAATTTCATTCTCAGCTATGTATGATTTATCAATTCAATATAAACTGCTTCATACAAATGTAAAAACAGATTCACAAAATATGTTTAAAACGTTAAATGAAAAATATTTATAGCCTAGGATATAGGACAAATACATAAATAATCAACTGCATCCTTTAATATGGTGTAGAGCAAATTTAAAACATCGTAATAATGCAAGTGAAGTTTTATTAAATATATCTTACAACCCCAGTAGACTAAATATAGTATCGAAGAAAATTTTATGAAGTATATTTTATAGATATATATTTGTTGAGTTATTTTATTAACCAGCTATATAAGATTTGGGACGATCCATTCTTCTTTATTGTTTTGACATAAAACTGCTGTCGCACAGTGTTTTCTTTACTAGGTCAAGATTTCCAACCAGATATAATTTTTTATAGAAAACGACGATAAAAGCTTTTATAAATATACTGAAAAATATGTTTATATTTTCCTCTAGATAAAATAAATTTATGATTTTTTTTGTTTTTGGTGGAAAATTAGTACAACGAATGTGTCAAATGATATGTTTATTTTGTCGACAAAATTGTTTCTAACCTTATGCAGTTTTATAAAATAAATGTAGGTTTTAATAAAAATTACGAGCTAGTAAAAATAGTTATGCTAGTAAAATATTTATAATTATAGGAAAAGTATTACTATAATACTTACATTAAAGTAAGAGATTACCTTAATATAAAATTTAATGCTTAGATTAAAGATAAAGTATTACTAGAATAATCATAATTAGTAGGAAGTATCCTAGGATTGTTCATTCGTAGGTTTTCCATTTTTGTTAGGATTGTAGTTCTTGAAATACCCCGTGTGTTTTTAAAATTTGTGGAATAATTCACTCGTGGTCTAATGCTAACTAGATATTTGATTTATTATATATAAATATACACACACACACACACACACACACACATATATATATATATATATATTAATATATATATATATATATATATATATATATATATACATAATATTATACAGCCGATCTCAAAAAAAAAATTAGTTGTGCATTTTTAAATCATTTTATCGAGTTTTTAATTGATTGCCAAAATTATGTTAATTGCTAGTTAAGTTTCTCTGGATTTAACTAGCCCCTTACACATTTGCAGGAATTTAACTATGGATGTTGTGGAAAAATGCATTTCTCTTTCTTTTTGGTTATATTTATTATAATTAAAATAACTCAACAGATTTATCTTATTAATATAACTTTGATGTCAAATAATAAATAAATCTAGCCTTTATACAATTATTTTCTGTCTTTAATGCCTGTTCTTCATGTTTTAAAGAAATAGTTTTTAATTCTAAGAAATAAATTGGCATTTGAACATACAAGAGTTTATGTTATTGTCAGAGTACATTTATTTAATGCAATATAGTACTACATTAATTTATTCTATACTTCAAAAGAAAGGGATTTATTTGAATCACATAACATCCATTCTACAGGGTGAACCATAAGTTCCTCCCCCTCCCGTCTTAATTTTTGAACCTTTAGACATAAATTTAAATTGAGGTACCTGTTTTGTGTTAAGAGAACTCTTTTTTAGTGGAGTAGTTAACTTCGGGTGTCCTATTCAACGCTGGATTTCGCGAAGAATAGAAGAAAGCAAATTAAAAGATAGAGTTTTATTGGGCTTATTGAGATCTATATAGGGATAAATTTAAGGAATTTTGCCCATTTCATATTTTCATATTTTTGCCTAACTTCGTTATTTTGGTAAGAATAAGTGCCTAAAGTCTGAATACGTGATATTTTAAGTGAAAATTTAAGTTTAGTTATTGACATTAAAAAGAATTCTCAAATGTGAAAATTCCATATTTATGGCTTTTCTATTGACCATAATCGTTACTTTTACCTTACACTTATTTTAAGATTTTATAGTCACTAATGCTGCTAGATTTAGGAAAAATAATTACCCTGATTTTTTTTATTAATAATGTAATAAATTTAATAAGCTAAAAATAAGGCCTTTTTATTATTGGCAAATTCATTTTTAATGTGAATACTTAAACTTCAATTTTAAGTTAAAATGTTAAATTTTTACACTTTGGGGGGCAAAATTCCCGTTAAATAGCGGTATCTGACAAAAAATTATGGGGTAAAATTTATTGTATCCAAACTAAAAACCTCAATATAAGTTTAGTACCCTAATTATTTTTTCGCAATATACAGTGTTACATAAAGCACCCTAATTATAATACTATGCCCCCAAAAAGAAGTTGAAAAAAGTACCCTAATTATCATTAGTTTATGTCTTATGGTTTAAAATTAAAGGAAAGGTTCGGTTCACTCATTTTGTGGGTCATTTTAACATTACCTCATTTATACCGTCGGTATATAGGGAATATATTGTGTTAGAAAAAAATCCGAAACTGGGAATTTTCCTATATTATCAGTTTAAAGTGTTTTTAAGACCTCCTTAGTGGTTTTTACAATGTTGTCTGTCTGTATGTGTGTGTATCTCGCCCTAATATTAGGATGAGCGAAGCTAGTCCGTAGTGGTCAGGATGAGCGTATAAATCCGATACGGTGAGGAAAACTTCCGAGGTTTTCCGTACCCGATTTTTTTAATATAAATATTTTTATTTTCATAATAAAAATTATAACAATTACATGTTATAAGTAAATAAGTAAATCTAATTGCATGTTCTTAATTAATTATGGTTAAAAATTATTATTTTTCCGTAACATTTTTTTCTTTTTGATTGTTCTCTTGTTAATTAAAATTAATTACTAAAATAGGCCGATATGTTTTATCTAATCAGTTAATAGCACAATTTCACTCCCTTTCAAAAACCGCTGTAAGCCTATACTAACTTACCGAACCTGAATTTATACAGACACGTAACTAAAAATACTTTTTCCTCGTTTTTATCGTAGATATATAAGTAAAAGTATTTTACTTTTTTACTTTATTTTACTATATTTTTTTTGCGTTTTACTAAAATCCGAAAGCTCTTAATGACATTACTAACTGGCAATAATGACTCAGCAAATAATTCAAATATTCATAAAACGTGAAGAAAAAGGTTTTGATCGATTTTAAATTTAACGCATATGAGGTCATTTATAGGACAAACAAATGAGCCAAATAAACTCTCATTATTAGTTTAGTTTTTACCATTAAATGACTTGTAAACCATTTTTTTAAGAATTGCTAAAAAAAGACGCCGTTTTAATACGGTATCTTCGGTTTTTGTTGGATCATTAAAGTTAAGGTGCACCGAGGTCAGTATCTGGATGGATGACCACTAACCTAATCTATTGCGTTTACTACCAGAACGTACGAAGCAAGTCCGAATTCGATGCGCTGAGATGTTTCCATATTTGAAATGGTAGTATACCATAGACTTAAATGTCTCTCTATTCTATGCCGTAGTATCGCTCCTTTAAGAGCAGAGATCTTATTATATCCCTAACCCTTATAAATGAAAAGATAATTATCGAATCATAGATCTTTGGATCAGTTTTTGTTCATCTTGAAATAGAAGAGTTGCAAAATATTATACAACAAATAAAACAAAACATTTATTAGATTAATGACGTACAATGTTTTTTAAGAATGTTTATTTGACTTTCTTATGTCTTTATTTGTACATACTAAAGTAATATATAAACTAAGTAGGGAAACTCTTATACTCACCTGTGTAAAAAAATTCAGACTTGCGTGATCAGCTGATAGCTGGCTCAAAAATAAAAAATAGCTAAAATTGGAATAACTGCGCATGCGCATCTTAGGATTACCTTTCTTTTTACTTAGTTTTATTGGCAACCCTGATAACATCAGGTGAGTTTTAACTTTTTGGTAGGTGTTTTCTTACTTTAATATGTACGTGATAGTTTAATGATTTGATATTAAATTCTGTGAAATAATTGTTAAAATAAATTAGTTAAAGTAAAAGAGAAAATATACTAAAGGTAAAGTACATGTTTTTATTACAATTTTGAAGAACATCCAGACGACAATGTATTGCCTTAAATATAACTTAAAATTTCGAGTGCTTTTATTATATTAAAAAATGTTCAGTTAAAGTTGTAAAATTACTAATCACAATTAATATTTGAAAGGGAAAAAACAAATATCAGTCGCAAAAATGTGCTAAGTTAAGTAGTGCAGTCGAAAAAAAAGTTTAATTAGCCGCTCGTTTTAAGTAATTTTTAAAAAAAACCTAGTATTTCAAGATTCGGATTTCAACCTCTATTGGATGTAACAAGACGTATTTCTAACACAAATTATTAACATTTTATACTAAAATGTACAAATAAATGCAATAAAAGCAAGAATTTTGAAAACCGTAAATAGTTTGTTTACATTCACGCCCATAGGAATATTTGAGCCAACGCCCTGGTGGACGAAGTGTGAACTACATGCCAGGTCTGACAGAAATCGTGTTTGTTTCCCTACTTGGTTTATATATTACTTTAGTACATAGATA
>JACMZG010001863.1:19277868-19392868 GCA_018340805.1 Microvelia longipes | reverse complement strand
TGGCTGTCGATTAATATTAAGTTATATGATTATGCCTTAGGAACCAAACTCAACAAATTCTCTCAGTTGCGCCTCGGGTTTTACATGTTGTAGTCCCTTCGGTCACTACTGGAACCTACAAACATTTTTGACATCAATTTCTGTGTTTGTTTTGACTTGTGGCTAAACAGTTTATATATATATATATATATATATATATATATATATATATATATTATATATATATATATCTACTCTTACTAAGTTTTGCATGTACTTACGTCTAGTTCTAGTAGACAGACACAACACACTTAACAGTTTTTTACACTTTATCTTAGGTCTCCTCTTAAGCACATCCTCCGAGGATCTTTGCTTAGATAGCTTATCTGCTCTGTCCATGCACTGAAGCCTCTTGGTTTTGCATGCATATCATACTTCTTTTCTTAAGTAGACCATTCTTAGTATTTTGTACTATATATAGCACGTCATTACATGCATTTATTTAAAATTATTTCTCTTTTATTCATTCATACAGTCCTTTAGTTTTAAGCGCTCAGTGATGGGTCATATCAGACCATTTTAATTATCAACTCATATGGTCCCATCAGTGATTTTCTCCTTAGATTATTAATAACTATTTTTAGGTAGGGCAAAATTTAGAAATAAAATAGAATGGATAGTCCTTAACACGTAAGACCAAAATGATAAAAAAAATTTCATTAATAATTTAATGAGGATATTATTTTAGTAGTTTGCCTCCGTGGCGTATTCGTATATAAGCTTTCGATTCCGGCACCGGAGGTCCGCAGCTCAGGCAATGTTCTTTTTCGATTCGCCCTCTTTAATTAATACTTACAGCATTGTACATTCGACTCACTTAAGGTGATTCCCGCAGAGTGAAATCCTGGTTGGCCGAAAGGCCCTAAAACTGTCATTTATTTATTTGATTGTTATAATAATAGTTATTTTAACAATGTGCGAATGTTTTACCTAAAGAGACTTTATATTTCTATTGTTTTAAAAATAAAGTCATTAAGAGCGATCCCTGTGGTAACCCGTATAAACGTGATAATATTGTTTAGGTATTTATCTAAAAAATGGGTTAAAAAGAGGGTTAAAAATAAATTAAAAAAAACAAGAGTGAATAGACCGAGTGGCGACCCAGTTGGTAACGAAGGGGAACGAAGTGACGTAACAATAGCTAAGCTAAGGAACGATCAGAGGCGCGGGGTAGTGGCGACCCAGGGGTTACGTGCTCTTACTCTATACCTTACTAAACTTATTCCTTTGAGAAAAACTATTTGAACTAAATTTTTCTTTGAAAAGTACCTATAAAACGAGATGTTAGTAAGTTAACAAAGGAGAAGCCATACCTATTACATCCTTACGCTCATTTTTCTATAATATAAAATTTTGTAAAATAAATCCTTTAATTCATCCTGTGGATTCCTGAAATTCGATAAAGAATTCTTAAGGCGAAGCGATGAAAATTATTCTAGTGTTTTATCCCGCAGTGCATAGATTAAAGAGATGATTAGATTAAAGGCACTTTTGTGCCCAAAAAATGTGTGCTACAATATTATGTGACATTGTTTTACCATAAAATTGGAAACTATTTGAAATTTAAAACAATTGATATATTTCTTATTGATATTGGAAAAATATCTATTGTTTTTTATTTAATGTTATGAAAATTTAATTGTACATTGACACGATTTATGCTTTTTATGTCAGTGATCAAGTGCGTTAATTTATTTAGTGATGTATATTTTTTATTAATATGTATATGTTTATTTGCCTATTATAATTACTTGAGTCGATAAAACAATTATTCTAAACGAATAATGGAAGTAATGGAAGTTAAATAAATCAGAGTAGTTTTATAAAAATAGAGTGCCGTGACCAGGATTCGAACCTGGGTTATTGCGGCCACAACGCAATGTCCTAACCACTAGACGATCACGGCTACCAGGGGCTGGGTGAGGGAGACTTTCCCTGTCCCTTTTAAGCACAGCCAGATCGATTTTTCATTCACCCCAAATTTTCTCTTTTTAATTTCCTTACTTTATAACATCTACTTATTTATTTTATTTTTCTTGATTTAAAAAAAAAATATTATTCAGTGGTGTTGTTAATTAAAGCTATGCCAAATACCTTTACTTTTACAACGACACCAAAACTTTAAAAAGACTTCGTTTAATGTAATAAGTGGTAGTGTTAGTTTAATACATTAATGTGTATTAAAAACAATTCTAAATACCATGATGTTTAATAAAAAAAACACACTACAATTAAAAACAATAGATACATTGTCAACCACTATAGTATAAAGAAATTATAATTGACCGGTCAGTATTGTTTTTAATTCTAGTGTGTTTTTTTTTATTACACATCATGGTGAGTCTATACCACAAAATCTCCGTCAAAAGAACCAATGATTTAATTCTAAATATCTTATATTTACTCATTATTTTGAAAGGTCATAAAATATACTTAGATAAAGTCGCACTCTTGAAATAAAATTGATAGAATAATTCCCCTCCCCCTGGGTTCTTAGTTTTATTAGAGGAATCATAAATGCAGTAATACAGTTTCAGTAAAATTTTACTGAAACTGTGAATATAACTTCTGAAGATGTTTGGAATATCAGGATCAGGGTGCAAAAGATTATAGATGATTGTATGTATATTTACGTGTAACTAGACTTTTGTGTCTTACGATATCTTTCGAACAGTTTCTTGGATCAGAATGCAACTTGGTGCAATTATCAATAATGTAAAAGTACAGAACCTTATTGTTTGTAAAATATATTTAAGACGTCATTAACCCACAATAATGACTCCTCAAAATTTCCTTGAATAGCTTTTACTATAAGTTTGATGAAAAAAACTTGTTTAACTTTACCCCTACCATCATTTATGAAGTGAGTGTACAACGAAAACTTAAAAAAAAACAAGGGAGGGAGTTAAAAACAGCCGGCATTTGAAAACTAAAACTTCCCTAAAAAAGTAGGATATAAATAAGTGAAAATATATCGTTAAATGTGGCTTGAAAGTGATTAAAAAGTTAACATTTTTACCATTAACACCAAAAACACTGATAAGAACTCGCCTTTCAACTATTTTACTAGACATAAATTTTATTACAATTCTGGATTTTCCTAATTAATTAAAACATGAACTTACGAGTTAAAGAAACTGTTCAATTATAATTAATCCCGTCGCAAGGCTTTAAAAGTATAGTAATTACATTCTGTTTCATATTTATACTGCTTATTTAAAAATTGGAAGAAAATATAATACTTAGTAACGTAATGTACTTGAAGTACAACTTTAAAATAAAATAAAACTTTAACTCCTTAGAATGCTGGCTTCTATACTTTAGTTTTAGGTTTTGCTTTATAGTCTACATTCAAGTACATTCGTAGTACAACAATGATTCTCTTAATTTTAACTTGGAATAGCTTTCAGATGTCTTAAGGATTAAATTTTATGCTCAAAATATGTTGAAGGTCTTGGCTTAAGATACGAGTAAGATATCAACATCAGTGGATTTTTCCTATTTCTCACCCACTGCTATTGATGTATTTTTTGTCATATATCTACTAGTTCATAAGTATTTAATTGTTAAACATATCCGTTCCATAGGTCAGACATTCGTAAGTTATTGCATGTTATAATTACTCCAAGGTGAATGCTAGCAAGGAAAATCATATAGATCGTATGAAATCATATGTTTGCTAATAACATAAGTGGAGGCGACTGTATAAACTAAGCGTTAATAAATGTGTACATACTTGGTTACAATAAACTTTATTTATTTGAATTTAAAAACAAATCGGGTATAAGATACTTAGCATTTTTTCCTATGATTTCCCTAAATTTCTTTACTATTCCTCAAAATATGAATATGATCATCATATATCAACAAATATATATTTGAGTATACTGTGTCTCGCTTCGCTTGTCCTAAGATAAAAAAAAAGATTAATTTTATTCCCTGAGATCACCCCTCCACGTGCTGACTACCCTTGATGCGTCTTGACACGAGTGGTCACACAAAATCCTTGGGTTTTAGCTGTATTAAAATGAAATTTTGTATACTTGTTTATAATATAGAGGAATATACTCTTCGTGTATGAACTCGATTGTTTTTAGCGAATTTTCTATGAAAAAGTGAGCTTATGAGGTTTTTTTTATTTGTTAAAACCTTGTTATTCGATAAAATGAGGCCTTGTTCGATAAAAATTCGATAAAATCTTGTTGGCTACGCGGCGTCAGCGCTAAGGGCCACATGTTTGTTATCCTATATCAGTTCGTCAGATTGCTAGTTTATATAAGTGGCATACTGCCTCGATGTAAGCGAATTTTCAAATGTATTATAAAAAAAACGTGTTAATGTGTAAAAAATTCAGCTCGAACTAAACATTTGAAAAGGATTTGTGATTTTTTGTTCGTGGGATATACACACACACACACATATATATATATATATATATATATATATATATATATATATATATATATTATATATATATATATATATATGTATTTATTTATTCATTTGTTTATTCATTTCTATAAATTTTCTCAGTTTGTACCCCGTTTCACAAATCCAACCCCTCCTCTTTCTCTTTCCATGACGTCAACCCATAAGCTCATTTTTTCTTCGAAAATGTGCTAAAAAATTAACTAATTCAGGGAGTAAGATAGTATAACTTGGTCCATATGTTGGTCTGATAAAGTAGAATGTGATTAACAAATTGTCAAACAAACTGCTTATTTTACCGCGATTTATGATTTTTTACCTATCATATACCTGATTATTTTCTGATATCATTAAGAAATTATTTTCCAAAAAACACAACTACACTTAAATATTGATTTTGAACCAAAATTCAACTCTTTGGCATATACAAACTTAGTTCTTGCGGCTTGTGATGATAACAGACACACACACATACCGCTAACTTGATAAACAAAACCCCCTCAGAAGGTTTTGGAAACACATAACCTTTCGAGTAGACCTACTCCTACAGTATACAAAGAAATACTGTAAGAAATACTACATGAGCAAAGAAAAAAACAATTTTTCAAAGTTCTCTCAAGTTATGGATACAAGTAGAAGTATTACAATATCAACCAGCACTGGTGCTTGGTTCATGCTGGCATTTTTAAATACGTGTTTATTTGTTACTGTTTATCTTAACAGATAATAATTGAATAATTGTGAAATCCTAATTTTTATAACATATTGGTAATATTTGTTTAGTTAAGAACATTTATTTTATATTTTATACTATTCTTTTTTTAAATTTTACATTGTAACATTTTTCTTGAATGATACAGCAACAATTATTACAATTGTCTGAAGTAGTATATTTAACATTTAAATTGCTTATACTAAACTTAGTAGGATATCTATTCTTTAATGAGTGTGCTTCTAGGAGAAAGCAAATTTACTAGTTTTATTTACAGATTAAAAACAAATTTATTATTTTAAAGCTCATTAATTAATTAGACAATTTAAAACTAAATTTTAAACTGTGGATAAAATGTTAGAGTTTTAC
Organism: Microvelia longipes; assembly: GCA_018340805.1. Taxonomy (NCBI): domain Eukaryota; kingdom Metazoa; phylum Arthropoda; class Insecta; order Hemiptera; family Veliidae; genus Microvelia; species Microvelia longipes. Next base: position 19,387,320 of record JACMZG010001863.1, on the reverse strand, counting down.
TTACCTTGCTAAGGTGTATCACCACTTGGGTCATTCCTCTTATCAAGTCACTTTAACCAGGGTTTATTTCAAGGGGGCCCATGTGGTATCCCCCCCTCCTGAGCAACAATGACTCCCCCCCCTCCCCGACAGAAAAAATTAAATGTAGCCCTTCTCCAAGGTTAAAAAATTGCCCCCCAGTAGTAAAAATAGGTCTCAGGCTAAACAAGGTTGTCGAGATCAAGATAGCAATGTACCATTATTATTTTGATAACTCGTTGCTACTTTTGGTATCTTAGAAAAGTTAAGTGATAGTATTCCGTAATATTTCCCTATTTTGGAAACCGCATTAAATCTTTGGAAATTGTATTCTAATATCACTATATTATGGTAATATTTTTTATCACGCTTTTTTATTTATTTATTTATAATTGACGGCATGAGCAATTTCACAAAAATATTTAAAACTCAAACAAAATTCATTAAAAAAAGTTACAAACAAAAAAATTATGTTACAATTAATTCAGGAAAAAATAAATTACAAAGATGGATTGTTGATTGAAAAATATTTACTTAAAAAAATCGGGTACACGGTACATCGGAACTTTCCCTCATTACATCGGATTCGCTACACTTATCCTCCCAGCTTCAGACTCGCTTCGCTCGTCCTCAGAAGTTCAAATCGTTAAATTTATACTGCAACACGTCTTCGGACTCGCTTCGCTTGTCCTCATATAGTAAATACATTATTTCATTCCCAGTGGTAATTTTTTGTTCGACATATCATAGATGTTTGTTGAAAATATTTGTTTCTTGTAGTTTTAAACAAAAATCTATGGCACATGTCATACAAATGCTTAATTGACCTGAATATAGTGATATTCATTAGAATTCTTTTTTTTTAAGATTCTAAGGGATTTTTTAATCCTATAACATAACCTTTTTGAATTTACTAAAATTACCTTATTTGGGTATTAGTTACCCAAATAATAATGGTAAATTAGAACTTTTGTTGGAGCTAATTTACTGGGGTAGAGAATATTTGCAAAAGCCTAGGACCGAGTTTTTCCCTTATTTTAAAGGATTTAGTATTGGTACATACATAGTGCTGCACCCTGTACATAACCATGTACCCTATTTTATTATTGGAATATTATTGGTTATTATTGTGTTACTTTTGTGCAATTTTATATATTTTAAAAAAATACTCTGCATTTTATTAATTTAATATTTATTTTATTTAAATCAATTTATAAATAAAAATATTATTCTTTGGAATAAGTTTTTTTTAACATTAAACAATTTTTGGTCCCCCCTCCCCGGCCAACAATTTTTACAACTATGTAATCCCCCCTCCCAATTTTTAAATCCCTCTCCCCCGGGGGAAACACCTCAGAAAAAAACCCTGAATTTAACCTGTGTGGGTACTTTGTCAAATACATTTATATTATAGGCAATAATTAATAAAATGAAACATAATTAATAAAGGTATGTCGATACCTTTTTAATTTTATTAAAAATGTTAAAGGTTTTTTAAAAGGATTTAATTTTACCGTCGGGTAGCTGATGATTTTTCAATAATCAATAAAGTTATTAAATTCCCTAAAAACTTACAATTTTGAAGTATTATTTTATTTATTATTGGAATGTTTCTGATGTATGTATTTTTGTTTGCTTTTTCTTAGTTAGACTTACCTACATTTACGGTTTGTAAATACACATCTATTTTTATCTTATTTCCTTTGGAAGCTTCGCTAATGAGATATCGATATTAGTTCGAGTTTATGATGCGTAATGAGTTGGCACTTTGTAAATAAAAATGTACATTTTAAAGGGGTATCGAGAACAATTAAAACAACTGATTATTTGCATAGGTTAAATAATATAAACATTTACAGTATAAAAGAGTTGTATTAAATTGTAATAGTTTAATTTACTGTGGATTAATGAAGGAGTGACGCGAGTGTTAGTGTGTATCTACAAGGATGCTGTGGTGTAGATGTTTTGCTCTATGGGTTCACTGAACCGACACGTGTTGAAGCCAGGGACAAATCCACGTGTGTACATCGAACTCTGAGTACCTGGTCTTCCTAGAACTTTAAACTTCTCATTGGTAATCTTGAAAATTATACATAGATGCAACTTTTTTAGATGCTTGTTTTTTAATCCCTTGAAACCGGATTTGACCTTAAGTCCAAACTGCTAGCAGACTAGAATGTTCTTAAATACTTATGCTTCCCACTCTGTAGAAAATTTAAGGAAGCGTTTAAAACACCATAGACCTGTTGCTTCATGAAATGAAAACGCTGGTAATTTCACTTCTTCACTGCAAATTCCTAGATTTCACATTTAGGAACCCATGTACCAATAAAATGTTTAATGGAACACATGCATCTTTTTTGCGAGGATGGGCGATGAAAATCCTATTATGTAAAGAGAGGTTTGAGATAGAAGGAGATAAGACCCCTTGCCCAATTATATATTTTTTTAATTTTCACCAAGACATTTATTTTATACGTTAATAATAAACTAAGTTCCTTTGTACTATCTAATTATACTGAAAACGATACAAAATCCCCACTATAGTTCTCTACTGGGGCTCTCATCCTTTTGAAACATTAATAATTTTCCACATTTATATTATAAAAAAGGAAAAGTATTGTGCCTGCAAAAAAATCCGAATCTAGGATTTTATCTGAATTATCCTTATCAGGTGTTTTTAAAACCTTCTGAGTAGTTTTTACAAAGTTTTCTGTCTAATTTTGTGTGTGTATGCTAGACAGTTGAAACTTGAAACTAAAATCAATATTTATGCCTAGTTGGGCTATCCGAAGAATAGCATTGTGATTTATGCATTTGTGCTATTATGACGTCATATCCTGCCAATCATAACTCTGCAAAAATGTTGACTGTTCTTAAATCGCGGAAAAATAATTTTATCGTTGTGAAATTTAGCATGCATGTTGTCACATAAAGGAAAAACCAATGTGCCAAGGTTCATCTCATTATTAGCATTAGTTCAAGTTTTATCGAATATCATGGTGTACGTTTTTTTAAAAATAATTGTAAAAAATCTAATTTAGGATAAAATGAAATTTATCCCTTAAAGTAATAAATACGAATACTGCGTTATTTTTTTAATTCGGCTAGTATATCTACGGTTTTTGTTGGATCATAAAAGTAAGCGTAATCGAGCTAGGTCAGTGGCTGGATAGGTGATCGCTAGGAATAAAAAGACTATATATTTACTTTTAGAGGACAAGTGAAGAAAGTCTGAAGACGTTTTGCAGTATTAATTTGGCGATTTTTATATTATAAGGACCTGCGAAGAGTTTCCAAAGTAACGATGATAAACCTAGCGAATCCGACTTAATAAGGAAAAAATCTGAGGTTCCCCGTACACGGTTATGACAACAAAGATGTTATTATTAGGCATTTTAGTTTAAGATTTATGAAAGTACAATATGAACCACATTTTAGTGGTATATTGTTGATGGAATAACAGGTGAAGTTGCTAGTATTTCGTCTTCAGGAACAGGTTTCACTTTCAACTTGCTGAATGTTCAGATCTGATAACTTATCTGGAGAATAATTAATGTTTTTGTTTCTGCATCTATCAATTAGTCTTTTAGTTTATTATTTCAAGACACCAATTATTTTTTATCAATCAATTGTTTTTATTAATGAACTTTCGAGCTAAATTCTATTAATATTGATAACCATTAGAAGAAAAAATATATAAAAAATCGTGACTTTTATGACTCTTTTTGTTGCACCGTGACAATTAGATGAAATTATTTGCGTAGCTGTATCTTGCGCCACTGTTAATTCACCTAAGTGAATCTTTTACCTTACTTTACTTTAAAAAAAAAGAAAAGCGACAGTTGAAAAAATGAACTTGTCCATTTTGAATTCTGATTAAATTATAACGTGCCAAGAAGTAAACTAGAGTACCACATTAATTTTTTATGACAATCTGGCAGATGCATAAACTAACAAAGGAAATAGCAGAGGTTATGTTAGCTTTTTATAAATTTGTTGTTATCTCAACTCAACTTGTTTCGTGTGCTTTAATTTATAACTTCTTTTAATGAAACTTTATTTACTTATAGTTGCTTTACTTCTTCGCTTATATTTGTCAAGGAGTTCTACCATTGGCTAGCCTCAACAGTACAAACCAGCAAGCCACAACAGATAATTACATAATTCTCTGTTACTTGTAGCAACTATGTATGTGATAGAATGCAGTGTGACAGTAAAATAATTTATTTAAAAAAAACATATAAAATAAAAAATAGTATCATTATTATTTACTGACTACTTTAACGTGTTTTTGATAAAAAAATTTTGGTAAAAGTATGGATGGAAATTTTTACATTTGATGTACTTCAAAAAGGTTATTAAGCTGGTGGTTGCAAGCCTGTCAAGCGGTGTGAGGTACTCGTAATAGATCTCTAACCCTAAATCGACCTGCAATTTAACAAAATTTAGGACCCTTAGTAATAGCTTAATATATTTTTCTGCCTAGAGCAGAAAAGTCTTCATTCTAGGTTTGTATGTTATGAATTTATTAGAATTCTTGTATTTAAATCTTCTTAAACTTAACCGACTGTAGAGTACTACATTAAGTACCATATCGTGTGGATCGTTTCTTAAATAATTTCATTTTTCTACCTTTAACTTGAAAGAAAGTGGTTATGAAAGATTAATCCAATCAATTGTTTTAATCCAGAGTCTTGAATAATACTGATTGTTATAAATTATTCTAGTCCAAGGTCTAAAACCAAAAAATGTGACTCATTTTGTTCTGTTTAAATTAAATTGTCCCGTAAATATCCTCAAAATATGAAGGAAAACTAACTGTAAGCAGTGGAAGACAGCATATATTTGGTCACAACATTTTGGAAGTAATTCTGTTTTAAGTTGTCCTATATTGTTGTCCTATATGGTTCTTGTTATTTGTTAGAACAATTATGAAGGAAACTTTGAAGCTCATCAAATTTCTAATTGACAATTACAGTTTTGCAAGCAACATTACTTATTATTATTACATATATTATTATATATATTATATATTATTAACTTATATATATTAACATTATATAGTTATTTAATTATAATGAATAAAGGTTTATATAGAAATTTGTTGAATAGAAAATTTACCTCCTCAAATGTTTGCACAAGACAAACAGGAAACAGCTTATTTAAATAAATAATACGATTTCTAAAATAATTTTTATTCGATATATTAGTTATTTTAGTCTAGAAAACGATTTGCTAATAATTTTCAGGAAGCCCATTGCGTGAGGAGACAATTCCTTTCTGGTATTTTTAGCACCTGTTTGATCTCTTCATATTCACATGATTCTCGCAAAACCGGAACTTCCAAAAAAAAACAGGGCTCATCCCGAATAAATCTGTCATATTTCGACGACTTCGGTTCAGGGAAGTAAAGTACAAAAGAAAAAAGATGATTCTTTTGCGGTAAAGAAGTTTTACGAATGTTGTTGGGTACGGACACCGCACGCCTTCTAGTGTACCCGTGTAACCCTGTCCCCCGCATGTTTTCCCAGGTACCTTATAACAAAAGAAAAGTAAAAAAAGGTTGTCAACCCTTTGACAAAAGCAGGTCCGAGAGGGTGGTTCTTTTCATAAGGGTGCCCTTAGGGAGTGAGGAGGAGGGAAACTGGTCTCTTTAGAACTTGTACCGGCTAGCATTAGAGAACCCTTTTACCTTCAATACCTTTAACTTCTTTAATGTTTCTCTAACCCCAGGAAGAACTTAACACATCACCATACAGGAAACCTGAACCGAACAACTAGGAAGAAGATACAGCTCTCCTCTATACATCTTTTATTATCTGATTATTTTTCTTCTTATTCATTCTCTCTTCTCTGCATTGTGTAGTTTGTTGTAAAAAAGTAAAGTTTAATATTCTTTAAAGCATCTTTCTTGCTGCCAATCATATTTTTATAACATTAACAAATTAAAAGAATGCCAATGATATTTGAAGCTGCGATGAGCTCTCTACGTAAATTTTCATTTTGTTTCCATAATTAAATTACTTATTAAAACATGAAATTTACTTAGATTAATCCATGTTGGTGAAAAGGACACAAAGGTGTGGTCTACTCACCAGGCTTGACCTCCCCACTTTTACTGCTACTAGATTAAGCCAAATTTTTCTTAAGAATAATATCAACACCAACAACGTCTTTCCACTAAATTTAGTGGAAAGACGTTGTTGGTGTTGATATTATTGAAGAAAATTCCACTGCGCTTACTGAAGTTATTTTCTTAAGAAGTTTGGTAGACTTAAGAAGTTCCTTTAACACTACGATTGTTTTGAAGGGCTTTAATTGTTTTAGAACCGATAATCTATGTATAGAATTCCTGTTTTGAGGGTTGAAAAAAATTCTAATTTTTTGTTAAAGACGAAAGTATTAATTTGAACATATTTCAAGTTATGATCGAATGACTCTTGAGAAAATAGATAATAGTAATCGACTTTAGTTCCTTTTACAAATATTAAAACATTTTGCTCTACTATCTTTGAAATGTTGTAGGAATAATGTTGTTAATATTTGGGTAGATACATATTAGCTTATCAGTAACGTGGTATATTATTATACGTATATAATAATAATAATGTTATGGGTGTGTCACATTTACTAAGCTCAAAGTAAAGCTAAAGTTGGCGAAATCTTTTTACAACAAATTCTATTAATAAAAAAACTAAGAGCATAGCCCGGGCTATGAACCCCGGACCTCGGTGCCGAAGTCCAGTACTATACGACCGCGGCTACGGAGGCATATTATAACATCTTATAACGGCGATGTCAAAAAATCGGGTACGAGGTTCCTGAAACTTTTTCACACTTCATCACTAAAATATTCGTTCTAACCATTTCCCATGTTTTATATATTTTTGCTGAATCATTATAGACGTTCTAAATAATCTATTTGTCATCTCAAATGGTTATAATCATATACTTTTGGGTTAACTTTTTCATTGGTAGTATAAAATCTTTGGACTTGGTAGAGCAGTAAACACCCGGATGATATTTCAACACTATGTCATATCGATCTAATAGCTGCATTTCCTACTTCAACTATCGCGAGCAGGTGTCGTTCGTCTTAACTATTCTCGAGCTCTTTAATTGATCCTGTATTTCCCTGAGAACTTTGTTCTAATTAACTGTTAATTAATGACAAGCTGCTATATTTGGTGTAATATTGCTTTTCTAGTTATTTAAAGGTATGACAAGGTGGTTCAATTAACTATTTCATAATTGTGTTGTTGTATCGCAATTGTTTTATACCGGATTATTTATCAAACTAATATTTACATATTATTATACTGTTTATGAATCTATTTCCCTTTTATATTTAGATGTAGTAAATCATAAAGGGCATAGCTCCCAAAATTCTAATTCCAATTAGCCTAAAACATAAACCAATGCTTCTTAGCCTGTGGCATCCAGGATATTAAATGCCATTAATACTTTTGATTAATCACTTGCCAGGATTTCATGCCAACGATCTCATTAGCATAATTGTCCTAGCTAATTCGTTATAGGAGAGATGGTTTTACGTATCTTATAAGTTAAACTAGACAAAGTAAGGCCTTCTAAATGCTCTTCCAGCTAGATTTCACCATAAATATCCGTTTCGGGTGCTTTAAGACTTCTTGAGTGGTTTATAATATATATATATATATATATATATATATATATAATATATATATATATATATATATATATATATATATGTATATATATATTTATATATATATATATATATACATATACATATACATATATATATATATATATATATATATATATATAATATATATATATATATATATATATATATATATATATATATATATATATATATATATATATATATATATATATATATATATATATATAATATATATATACATATATATATATATATATAATTATGTATAGGACCAACAAAGCTTAGCTTGAACATTATAAATAAGTATACTAAACTTCGTTGAATACGACAATTATATCTAAGGTCATAGAAGTTAAGCAGCATCGAGCGAGGTGAGTGCCTATTTGGGTGACCGCATGGCATAAATCAAATGCATCTTACATTAAAGATGACGAGCGTAGCGAGTCCCAAGACGTGCGCAGTATAAATTTGGTTAATTTTATTCTGAGGACGAGTGAAACTTGTCTGAAGTAGTGAGGATGAACGCAGCGAATCTGATGTGGCGATGAAAAGATCCGAGGTACCTCTTGGAACTCTTTGGAAAAAATCAGGTAGCTACCCCTGCACAAGTCCTTGGTTTTCGTTTTAATTATTTTCTTAGTTATGTCTAAACATTAAATTACAGGAACAACCTAATCTGAATAAACCTAACCATTTCAATATATCCTAATATTAAAATAATTGAATAACAATAAGCACTTGATTTAAAGTTAACGTAAGATTAAACTTGGTGGATTGCATCACTGGTGTGCTCTTATTTAGTATTGGTGTCTGGTAATGTAACATGAGTTAGAGATGGAAAGTGGACCCTGCGTGTCCTTCCTTTCCCTTTCTTCTTATGGACAGACAAGACAGTTCACCTGGGAAGTATAATAGCCTTGAACTTGAAAGAATAACTTTTATCTTTAACTAACTATTATAAAATTTATGTAACTTTTATTTTATCCTTCTATTGTATTAAAATGTTTAAAAAAGAATTTATTAACTAATGCATTATTAAATTAAGTGTCCTTATTGTTATTTTATTTTTTTAATTAAAATTTAATATAATATAAGTATACAAAATGGAACGAGGCTTCTCTCTTGCTCCAATTGGCTTTAATTTATTATTTGTTTTTAATATAAATATATAAAATAGAACGTGGCTTTCCTACCAATTGGCTTTAAATTATTATTTATTATAATATAAATATATAAAATAGAATGTGGCTTTCCTACCAATTGGCTTTAAAGTATAATTTAAGAATGCTAGAAAATTTTATTTAAAAATTCATATAAATTTAAATTCATATAAATACCTGGAGAACTGTGCTAGCCACAGATGTGGTTGAGGCCTATTTGTCCTCAACCACAAATTTTAAAACATAATTAGGAACACATTTTATTAGACAATAATTTTTTACTATTCCTTACATATACCGTTGGTATATAGGAAAAGTATTGTGTCTGAAAAAAGTCCGAAACCGGGATGTCACCGGAATTATCCGTTTCAGGTGTTTTTAAGGCCTTCTGAGTGGTTTTCACAAAGTTGTCTCTCTGTATGTGTGTGTTTTGTCTGTTCTCTTCGTACCTCTTAGTGTAATTATGCTAGAGTGTTGAAACTTAGTACACAAATCAGTCTACTGCTGTAGTTGTGCTATTAGGAAATTATTTTTTATGACGTCATAAACCCGCAATAATGACTTAGCAAAAATTTCGAAAAGTCATAAAACTTAGTTAGATTTAAAAATCGCTAAATTCACGAATCTTATAATTTTTAAATGAAGATACGACGCTTTCCTTTATGACACCTTTTTCATAAACAAATATTTCTTGTCAAACATTTATGTATGTTAATTAATTTGCATTAACCAATTATAGCATTTCATCATAACTAGTATCCCAACTCTCCTAAGACCTACACTATACTTGTTATATAGTAGACCCGCATAACTACTTTAGCTAACTGAACCTGGGTTGGGTCTCTCACAGATCAACAGCACTGAGTTGAGTTTGTTTTTGTTAAAGTTATTTTGTCTAAATAAACTGGTTGTTTATTCTTGTAATTGTGTCCTAAGTTATTTTACATGGCGCAGTCGGTAGGACTTTGAGGACTTGACTTTTGAGGACTATGCAAAGCCTAAGATTGTAGTTGTTGAACGGTACAAGTTCAATCTTAGAGTTCAGGAAGAAGGGAAGCATTTGACTCGTTTTTGACAGATTTGAGAAAACTTGTGAGGTTTTGTGAGTACGGTGACCAAGAGGACAGTTTGATCCGGGACAGGATCGTATTGGGAATATTGGATAATGATAATGAATATTGGATAATGACTTGAAAGAAAGACTACTAAGGGAAGAGCCATTAACTCTAGGCAAGGCCATAGAGCTGGCCAGATCTGCTGAACTTAGTAAACAACATTCTGATGTTATTTCTTCTAAATTAGTTATGCGGGTCTACTATACAACAATACTAGCCATATCTAAATTTTAGGTATCTCTGAGCTTCTTTAAAATCAGTTGTCCAAGGCTAAAATATTGCACTCTTCTCTCGTTTAAACTATTATGGTCAATGATCTCCTATACAATACGGTAGACTAAAACTTGGGATTTAATAATCATTTAATGATATAAAATAAATGACAACAGTGCTGCCCTATGAATAGCAAAACTTTGACAGGTGGGAGCAATACTTTAAGTCATGTTATCGTGTGCTTACAGGTGCCCGTATAAGGGTATTACAAGAAGGGCACATAAGTACTTAGCTTTCTAAACCCTCTGATTTGTCCAACCCTAGGTTAACCTATTATTATTAACCCTAAACACGTTTTACCTTGTACCGGGACCCTTGTTATAAAAATTTGTCATATATGGGTTTTTATATTTTAATTCAATGTAATTTAGTTGAATGATTCATTGAAAGTGAGTGTGAATGGTTTTGCTGAATGTCAGGATCTGATGTGTCAAAAGATGACCATTACATTCTAAATAAACATAGAATTTTACGATGGGATCTTTTTAACCCTAGATAAGTTATTGTGTTTTATCTAAGAAAAACATCAACTGGTGTGAAGACTATGGAAATAAAAAGTATGACCAGTGGCAATGTACCTTGGACAATAGCACAAACCGGAATGCATTTTTGAAAAATCTGGTACGAGGTTTCTCAGCAATTTTTATCACCTGATTGATAATGAGATTAAGTGCCATTTGGGAGATCTTAAAATACCTGATAATTCAGTTGAAACTCGTTCAGTTGTTAACTCGTAACATTTCCTCTCAAGTAAGGACTCGCTTTGTTCTTCTTCAGGATGCAATTTTAACGCTAATTTATAGTAGAATTACTTCGATCTTGCTATGTATGCTTGATCTCAGAACCTCTACGTGGCGTTTGCGTTTTAATTTTTTAATTAAGTTTATTACTTTAGAATGGAAAATAATCAAAATTCTAAAAATCGAAATCTCTGCCTCTTTGCTCTTTATAGCAAATGTAATTTTCAAGTGCAGTTATACATTTTGTAAAATGTGATTTTGAGACCAGTGATTTTTTTTTCTCAAAAAATAAGCTTTAATTTTCCTTACTTATAACGCTGATGTATAGGAAAACTGTTGTATTTACAAAAAAAACCCGAAACCGTGATTTCACCTGAACAGTCCATTTCAGGTGTTTCAATATCTCCTGTGTAGTTTTCACAAAATGTCTATGTGTGTCTGTTATCATCGTATCTCCCTGTGTATTTATGCTAGTGAGATGATACTTGGTACAAAAATCAATCTTAACGTCTAGTTGTGCTATCCTGAAGAATTTTTATTAGCATGTTGACCCGCTAAAACTAACTCATAAAAAACGAAAAAAGTTCTCAATCGGTTTGAGATTGGACAATATATTTTTTTTAAAACAATAATTAATTTTATTAATTTTTACCCGCAATAATGACTGAGCGAACATTTCGAAAAATCGTAAAAGACGGAAAATGCGATCGGATTGAGATTTAGCACGCATGTAGCATGTAGCCGTGTCGTGTATACGACTAACATATGTGCCAAGTTTCATCTTATCATCAGCATTAGTTAATTAGCATTAAAACTCTTTTTGAAATTACAATACTTGTCTATCACTTTCTTAAATTCAATAAATAATAAATTGATTATGTGTGTCAAAGTCTAATATTATAAGTCTAAAATGTATTAATTACATTGACGTCATCATTTAATTATGTTACAGATAATTCTCAACAGACCTAAGTAATTATTGTCTTCTTTTGTCTTTAAATTGTAAGTATCTGTTTCATTGCTCTTTTTACAATATTTATGTTTAAATGTTGCATGTTGTAGTTAGTGGTATTAAGTAGTTTTAGCACACAGATTAAAGAAGACTTTGACGCACTGATTGGATTCCGCCAATAATTAATGGCTAGAACGCACGGTTACCAATTTTAACCAAAATTAATTACCCTAGTTGTGTTGACGTCATATAGTTGAAGCCTTTATGAGGTGTTACTTTCCACTGAAGATGTCAGACATTTATTGATTTTACAATTCATTAGGAGATTAATGTCACTTTTATTTTCTTTTAAATAACTTTATTTATTACATTACTTAACAAGTTACATTATTTTCTTTAATTTTACTCCTATAAGAGTCAACAAATCTTTGAAAATTTTAAAATAACCTGACCATCCAATGTTGTCAAGTTCTATTGGCATTAAAATAGTTGTTGGCAATCCAAACATATTTTCCACTTAAAAATGGCGCAGTACACCGAAAACTACTAGGTATTAGGTCCTATCTAAATAACTTCTGATGCGAAAAGTGTTTGCAAAAAAATCCGAAACTGGGATTTAAGTAAACCTGAATTGTCCGTTTCAGGTGTTTTAAGACCTCCTGAGTGGAGGTATTTACGTGTATGTGTCTGTTGTCATTGTATCTCCCTGTATTCTATCTCTATATTCATGCTAAAGAGTTGAAACGCGGCACAAAAAACAAGCTTATCTATGCTATCCTGGAAAACAATTGTTTTATGACTATAGCCATGAATAAACGATTAACCATTTATTAGATCTTTTTTGGGCCTTTATTAGGCTCAAAATAATGACAGCTAAAATTGATAAAACGCGATAAAAATATTTCGATCACTTTGAAATTTTCCACGTATGTAGTGATATATAAGACAAACATATTTTTATTAGAGTTTCAGTTTTTATTTAATTACTTCTTTACTTTTTTAAAAAAAATGTACAAAATTGGAAAATAATCTAATATAGTTAAAAATTGGTACCTTATGTGGGACCCTTTAATAAGTATACTAAATTTAAATTTATTACAGCAAGTAATCTACGGGTATTGTTCCATCGTAAAAATGAGTAGGTAGCATTGAGTAAGGTACCTGGATGATTGACCTCTGGAAATAAATTTATTTACTGTCTGATGACGAGGGAAGCGAGGTATGCACGAAACGTGCTACAGTTCATTTGTTGTTTTTTATATTATGAGAATGAACGAAGCGAGTCCAAAGTAGTGAGGATGAGCGTAGCGAATCTGATATGGTGAGGAAAAGTTCCGAAGTACCCCGTACCCAATTTTAATTTGATATTTATTACTACTACAAAGAATGTGTGTCAAGTGATACAGCTGAATTTCATTTTTACCTGCAAGTTATAACGAAAGACAGTCCAGGGACTGCTCTCTGGCTTGGACAGGGTTTTTTTTTTTTTAAAAATGTGATCTCTGAAATAAAACTGCGTAGGCTTCCGCGGTTAAGTGTGTTAAGTGAGTTCAGTTTTGTAGAGCATTGTGTTTTTTTATCCATGATGTTCTACATTCCTGAAGATGCCTCCCACAGTGGATGCGAAACGTCGGATTCTTCATCTACATTGATGCGGTCACCACCGGAAGCCCTTAATCTTCGCGGTCTCTAAAAGTTTGCTAAAAAGTAGAAATATCTATTATCTATAACCGCCTAAGTTAATCTCTGTTCTCATAATATTGTTTACAATATTAAGAAAACTAAAACTAATAACTTATTAAAACTATTTTGTATTTTGCATTGACCTTCTCGAAGTGCGTGTTTTTAGTACAACCATTTTTTTAACATCATACATTTCAAACGTTTGTTTTTAAATTCTTGAGAGAAATGTTTACGTATTAATAGTGGACGATAAAAATTGATTTCAATGGAAAGAGCCACAAGACGTACGTTATACGAATCGTACAACATCTAACTAATTCACATACAAATCATAACAGCTGACATATGTGTTTCATTCATAAAAAGAAATGGTATGACGTCACATACCTCAAGCGTCATATTGATTCAATTTTCTTTACAATCGTTGACGTACCTAATATTTTCCCAAATATGATAAAACAGATAGTGGGTGTGTGTATTCGCTCTGAGTTATCTAAAGCGTTTTTATCTGCATCCTGCTTAAATATTTTATACTTAAAAACAGCTGTTTGTAATGATTATTTTCTCCTTCCTATGTTATATAATTATGTTATGTGACATAAATAGATAGTGCTGTTTAACTGTGTGTGTATACGTAGTGTGTTTTCGCATACTTATACGTTATTCAGTCTGAGATACCTGTTATCACTATGATTCACACTTGCTATCATTTTATAAAGTAAACAAATGATAAGTTTAGAAATTTTTATTAAAATTACTCTTCTGCTATTTTTATACTTCTTCTTATTACTGGGTATTAGGTGTGGGGTTTCAGGGTATTCTTAACAATACCTTAAAGTTAAGTTTTGTACAAAGTTTTAACTCTATGGAAAAAATACAGCGAGACATATATGTTACACAGACTCACATACACTAACAGGTCTCATAATAAAAACAACTTGGGACGTCTTAAAATGCCTGAAACGGATAATTTTAGTTAAATTTTGGTTTCTGATTTTTAATGTAAGTATAGTAATTTAGGTAGTAGGTGAGGATAATTAAAAGCTGTAAACCTAAAAGTGGAAAGACCATTATTATTTGTTCACTATTAACACAGGGGTAGCATAAAGGCAAAAAAGTATCGCAACTTATCTAGGAAAATAGATGGCATATAGAGATAAAAAGTATTGGAGAAGAAATCCCCCCCCTTAATGAACCCTACCTCATAAGGCAATTTTACCTCTTAAATCAATTTATGCTTGGAATCAATCATATTTTTTTCATAGTTTGTGTTTTTCACTTCTTCAAGGGGGTACTTCAAGGGGTAAGACGCTTAATAACAACAAACTTTAATTCTTGTAATTTTAATTTTTTTAGGATTCATAACTTTATAATCTTAAACAAGATAAGAATAACATTAAATATATGTACAATTAACTCCAATAAAAATAATAAAAAAACTAAAATTTTACTTACATTTTTATAGCCTGATGATAAAAAGGATATAGTAGTGCTACGAGTGCCCAAGGGAGTAGCGGTGGGGGTTGGCGACACTATTTTACATTGGAAAGACCTGATATGTGCCTTCCCCTTTATTTAAGTTCCTTGATTGTTACATTATTTTCCTTTTGAAGGAGACAAAGATCAACAGGTGCTAAAACGTCGAAATTTGATCATAAAAGTATGTGTCCTGTTTTTATGGCTTATTCTATAGGTACAAAAATATCTTTTAAATACAAAAATGATGAGTGCTATTTCTTCTTTTAATATTCAAGATTTATTTTTACGTTTATTAAATAATAATAACTTTTAAATATGATACTATTCTGTGGTTACTGCCATGATGTTTTACGTTGTGCGGAAAGTAATTGTATCACACTAAATATTTTTAAAGAAAATGCGCGCAATTAATTTTTTAAGAATAACATTAAAGAAGCTTTTTGTATGAGTTAAAAAGTATTTTGCATAGTATAAACATGCGCATTTGAGTTTAAACCTAGGAATAATTTTTAACTTAAAAACTAAAACTGGACTTATAGCCTGTAAAATTGTGTTACATTATTATTGGTTTTGAACCAAGAATCAATTCATAGGAACTTAGCTTGGTTTCGGAACTCTGCGCCTGCATTACTTTTCTATATTGTTAAATATTTCTTGATTTTGTTATTTCAGGATACTTTGGCTTCTACTAAACACTATAAGAATCGTTTTTAAGTTGACGTTTCGTCAAGTATGTTTATCAATTGGGTCTTGATTCTTTTGACTGTTTAAGGTTCTTGTACTTTTTGAATGCAACTCTGTACTAGTAAGGATTCTTGAAAAAGTTTTGTGAGATTTCAATTGTACCTAATATTATTATATAAGTATAGTAATTACTTCTTAACTCAAATTAGATCGATTATGAGTGGGTGTGGACATAGCTTTGTCATTATAGATTATAATAACATTTTGGCAACCTTCTCGCAATATTAAATGTTAAAAATTCATTTATGGGAGTGAGTGAAAAGAAAAATCTGGCATTAGTTTTAAAAAGATTAGAATGCATTTCACACATGTACAGACACACCTGAATGTGCTTGTAAAGATACGGGATACGAGAACATTGCTAGAGTGCTTGCCAGAGGTCAGTTCTGCGGGGAAGTGATTAAAAATAACATTAATATTGAACTTGTCTCTTTAATATTGTTTACTTGATGATGACCCGGTGACGTAGACAGGTCGCGTGACGTCACTAATAATTATTTATTCTTGATAAAGCCAGATAATTCTTTGCCAGGAGATAAGAATATCTTGTTTGTCTTGAAAGAAATATTAACTGATATTTTCTTCAGGTTACGTCATATAAAGCTTTCTATATGATGCTCTAAAAGTGCTGCTTCCATAAAATTAAACTTTTGGACTACCCACGTCGTTTAATGTGCAACAATGGCCATCAAATTTGCGTGCTATTATGAATACTCGCGTTAGTAAAATTGCTTTAGGGTTATAATTCGACGCAACTACGCCATTCAATTTATAACTTTTTCCTGACTTAATTCAATATGTTTACATCAATATTCATTATTGAAATATCATTAATGCACAGCAACTAAATTATTGTAAAATATTTTAATTTTTTAATGATCTGCAATAAATGTGCTCAACATGATAAAAAAAAATAAAGTTTATCTTATTTTCTTTAAAAGTAATTAGGAATTTTGAGGGTATAGTATATAATATTATCCATATAAGTATCCAATCTTACAAATCTACTTGTATATTTTAAAGCTAGAGCATTTGTTTAAACTGACTTTAGAGGTAATAATAAACTTTTTTTGTCAAGCATCGTCTCATAACGAATCTAACTTGCAAGCCTGCAGCAAATTTAAAGTCGGCAAAAAACTTTATTTCTTAACGGAAATGTCTGGACCAGCACAACTTTTTTTTACAAGACAATTTTTTTAGGAAGATACATCCAGTATGCTAATCGAGGGGGTGGTTATTTTAAAATCCATCGGGGGTGGCAGGTACAGTTATATTATTCTAAATTATGAACGAGTATCTATATTTTTTGGTAGGGTCAAGTTTTTCATTATCTTTTCAAGTTCTTGGCGGTTTTTCATTTTATTACCAGTTTTGTAGGATGCAAAAAAAACTTCCTCAAGTTTTTTTTTAGTGGAATCAGGTTGAGATGCATTTTTTTCCTGGATCATTGGTAGTTGATGGGTACAGAGGGTGAAAAGTTCCCATGGTTCGGGGGAGGAGGGGAGTACAGTTTGAGGGTGTTCGACCCTTTCGTATCAAGCATATTTTACTTGACATGCAAACACCCTATTACCTTTATTCTAATGGAAAATGCAAAAAAATATGCATTTAATGAAAAAATGCATCTTTTATAAACGAACTACTTGTTATAAACAATTTTATTTGATCTTTTCATGTCCCTTGAACCTTTTAATAATTTGCGTGCGCTTTAATATTTTAGCATTTTAATACCTAATAAAGCTAAAAAAACGCGAATCTGCATCTTTGGAAAAACGAAATAATTTAATTTGACGCTTGTAAGAACGTGCAAGTTTTCCAACACTTTTCATTAAAACTGTTTTTGCTTTTATAAACTAATAGATAGGATACTTCGGAAAAATATTCCTTTAGAAGTAATATTATTACCCTGAAGGACAACTAAACCATTCCATCATAGACCGATTTTGGCTGTGAAACTAAACTAAAACTATTTACAAATGCTGCTTTTGGAAAGTAAACTAGTATTACCTAGGCACGAGGATCAATTAGATTTTCATTTAAACAATCCAACGTTTCCCTGAAAACCTGCTGACTAAGTCAAATTATTTCCCTCTTGTTGATGACAATGGAGTATATTTACCTAAATTTTGCTGAATCAGTCTTCTTAATCATCTAGTTTGATTATTTTACACTTCTGTTTAAATTTTACCTATAATTGAAAAACATGAAGAGAACACTTTTTAATGATGAAAAATTTCCTCAATTTCCAAATCATCAAAATTACATAATTACAACTAAAGTTATAACATTTGTTAAATGACCAAAAATTCACAAAAAAACTAATATTTTTTCAAAATAAAACTCGCTGAATTTGCATTAATTAATAATTTCTTTGGTGATTTTGAAAAAAACAATAACTTTGGTCGTAGTTTTTCCGATGTTGATGAATTAATACTCGTTTTATTAGAAATTAGAAACCGAGAAAACTGAAATAAATGCGATTTTCTAAAATTTTGAGCATGCGCAATCATATGAAGGGCTCCACTCTGAATAGGCAGACAATGTTTTTTGACACAATAGAATTGTGCGAGAGACACCTAGGAAATGTAACAAGCAAAATGCAATGCTACATCGGGGAACTGTTCCATCATTCGACATTCGTAATTATTGATGGCTCAACATAATGTCATGTCCCCCTCCGTTTTGTTACGTCTAACTCATGAGGGCGCTAACAGAGCCTGAATTCACTTTAACCTTCTTATGGCATTTTGCTTGTTACATTTCCTAGGTGTCTCTCGCCCAATTATATTGTGTCAACTATTCATGTTTTGCAAAACTCGGTAGTATCAAATTATAAATGTTTTTTCTACATAATTTATGGTATATTTTCAGAAAACTTTGTTTCGAAGTAGTTCAAATTTATTCACATTTTTTTCTGGTCCAGCTCCTGGACTAATTATGTTTCTCTCAAATTTTGAATTCCTTAATCAATTTATTCAAAAACTTTAGGTGTCGAAGGTAGTGAGTGACCCCTCCTATTCCAAGCCGATCGCTGACCGCCTTTTTAGAGTAATTTTCTTTAAAATAGTTAAAAGGAACCCCTCTTGTCCGATCTTCTTTCATGTATACACCTTACAAGCGTCATCTTGTCCAATTCTTTAAAACCAGAGTGTCTTG
Organism: Microvelia longipes; assembly: GCA_018340805.1. Lineage (NCBI taxonomy): Eukaryota > Metazoa > Arthropoda > Insecta > Hemiptera > Veliidae > Microvelia > Microvelia longipes. The sequence goes on along the minus strand of JACMZG010001863.1, from coordinate 19,368,328 downwards.
ATATTATACTATTACTACACTATACTATACTATTATTTTTAATATATTCATTGTGTACTATGGTACCAATTTTATTGTAATACTGTTATTGGTATTAGTCTCTATTGAATGAGTAATCATTTTATAAATGTCACTAGGTGGGACGAAATAGTAAATAATAAAATTATTAGTTTTACTATTCTAATTGTTGTCACTCATTATACAAAACTCAAACTAAAAAATTCCTTTATTGCCACAAAAAATAAAACAATATACAATCAATAAATATACATAACTTTAGAGCTTTTTGGACTGTTATAAATTGTAATATCATTTAAATTAATGAACCCTTTAGTCCTTTTTTATTAAAATTTATTGAAAATAAATTGTTGAAGAGCTTTTGCCCAGGGATCCTGAGCTTCTTCAGTTCTTAAAAATGAAAAAGTTTTGAAAATAATAAAATTTTGAATGTTTTTTTTTTTAATTTTTGTAATTTCATTTTAAATTTATTAATTTAGTTAGACACATGACATAAAAAAACATTCAAAATTTTATTATTTTCAAACTTTTTCATTTTTGTCATTTTTAAGAACTAAAGAAGCTCAGGATCCCTGGGCGAAAGCTCTTCAACAATTCATTTTCAATAAATTTTTATAAAAAAGGACTAAAGTCTTCATTAATTTAATTGATATTACAATAAATATACATATTATAAAAGTACAAATTTTTACAATTAATTTATACAAAATACAGGAGATTTAAGGTTTATTATTTTTTCAGGATGTTCTAAATTTATATTTTATGAAACTGTGTGCATATCATAATTACAATAAGCACTTATTCATAATTTTTTATAGCTTTACTAACTTGTTATAACTTACTTACTAGCTTATTATAACTTACTTATGCTCATAATCTTGTAAATTATACTATACTTGCTCTCACTTTTATTGACAGTATAATTTAGTTTATTTTTATTTTTGATCAATTAAATTCAAAAATGAATTTAATCATTTAAAATTCAAAGGATATCATAATGAAGAGAAACACAATTTTAAAATATAAAAGCTATTGTTGATGATTTTTGAAAAATATAACTTTCCGGGTTTACTTAGCAATTAATAATGTAAATAAGTGAAAATACAGTTTTAAACGGTTATAATTAACCATTAATTATATTTTAAGTTGTTCAATTATTGCTTGTATAAAATTGGTCTATTACCGATATTAAATGGCTTAAATTTACCGTGTAATTGATGAAATTTGAAGTAGAAAATGATTAAAATATTTTTAAAAGTTATTAGTTTGAAAATTGTCTCTTGTTTGAATAACTGATTAATAATTCATGTCATATTGTTGTTAATATGGTTTGTATAATAGAAACACTTTCTAACGTTTTGTCTCCCGGTGTCGATTAGATTTCGATTTCGATGAAAAAGAGAACCTGATTGTCAAAACCTGACAATGTTACTTCCGCCTTTCCGAGCGAAGTCTCTTTTGTTTTGATAATATTTTGTTCTTTTTTTAAAGACAATGATGTTATGTGATTTTTAGAAGCTTCCTATACATATTTTAAATTGCGTTTGAATATTTTTTAGCTTAGTCAATATTTATTTGATTAGATTTGTGTTTTATTTGATAAAATCTTATCTGTGCCTAGTAATTATGTATTAAGAATAAATGTCCATTTTAGGGCATTTCGGTCCATGAGGGTATTCACCCTGCGGGAACCCACCTCAGGTGGTATTCATCTACTACCATCCAAGAATTAATTAAAATTAGTGAAATATTTTAAATACAAATACTATTCATATAATCTTAGAGCATAGCCCGGGCTGCGGACCCTGGACCTTCTGTGCCGAAATCGAGTTCCTATACGTTCACGGCCACGGAGGCAGATTATAATTATGTATTATTAATTGTAAATATTTCTCATAATTACTGTCATCAAATCTGTGAAATTATGATAAGTTTCTTCTTTAATATTATACACCTTGTTAATTATAATGTTTGATATAATCCTTTTTTATAAATTATAATACCGTTAATTATAATATAATATAATCCTTCTTATATATTATAATTTACGGTAATCCAATACCGCAATCCAATCCTGAGTATTGCCAAACTCATTATAGTCATTGTATTAACTTTTAATTAAGCATTTTGACAAATGTTGCAATCAAACTAAAGTAGTTCTAAGTATCTTAACAGGGGCCCATTTGATTACAAAACTTACTTTATTAAGCATCATAAAAAAAAAAAATAAATAAATAAAAAATAAAAACTATTTTTATTTGCCAATAAGTATACAAAAATATACAATAGCTTGAGGTCATATATAGTTTAATAAAATACATCAAATAATTAGAATACACTTAACAATGCATGACATAATTATTTATTTAATTAAAAACTCTGATAAATTATAAATGGGTTTTTTGATGAGCAATTCTTTGCATTTTGATTTAAAACATTTTATTTCAGCAATGTCTTTTATATTTTGTGGTAATGAGTTGTACAATACTACCCTGAGTAATCTGAACTAAATTTATATTTTGAAGTTTTATGTTGGTTTATTCTTAATAAATTTTTATTTCTGGTATTATAGTGGTGCTTGTCTCCATTTTTTGTATAATTGCCAAAATTTTGCTTTACTTGAACTAGCTGGTTTAGTATATATATGGCTGGTATTGTTAAAACTTTAAATTTCCTGAATAATGTCTTGCAGGATTTTCTAGGTGGTATATTGCACCTATTTAGATGCATAGGTGGTGCCTATGCATCTAAGTATTTTCTTTTGAATGATTAAAGATTTACGCGCACAAGGAGCATTGCCCCAGAGCTCAACACCATACAACTTGACTTGACAAGTCCATTATAAACCTGTAGAAGCTCATTTTCAGTTAAGCATTTTTTAAGCTCCCTGATTATATAGTAGCTTGAGTTTAATTTCTTGTTTGTTTCTTCAATTTGATTTACCCAGCTAATTGTTTGATCTATTTTAACTCCTAATAATTTAGTAATTTTACATTCAGCGATATTATTGTCATTATATATTAAATTTAAATTATTATTTACTCTGTTCCCATTTACCCTATTTACTACTCGAATAAATTCTGTTTTAGATTCATTAAGCTTTAATCTATTTAGTCTAATCCACCTTGCTAGTTGTTTTAAGGCCATATTAGCGGTTTTTTCCAATATGTCATCATTTGAACCAACAAAAACCATAGTTACATCATCTGCATATAGAATAATTTTATTAGACTTAATGGCCTTTGTAAGGTCATTAATATATATAAGGAACAACAAAGGTCCAAGTATAGACCCTTGTGGTACTCCTCTAACCAATATTTTAGGTTCAGACTTAATTTCTCCCTTTCATTTTTAATTACAACAAACTGAGTCCTATTTTCAAGATAAGATTTTATTAGTTCCCATGCAGTACCCCTTATACCTAGTCTGTTTAGTTTCTTCAGCAGTAATTGATGATCAACTAAGTCAAAAGCCTTGGATAAATCAACAAGTATTGCCAAAATTTTTTCACTATTATCTAAATTATCATACAAGTTAGTTAACAGATTATTTAATGCTGATATGGTTGATCTTGATTTTCTAAACCCATATTGCTCATCAACTAAAACACCAAATTTACTTAAAAAACTCATAAATACGTCATGTATTGCCCTTTCAAAAATTTTAGAAACTATTGGAAGATTCGAGACAGGCCTATAATTTTCAATTAATTGGGAATTCCCTTTCTGTTTATAAATAGGAATTAATTTAGAAACTTTAAGTTTTTCAGGAAAAAACCCGTCCTTTAACATTTTATTTACAATTATAGTTATAGGTCTTACAATACTATCTGCTATATATTTTATTATTTTATTATTTAAGTAATATACGTCATTAGTACGTCATAACTGCGCACTTCTCATTTTTAGCAAATTTTCACCATTCTCATTAGAAAACATTACGCTTAAGGTATAACACACACACACACCACACACACACACACACACACACACACACACACACACACACACACATATATATATATATATATATATATATATATATATATATATATATATATATATATATATACAAATACATTTGTTCCTTGATCAAGCCTAATACAGAATATATATGATTGGTAAAAGAAAGTTACAAGTACTTGTAACATCGGTTGGTGCGGAGATGTGCCGGGCGAATTTCTACAATGTGTACAAAGTAGTAATGCTACTGCTCAGGTTATGAAACATGAATCAAATTCAAGCAGGAATGAATCGTAGACCGAAGGAGCACGCATTTTAAAGAAAATCCATGCAGTTTATCAATTATTTTGTTATCACCTTGGTATTATTTTTACTTTTCCTCATTTATACCGTAGGTGCTTAGGAGAATTGTGTTTCCAAAAAAATCCGAAACTGGAATGTCACCGGAATTATCCGTTTTAGGCGTTTTCAGGGCCTCCTGAATGGTCTTCGCAAAGTTGTATATGTGAGTGTGTGTCTGTTATCATCGCAGCTCCTAGTGTTATGCTATAGAGATGAAAGTTTGTACAAAAATACTAGAGCGACGTATTTGAAACTTAATACATGCAACTACGCTACTGGATTAAATCTTTATTGTAACAGATAATCTTGATTTTAACTATGTAGTACAAATTTAATGGGACTTCTATTTAAAATTTATTAACTAAAATATCATTATTATTAATTCTTTAAGACCCTATTAATAATTTTAACAATATCTTATTTTTATTAATTTCTTCTCATATATTCTTCTTTGTGATTAACAAATAATTTATTGTTTATTTATTTTATAATAAAGTAACATATTTTTATTATTCTACAATGTGTTCTCATATATTTTCGATAGGACTGTTTTTAGTTATCTAATATAGACCAGATGTTACTTAGTTCATTCATTTTCCGCTACCAGCGCTGTAATCGTTAATCCTTAAGCTCGTTAATTTTAAGAAAACTAGATTCAACATCTGTGATGACTACTCATATGTTATATTACTAACATTTCTTAATTATACGTCTACTTTAACATATAATTAACGTTTTAATACCTTATTTTTATGTTTTCTTTTTGAGCGTTTAACCGCTTGTGTTATTTTGGTGTTTTTAACTTCTTTAAGGAGTCGTAAAAATTGACTTTATGGCTTCAAGATGAGAGATTTTATTTTATTTTTACCAAATAACATAAATTTAATGCTTTTAATTAAAAAATATTTTTTGTTATTATTACTCAGTTTGATTTGGAAAATGTTGATGATTTATACATAGTAACGTATATCTAAGTATAGGTGCTAATTCTAGAATATCTTGAGGACTAGATTGGACCAATTGCCAGGCCTTTAGAACTGAACTTAATTAACTGCATTTATAATACAAATATATGTATTTTTAATGTTTGAGGAATTTGCTCTTTTGTGAATGAGAAAAACAGAACTTTCCTATACAGTCGAGGGTTGCCAGACAGTAGTTATTACGACCTACACTTAAGCATACTTTCCATTCTGAGGTTGTGCGTAGCGGGACCGAAGTATGACATTCGTAGAAAAAGCTCCGCAGAACTCTGTACCAGATATTTTCAACCATACTAAGCTTTTATGGAGAGCAATATTCTGAAAAATTCCACTTTTCTAACTTATTTATATAATTTTATATTTTAATCTTAAATTCATATGGCTCTAATAATCTATATATATAATATATATATATATATATATATATATATATATAATATATATATATATATATATATATATATATATTATATATATATATATATATATATATATAATATATATATATATATATGTATATATATATATATATATATATATATATATATATATATATATATATATATATATATATATGCTTATAACTCGAAAACTGCTCAAAGGATCTAGACCAAACTTTAAACTTAGACTAATCATATATCAGAAGGAGTCTTAAACTATGTCAGATCTTGATTCGCTAAAATAACAGTTGGGGATTAGTGTACAAAATGTCTGAGTTTTTACAGCTCGAAATATGATTGACAGTTCTTGACTAACCTTTTACTTTTGACTACTCTTAGGACTAAATGGTCACCTTTTAGGTCTCATGGGAATCTGTTAGAAAATAATATGGATTTAGTGCAACACAAAATTTGTAGTGTTTACAGTTCAGAATCTAATCGATGGATCTTGACTACACTCTACACATAGACGACTCATAGATCATATTGACCACATTTTATGTCTTAACGATTTTCCTTTACAAATAACTAAATTACCCCTAAATTACATTAATACCCTGTGTAAAATAAGATTTCGATGCCTATAGCTCAGAGTCTAATTGATGGATCTTAACTAAACTTTAAACTCATGGGTCAGAATGAACATATTTTATGACGCATCGAGAAACATTCTCAAATAGCAATGGGGAGTTAGTTGAGGAAATAAATTTTGAGCTCTTATAGCTCGCAAAATTATCGATTGATCTTGACTAAACTTAAAAAGTAGAATGCTCATAAGCCTAAGTATTCACCTTTTAAATCTTATCGGGATCGGCTCTAAAATAACAGAGGTTTAGTGTAGTTTAAAATTTTGAGAGCTTATTGCTCGGAGTCTCTCAAATACCAATATGGAGTTAGTGTAAGGAAATAAAATTTGAGTATTTATGAGTCGGAATTTGATCGATATATCTTGACTAAACTTTACACTTAAAATGCACATAGGTCAGAATGAACACATTTCACGCGTCATCGAGGTATGTTCGAAACAAAATAATAGGGATAAGTTTAAAAAAAATGTTCAGTGCTAAGAGATTGAATCTAATCGATGGATCTTGACTTAACTTATAATTTTTACTACTTATTGATCACAATGAACACCTTCTATGTCTATTATTATTTGTTATCTAAAAACACAAATAATAGTATTTATATATTTAAAATAACATAATTTTTTTCTAAAATAATAGGCTTAGGGTAAACCAAAAGTATATTATTCTATCCTTAGTAAAAGTCGAAGTAAGCGATTTAAGATTTTGATTTATTATAGGATAACTTAGTACCCAGCTATCATATAATGGACGACTTGACAATCGACGAATAGGCAATAACGTCTTAAACGAAGAATTTTCTTGCTGTTTTAGTGGCTAACTTTTATTTTTTGTAATCCTCCAAGGAGGAATTGAAAATTCGCTGTTTGATAAATAAATATATTCGAGCGAAGCTCGGGTATCACTACTAGTTATTTTATATTAAATGATATTATCGTGTAATTATTCTCGTCTCAATTACTTTTATCTTTGTTTTAAATATACAGCAATATGTAATTTCTTTTATTACTCTATGTAATTACCATTGATATGATCCGATTAAGTATCACAATGACCTTTGACCTTTTGACATTGATGGACATTGAGATGCAAATTAATTATGACGGCTACATGAACAAATTATATTTTATAAAAAATTATCTGTAAGGAAATGCAATTGCAACTAATGAAGAGTGAAAATCATTGATTGTTTTATTTTTAAATTAAGACTAGAAACGTATTTACCTAACATGCATTAAGTAGCTTTTATTTCTATAATCAGGGTGCCAATGTTTGTCCAGAATAAAGGTTGTGGATCAACCCTGAACTTTTCTTTATCTGCCTTTCCATATGAAATGCCTGTAAGCGTGAATCTTTAAAATCTTTACTTCTTCTTACGTATTCGAAATATTTTGTGTTAATTTACACTAACATATGTCTTAAGGTAACCAGATTCCATCTGCTATAGGAAGTTCCTGCAGGTCAACAGTCTGAAATTTTCTTACGTGGTTGATGGGGCAGCAAAATTATTAGTTTTCTTGTTACGGCAGTTCTGCCTTTATTTTTTTCGAATTCCTAAATTAAAATCTCTATTTGTCACAGAGACTTAAAATTCAACCTCATGCTTCAACCTCATGCTTAACAAATTATACTTATAAGTTTAGCGTTTTTCAACTTTTAATATTATCCTTGGAAATTAACTTTTTACTTTTCTTATCTGTCCTCCAGGTATATAGGAAACTTATATGTTTGTAAAAAATCCGAAACCGGGATGTCACCAGAATTATCCGTTTCAGGTCTTTTTAAAACCTCCTAAGTTGTTTTCACAATTGATCTATATGTGTGTGTGTGTGTCTGTTGTCATCTTAGCTCCCAGGGGATTTATGCTATAGAGTTGAAACTTAGTACAAAAATCAATATTTGGGTGTAGCCATGCTATTCAGAAAATATTTTTATGACGTCATTAACTCGCAATAATTGCTAAGCGAAAATGTAAAAAATTCATAAAACGCGGAAAAATGTTTCGTTCGGTTTGAGATTTGGCACGATATAAAAGACCCACATATGTACTAAGTACCAAGTTTCATCTTATGTTCAGCATTAGTTCAATTTTTATAAAATTACATGTATACGTTTTTTAAAAATTGTAAAAAAATCGAAAAATAATCCTATTGAGTTGAAATTTTAAACAAGTATATCTTTTTATGTATTAAAGAGTTCTGTTTCAATACGGCAAGTATATCTACGGTTTTCGTTAGATCATAAAAGTTACTATAGGACCAAGCGTAACGTGTCTGAATCAGGAAGATGAGCGTAGCAAATCCAATGTGTTAAGGAAAAGTTCCGAGGTACCTTGTACCTGATTTTTTATCTTTATTTAAAAAAATTAACTGTGCTAGACAAAATCTGTAAGTGACTCCATAAATATAGTGACTCCATATTTAGTGTGACTCTGATACACATTGTAGCTGTAGTTTAGGGAAAAATCAGAAATTTAAAGTGGTAATAATAGAACTTGGTGACGTAAAGAAATTGAATAGGTAATCATTTTGAGTTAACATATTACAGATAAAAATGCACTTGATTTTTGATGACGAAATGTCAATTTAAAAAAATTAACTTTAATAAAAATGAAGAGTTAAAATTTATGATTATGTGCAGAGGTGTATTTTTCCTTAGTGGCTTTAAATCCTTAAACAAAATAATTTATAGAACTAACCAGATTAGTGAACGGATTGTTAAGCAAAATAAAGTGGAATATCCTGTTTAACATAGGAACAAAGAAAATTGCTATTATTGATGATTATTACAGGTGAGACATTTTTAGATTTCGGACTTGACTTTGTTTGAAAAGGAAATTATTCAAGGTCAGGAAAACTCCCTCCTAAGATCTGCATTGTCATTATAAATCTATGCAAAACTCACATTATTCTGATTTGTGCAGGTTTACTATCCTTTCAACTATAAATACTGCACGCATTTTAATTTGATAATATTCTTACTTTCCTTTTTTTATACTGTAGGTTTTTAAAGAAAAAGAAATGTGTTAGCACTAAAATCTAAACCCGGGTTATCAACCGAATTACCCGTTTCAGGTGTTTCTATGAACTCCTGTGGTTGTACCGAGTTAAAACTTAGTTCGGAAATCAATTTTTTCGTTTAGTTGTGCCATCCGATATTGTTTTATATCATTAAAGTTAGAAAATTCATTATAAGTGAGAAAACATCTCATAAATCTATAATGGTTATTTCAACCGAAGAGAAGTAACTAAGTCAGAGAAATTAAATAATATAATTCTCATGTCTTTAACATTATAGCAACCCTGTAACGTTAAAGACATTATACTGACCGTACATTATAGTCACCCTGTAGTGTTAAAGACATTATACTGACCGTAAATTTTTAGATTGATAAATATTACTATGTATATTTTTAGTAAATAGAATTATTAGAGAATATTGACACTTTTACTTTTCTAGCAAACTTTTTTTGTTAAGTAAATAATTTTTTACTCTTCCTCGCTTATTATCCTCACCTAGGTATACTATTAGAAAAGTATTGTGTTCAGCCTAAAATTCAAAAACATATAATTATCATGAAATCATAACACCCTAGACTTGGGGTCAATCTTCTTTGAGCGTAGCTAGACTAAAGTAACTACCTAGTAAACTACAAACGAATGGGTGCTTTGATACTTTCCCAGCAATTAATAAATACCACTTATTACATTTAATCAAATCAGGTACGGGGGTACCTAATTTTCAAATTTTGTATTTACCTTTAATTAAATGTAATAAATCGAATAAAAAAAATAATTTTAAAATAAACTAAGGTGAGTGCTCTTGAAACGTACTATCTATAGATGATTTGCACTTTATTAAAATTATAAGATGATATGATTAATAATAAATTGTTTTTTCATCAACTCAACAATGTTTATGTTTGTATAAGTCGAGACTGCAATCGACCTCCTTACGTTACAGTTTAGTTAGTTGACACTTGAACCAACAGTGTTGCTTGGTTCCCTGTAATTTCGTTACTTATGATGTTTGTTTAATTTTACTTAATGTTTTACGGTTTAAAAAACTTCGTAGCGAAACCTCGCGAAAGATTTCTTACTGCAAATAGTAAATAGTTTAAGGTAATTCTTAAGAGAAAGATTTAGCACATTAAGGGGGAAGTGAATTTACGCACGGAAACATCGGTTTATCAGCAGGATTGGACTCAGGTCTGGCCAATGCCGACTAAAACTCGCTCTGTGGTATTCTTTGGACCTGACCTGGGACAAATTAAATGTAAGTTACTCACTCATTTGGGCTGTTATAGTTGCTGACTCCTTTTTATGGTTGTAGTACACAATTAGCAAACAGTATCCGGACGAAGCGATTGAGACAGATTTTGTCCTTACTAGCATCCGAACCCCAGCCGGAACAGGAATAGCTGTTTAGCTAAGAGGTAAAAAGCAAAGCGCTAAGAGACTCGCTTGCGATTTTTGGAGATAAGCTTTCATAAAAAATCCGTTTCTCGCACGAGGGTTCCTACTAACATTGGATAATTTTGTTGCATTCCTGTTAAAATTTAAAATAAAACTAATATCAATACAAAAATGTACAGAGTTTTAAATTATGACATTTTAAGAGTACATTTGTAATATATGTGTAAAAGTATAAACCTTCACTTAGGTTATATTTTAAATTGAAATAGATTAATTTATTCGTGCACAGTTTTTGAAAAAAAAATCAGTAATATCACAAAATAAGGACAGTCTTTGAAAAGAACTCTGTTTCGTTTATTTATTTATTTATTTTTTCGAAAATTAATTGCGTGTGTTAAATTTAGAAAAATTGTGTTTGTCTCAAATACTAATTTATATTCTCCATTGAAAAAATCATATAAATCGTTTTCAAAATATTTCTCAACTTGCATAGTTTAGAATGCGCTTTTATTTGGAATGCAATGTTTTTCCCCTGATATCATTTCGAAACTGCATTAGAAATCTTCCATAAATATTAACAACCTAGAAGACTTACCACATAAAGAATGTGGCACCAATGCAGATAAATGCGGAAACATGAGTGACACACATGTTGGTTTCTATTTTTATTAACATAACAAATCCAGGGTTATGTTGTCACGGTTCTAATGTTAAGATTTTTCTATCCATGATAAATGAGTTTAGACAATGATTGAAATCATTTTTCTCATCTTCGTTTTTTTATTTAAATATTTCCTATATGCTCGTCATTTCTTCATGTTTATAAAGAAATGCACTTATAACAAAATGTAGGTTACTTGTGATGTGTAATGTTATATGTATATGATATATGTGGTTAGAGATATAACCTATTACCTGTTATCATTTTCAAATGTTGTATTTACCCTTATCAAATCCGTTTTTCTCCATGAGAAAAAGTACTTAATTGGATGGAGGCTCGATATTTTTCATTAACGTCATGCATGCCTAATAAATTTCTGCTTCTTCCTTTCTTTATTTATAGCGTAGGTAAATTAAGAAAATTATTGTGTTTGCAAAAACACCTGAAACCGGGACGTCACCAAAATTATCTGTTTCAGGTGTTTTTTTACCTAAGACCTCCTGAGCAGTTTTCAAAAAATTGTCTGTGTGTGTGTGACTATATTAATCGTAGCCCTGGTGTATTTATGCTAGAGAGTTAAGACTTTGTACAAAAATCAGTTTATAGCTGTAATTGTGCTACCCAGAAAATAATATTTGTATGACGTCATTAACCCCTAATAATGACTCACCGAAATTTCGAAAAATTATAAACGCGGAAAAATTTGAGGTTTAGCACGCATGTAGTCATGTGTAAGACTCTTATGAGCGCATATGTGCCAAGTTTCATCTTATTATCAGCATTCAGTTTTATCAAATGACTTGGATAAAGGTCATTATTAGTTTTTAAAAATTGTAAATATGGGAAAATGATCTAATAGTGTTGACATTCGGTACAAGTGTAACCTTTACGTAATAAATAAGTACCTTAGTTTCGTTTTAATACAAGTTTGTCCATGATTTTGTTGGATCATAAAAGTTATGCATCATCGAGCATGGTCAGTGTCTGGATGGGTGACCGTTAGGAATGAAACGGATGTATTTACTATCTGAGGACAAGCGAAGCGAGTCCGAAGATGTGTTGCAGTGCACATTTGGGAAATTTTATATTCTGAGGACGTGCAAAGCGAGTCCAAAAAGAGAGTATGAGTGTTGCGAATCCGATGATGATGTGATAAGGAAATGTTACGAGGTACCCCTCACCAGATTTTATTATTTCTTGTTGTTTTAATTCTATCGAATGTCACATTATCTTTTACATATCTGATCAATTATTAATACACAATGCAGGAACGAGATTTATTTTGTGAATATCCTACTGAAATGTTATATTATGTTGGTCTTAACGAGCTTTAAATAATTTCATTATCCTTTCTGCATAGATTTGTATGTTTTTAAATTAGGGGAGCTAAGTGTTTTAATAAAGTAAGAGAGTTGTAGGGTTGTTTGTAGTCATTCAACTAGTAATGTCAATTGTTGTTTTATAAATTCTTTTCTCGTTTTAATGAAATAGAAAAAAATACCCTATACTTATACGAACCACCCTCAACCCTTTAATCTAGTGACCTGCTAGATCAAAACAAGTTTCACTATTAAAATTATAAAAATGCTTTAAAACTGGTTTTCTTGTACTTGTGGGTAAAAATTAATTCATAAATTTGCTGAAATCGGATCCCGCGTACGCGGGTGTATGTTCACCCGCAATATTTACATTTTTCTATTCATCTATTAAATATGTTTATATGACCTACTTCCGTTTTAAATTCAAAAAGGGGTCACGCACAAATCGGTCACTTGAAAACGGTTACGCGCTTTTATTAACATGATAATTTAGTGGTACAAAACAATATTTATTTATTCTCTTAAAATTTGAATTTCGTAGGAGTACAAACGTTTATTTTAATTTTTTGAGAAATTAAATCAGTTTTATAACGGTTAATCATATTGAAGAAATTTAAATTCGTTATTTTTTTTAGAATTTTTAAAAATTGGATTTCCATTAATAATCCAAATCAAAGTCTGTTATATAACTTATGTTGGTTTGATAAAATGAAACGTAATTTTTTTACGTAATTTCTTAATTATTTGATCTTGTTAGAATAAATGTTAATTTGTATGTCTTTGTTGTTGTGCTTTTTGAACAACAATTATGATCTTTCTGCACTAAACAAACTCAAAATGCATAATGCATAAATTGAAATTTTATGAATGTATAATTCAGTACTAATTATTAAAATGATAATTAGTCTTTAGTTCATTGAAATAAGGGCACATAATTTGTAAATAACATTTGTGGCATAATTTTGATTTAACTAATTAGACGCGTACTCAGACCAATTTAATTTATAGTATTAACTTTTAAATTTTATTTGTATACCAAAATATAGAAAAGCCAGCAAAGCCTGTTAAATTGTTAAATACCGGCAGACCATTGGTCCGTTGAGCTAAATCTGGACATAATAAATTTAAGAGACCCACAAACTTTAAACAGGACACCAAACTCGACCAAAAATAATCCCCCTCTTCTATTCTGACTATATACATTTTGTAGAAATAATGACGACACTCTTTACGTTTCATTCGCTTTATAATTTTTTTTTATAAAAGGTCTTTGAATTTAATTTCATTTTTTTTTGCTTTAAATCAGAGTGTTACAATACAAAATTTGCATCAATAGTTTTTCTCAACAATCTACATTTAAGTATTAATTTGTCAAATTTTTGTGGAATAATATATGGTAACTTAAGCTTTTATAGTTTTAAAGTGTCAATAAGACTCAATTATGTAGAAAACAGAAATAATTTAACTATTATTTCGTTAATAATTGTAACTTGTTTGTCAGTTTTTGCACTGATGATGACCTCTTTTTGGGTTGAAAGCGCTTTACCAATGAAGTTTTGTTTTGTGGAGAGACTTCTTTTCTTTCATTACTTAGGCGTAATTCCTTTTCTTTCTCTCCTTTTTGCGAATAGGTATCTAATCTTACTTATGATAACAGTAATTTTCTTTAAAGATTGAGGTTTTCCGGTGGTTAACGTGTTAATGTAGATTAATAATGTAGAGATATTTTTGTAGCCGTAAGCGTTTAAAAGTTTTTAACTTAATATTGGTGTAAGTTGCTTAAGTTTTATTTTAGATGAGCAATTTTAGATAAATATACTTGCTACTTGAAATGAGATCAAAATATCACACGATTATTATCAATCTATTGTGACATCCGATTGACCTTTCATCTTTTTCTGTGTACTGTGACGCACTTTTTATTCTATTTTAAATAGTGATAACCTACGCTGACGCCAATCTAAGACCGGTCGATGTCTCGTTAAATTTTGATCTGTTTATTGAACTAATTAAAATTAATCAAATAAGTTTTGATTGTTTATAAAAGTTATTTCTTTGAGATTAGTTCTTTTTTTTTTAATTTTTAATGAAAAAAATTTATAAAGGTTTGAAATGTACCATTTAGAAATTAACTAATATTAACTTGAATCATGAAACATTCCATTAAGTATGTATTTTTAATTAACAAAAGTTTTAATTTGTTTGACTATAATGTTAGTTTGTTCCTTTTTGCAATCAAACACTGATCTCATAAACTTTCAGCCTGATGAGAGGAAAAACCAGAAGGCTGAAACGGCATAATCATTGGTACTTAAAAATGTTACGATATCAAAATATGGATTTTATAATCATAAGAGTTTGCTAAATTTTTCTGTATTAAAATGTGAATTATAAATTATTAATACTTGTGTGTGTATTAGTCTCCATAATACTAGATGAGCATTAGTTTAGGGCCCAGAAGAGACTATTATCTCGTCTACACAATGTGTTGATCACCTATAATTGTTTTCGGAGTTGAACCCCACAAACGTCTACACGGTAGAGGTTCAACCATGGATTCTACACCTATACTGCAATTATGAGTTATAACCTCTGCTCAGTGATTATTCTATTGTATCTTTAATTTTTTTCTGTTTTTATAATAAAGTTGAATGTTAATGTATAAATAAAACCAAGTAATAAACCAAAAATACAAACAAAACTGAACAGTAAAAATTGTTGAGTATGTATAACATAGAACTAATAAAGATGTTTATGAATAAAATAATTCTAAATAATAACTTAAATCTAAATAAAGATTGATATTTTCTTAGGGAATATTTATTTGTGTAGGTTGGCTATTCTTCTAAATCAACATGATTTGCAATAATTCGTTTTTGTTTTGTATTCTTCTTAGTATTTTGAATATTTTTAAAAACGTGAATTATTCTTTCCTTATTTTGTGGCCGCTATTTATAATTATAACTTCTTTAAACTAAAACTTATTGTTTTTATCAAACGAGGCATATGCGGGAACAACAGAAAAAGGAAATACACTGCTCTTATATGAAGGCGAAGAACCAATATCATAAACAGCGTTTATTACAGCGAATCGCGACTTAAATTTGTGCTAAAGAATGCATTTACTTTAGAATAGACTGCATAATGCTGCTAAATCAACATTTTGATTACATATCATAAGGAAAAGGTAAATAAATTTATAATAAAAATTCATATGTTTATTAAATAACAAAAGAAATTGAAAGCAATAATAATTATTAAAATAACCTAACTTTGGACACCGGGTTCAACCCCGATAAGTGTCTACAAATTCAAATTTGTGGGGGTTCAATCTTCAAATTATTGGTGTCGATATCGGTGTTCAATACCGGGTTGAAGCCCCGTCTACACGGAGTAAAATCGGGTTGAGGATTCAACCTGGTGTTTAACCCAGTGTTCAACACATCGTGTAGACGACGTGTAAATATTTCATTAGATACGATAACACTACGTACACGTAATCTGCTTCTGTGGCCGTGATCGTATAGGCACTCAATTTCGGCACCCAAAGGTCCAGAGTTCGCAACCCGGGTTATGCTCTAAGATTTATATGAGAATTGATCTGATTTTTATTATATAGTAATGTATTAAAAACATTTCACCAACTTTAATTAATTTTTATAGAGAATATGCATCAGGTGGATGCGACCACCTGAGGTTGTTCTCGCAAGGTGAATACCCTGATGGCCCGAAAGGCCATAAAACGGGCATTATTATTATTATTACTACTTACACATAGCATATTCATGTTTAATGAAGCTAAGTCATGCGAAGGAAATTCTATACATAACGTAAAATGGAATTATTTCACGTCGATCAGGAAATAGTGAATTATTGATACACTTTGTTGTACTGAGCCCCTAAACTAAACAGTTCTTCTATGTTAGTCTGTTTCGCCTGTGAACTTATATGAAGGTTATCTTTGTATTTACTGAATCATAACTATAATAATTACAAAGTAGTATTAATTAAAAGATATTATTACTTACTCCAAAGCTGAAAACTAATCTTTTCAGGTTAGCTGTGTATATAAAATTAATAATACCAGTCATAAAAGCAATTGAATGTCAAACAAAATGTCAACAATTAAGGATTACAAGTAACCAATATTTAGAAAAGTCGTAAAACTAAGATTCTGAAAATTATATTTTCCATAGATGCATTTGAAAATTGTTTCAAACAAAAACTATTTTCAAGGATATTGTTTTATTAGAATATTGCCTTATATATATTTATACGTGGTTTTTTAAGGCCTTTTAGTAATTTTAGATTCTTGTTTTATAATATTAACCACAAATGTAAGACTCTATTATGTGCTGTTTTTACAGTATATTATTGATTCTATAAACGTTTACAAATTTAAGTCCTAATAAAATTAATTTGGCTAACAAATCGCACAGATATGATACCTAGAGAAAACTTTTTGCGTTAAATTTTCTAATTTTAATTTTTTTATAAGATTATGTCTACTATTTATTGTATTTTTATTCATTGACATATTTATATGTATCTCTTACTTATTATATTTCTTAGTGATTCTTTATTTTAATGATCTCATTGCCTTATAGGTCATATTTTATATGACATCTGTGTTTATAATATAAACAATATAAGTTTAAAATATAGGAAAATTGCAGTGCCACCTTCAGTGCAATTTTGTATTTATTGTGGTGTCATATAAATGGGTGAAAAAGTATTTTTTTGAGGTAGTACGTAATTGAGCACTTTATTGGACCGTTTTTAGGATGAGAAGCCAATCATTATTGTTATAGGAGGTTATTTAGTACTTTTCACCTCCGAGGACAATAATGAATGTAAAAAAACTCCTAGGACGTAAAAGTAATTCATATGTTGCCGCCATTACTGTAATGTAGCGTGTTCAAAAAACAATCTGTGTTAAACCTTCATGAGCTTTATTTAAAACGTTCATTTTGTTTCTGTTTTTGTTCGTAGACTAATTTTTTTTTTCGTTTTTAAAAGGTGTTCTAATTGACAATTTTTGTGTGTTTATTTGTAAAGCTTTTACATTTTTGAGTAAAAGTGTGAAGCTATGGATGAATTTAATGACGGCGATAATATGGAGTTAATAATAATTGGACGTTTTTTTCAATTAAGTATATAGCGCAGTTTAATGAGTGCTATTTTTTGATTTTTTTTTAATGAGTGCTTTATTTAATGAGTGCTACCTCAAAAAAAATAGTGTATGCCATCCGGCTGAGAATGTCTTTATGTCTTGGCAATTTTTCCCGACTCGCTTCGCTCGTCGGTAAATCTAATTGCCGTGACATAAAGACACACTTCTCAGCCTTATGGCATAAATAACTATTCTTTTGTGCAAATTATCTTTTTGTGTTGCAAGAGTTTCCCTAATAAATATATAAAGTGAAAATATGTATGTTTAAAAAATAATATCGTACATTTAACTCATAAATATATTCATGCTTGCATAGTGAAACTGAGCATTTAAACAATATTTATTCCTATAAACATATTTAAACAATAAATATATTTACCAAATTTATAAAATGTATGTTTATACAATTTTAAAAAAAATAGATACGAAAAAATTTGTATATACTTATATGCATATACGTATTATCTGATTCTGACTGATCGCAGAGCAAAATCAGATAAATTGTAGCATTGTATTATATCTTTACTCGCCTATTTTTCCGCCTAGCAATTTTTAATATTTTAATACCGATATCAATGGGAGGGAGCGGAAGGCTCAAGATAAGACCTAGCCTGAAGTTCGGAGTGAGTTTTAGTTGATATGAGGCAGACTCTGAGTCCAACAGTGTTGACAGACCGCTGTCTTCGTGCGTAAATGCATTTCTCTCTCTTTTTTTTGTAACATTTTTCCACAAGAAAAATTTAGCCCAAAAAAAATACCGGAGCAATCATTAAACACGGCGTAAACACTCCTTACAGCGCATTGCTTTTTATGGTTCTTTTGTGAGAAATATATTCCTAGCTCAATGTTAGCGCATATAATTTTTTTTCGGGCGGATATAAAGTAGACACTTTACATCCTCAAAATAGTTGATGAAATGTTCATATTTTGAATCCAGACGAAATGCGTTTTTTACCGTCTGCGACAGTTTCATAGTTTTAGCGAATTTTTGAAGAAAAATGAGCTTATGAGATTGGGATCATGGAGGAGGTAGGGAAAGGAGGTAGGAAGAAGGGTGGACTCACTGATCAAGAATAATATATATATGTCTTGTTTATATATATATATATATATATATATATATATATATATATATATATATGTGTGTGTTGTGTGTGTGTGTGTGTGTGTGTGTGTGTGTGTGTGTGTATGCATGTTTTGCAATCAATTAAAATAAGGATTCATTTTGGAAACAAGGTGTATACAATACAATGAATGTAGTACAATTTTTTTTTTTTGGTTTTAACTAGTTAATAATGGATTTGTTCTTAAAAATATAACGCTGCTCTTGTATAGATAGCAAGTTTATAACATTTAAAATACAATATTCTTTTGGTTTTGCCTTTCTAATTGTTATCAAAAAAAGTTTTAGGGCTTTTAGCGAAAGCCTCGATCATAAAATGACCGAGTTTTCTATGGGTCATAAAATGACCCATAGAAAATGTTTTTTTTTAAATGTTATCATAAGTCTTAACAGATAATAAGCAAGAGATATGGTAACAAAAAAGAAGTTTAATCCTAAGAATTGTTTATTGGATAACTAGTTTTTAAATTAAGAAATTAAAGTCTTTTAAATATAATCAATATACAGATTATAAATACAAAGTATAAAATTATCTTTAAGTAATACTTTTATAATATATGCTTGCCAATAATTTATATTTACTAGTGTATAATTATTATTTAGTAAAACTTTAAGATGCTGGCTATGTCTTAGTGTATGTACGCATTTTTTGTTGATTAAAGTTTAACAGTTTTTTAAAACTTTATTTTAAACTTTTACTTTTAAAAAACATTTTTAATGACTCAAAAAAACTCCCCTCATATTCTTCAAGAAGCAAGAGGGATGAAAAGAACTGTGTTGCAACTTTTAAACCTCCCTATCTCTATTCTAAACAATAATAAAAATATATAAAAAAATAAGTAAATATATAAAAGATGTGCAGAAAAAAAATTCTATGCTATGGACAAAGGATTGTCCGTTCTGAATGGTAGCGATCTACCTTACTATCATATCAGTGAATAGACTTCGGACAAATAAAAACTTGTTCTCTATAATCGCGTCTACTTCTGTATGGCGAAATAGCTTTTTTATAGAATTTTTCAAACTTGTCTCTTAGGGAGATCACCCCTGATTCTCCCCTAGTTTCTATGACGTTTATTACTTTCATAAATTTATTTTATTAATTTGTATAACAATTATGTGTAATAAAATTTGATAAAAGGTGATTTATTGGATTGTTTGATGGTTGTGTTTATTGTTTTGAGTTTTCACGCCTTAAGTCGTAAGTGTGGGATAGTGTTAAAATTAAACAGACGTTATATGTCATTACAACCATTTGGTTATTAAAAAAATTAAAAGTAAAAATAAAAAATGGTTTACGTGGTGCCTCGGAACTCTTCCTCGCTATATTGGATTCGATACGCGCATCCTCTCTATTTCGAACTCGCTTCGCTTGTTCTGAGAATATGGAAATATCCTTAAATTAGAACTGCAGAAAGTTTTCCGACTCACTTTGATCGTCCTTAGACAGTAAAAATATCAGTTTCCAGAGTTCACCCATCCAGACACTGGCCTCGCTCAGTGCTTCTTAACACAAGTGATCCAAAAAAACGTACTAAAATTAAACTTGCTTTTTTATTTATTTTATTAAGGGAAGGTGTACACTGATACCAAATTTAAACACAATTTCATTATTTTTAATTTATAAAATTATTTTAAAAGACATTTACTTGTCATTTAATAATAATTCAACTAATGCTGATATTGAGATGAAAGTTAGATGAAAGTAGTTTTATTGGTCGGATATGACTCGGATATGACTACAGGCGTACCAAATTTTATATTGATCTAATCATTATTTCGTGTTTTTATTAAATTTGAGTCGATAATGACGGTGAATGGCATCATAATAATTTCCGGATATCACAACTAAACGTAAATATTGATTATTGTACCAAGTTTCATCTCTAAAGCATAAACACACTGGGTGCTAGGATGATATCACATACACATACCAATACAACAACCTGGTAAAGCTACTCAGGAAGTCCTAAAAACCCTGAAACGGATAGTTTACGTGAAATACCGGTTCCGGATTTTTAGTACAAACGCAATACATTTCCTATATACGTACGGTATAAATGAGGAAAAGTAAAGTGATAAGACAAACACTTTTTGTTTTGAGATCGACTGGAATTCTCTAATACAATTATGTTGTGTTATCTTGCTCAAGTTGTATCTTGTTTCGTTGCAAATCACTCTCTGTTCTCGTAATTGCACTAATTATTATGAACTTCAATATAAAACGATAAATTAGATTGTCTTTTAAGTCTAACCTAAAAGCACGTGTTTGAATTTAAGGTCACAACCTTTTAAATTAATCTTTTCTGTAGTAACCTGATATTTTTATTGCAAATGAAATAAGTATGAATATAAGCACATGCAGAATTTATATTCTTTCTCGTTGTTTTAAATTCTTATTTTTTAACTGAAGTGACTAGAAGTGTTTTGCATCAAGGGTTGGAAATAATTAAATAAAATAAATCAAGGCCTAATTGCTTTTGTACATAATAGTAACTGTAAACAACAGCTCGCTCAGCTCGCTATATTTGCTCATAAATAATAAGACGCTTAATTGCTTACATTATGGATGTGTGATGGATACTAAATAAGAGCTTACTTAGCTCTTAAAATTAAACCGCAGAAAATTAACCTCAGGAACTTAAGTTCCTGAAGTTAGTTGCGACTATGAGCTTACCACGGAGGTCTGAGGTTCGCATCCCTGGTTATGCTCTCAGTTTATTTATAAGATTATTGTCAATTAAATTGTAGCCAACTTCAGAATACACTTTGTGCGTAACGGCTGACGTTACCACCTGAGGTTGTACCCGCAGGGGTTATCCCTGATAAGCCACAAGGCTCTAAACGGGCGTTTTTTATTACTTATATTGGTTATTGACTTTCTGACCTTACGTCTTCTGTTCAGCGTCTTGGTCATGTTTACATTTATTTACTTAACCCTTCGAAGTTTCATTTATTTTTAATTTTATTACTATTTGACCATTTCTACCTTTGGTACCTACGATAGGATTATTTTGAACCTAAAAACAGTAAGCACAAATTTTCACATTCATTACAATTTTTTATATTTTAAATCCTCCAGTATTTGGGTTTCTAAATTTTATTTGTTTTTCTAAATACGCAAAAAATAAGTTTAATTTTAGTTCTTTTTTGCGGTTGAAGGACACATACGACTTCTTCTTTAAAAGCTAAATAACAAATTTTAAAGTCAAACTATGGAGAGAAAAAATCAAACAGCAAGTAGGTCAAAATTTTCATTTCTACTACGTCGGCGCACTACGTGCGTTTTTAAACCACGTAGCCCGAAGGTATATCGAGCCGAGTAAATCAACTCTTAACTCCAGGCTTCTATTTATTAGCATATTTATTAAATATTTAAACTATCACCATATGTACTTTTAAATTTAATATATACACTCCACATCCATAAATAAAATATAATATCTTGTTAGCATATAATAGAATTAATACATCAATACAATTAGATGTATAGATAGGTTATGTGTTTAAATAAGTGAATTCAATTAAATCAATATTATATAACCCAATTAAATTGTGAAAATTTTAATATTAATATTTTATTTATAAGTGGGCTAATTTTTTAAATAATTAATAAAAGAAACTTTTACTTTTATAATTAAATCCAATTTGGCGAATGTGTGGGACTTAATTTGCGTTGCTGTTACATTTTAATTTGTTTTTTAAATTGTACATTTAGTTTAATTTGTACTCCTACATTCGCTGTATTTTATAAAGGCCTCTGCTACTCATGTCGTCCATCCTATGTGTGCAGATCTAAATCTACGTAACAAGCCTTAAATCTTATTTTAATCTTATTTTAATTATTGCTCTACAAGCTAAACCATATAGTCTCGAAATCGAAATTATTAACCTTTATTTTACTTTAATTCGTAGCTAAATTCCGTTATCACTTAAAAAAATTCCTTTTAAGTCATTTATACATCTTAAGCTTTCAATAGCTGATGACGTATGTAATAATTATTAGGGCATATGGAAAATAAACGGCTTTCTAAACGGGTTACGTTTTGATGGAAAAAAAGAAAAAAGCCTCAAATCTCAAATGTGTCAGATTTGGTACCTAAGTTTCTAAACCACCTTCAATCTAAAAGAGAATCTCGGTTTGGAAATTTCCTCTCAATCACATTTTCCTCTAAACTTTCAATATGGATACGAAAAAATCAGGTACGGGGTACCTCGGAATTCTTGCTTACCATACCGGGTTAACTACGCTCATCTTCATCACTTCGATCTCGTTTCGATCGTCCTCAGAATATGGAAATGACCAACTTTATATTCCAAACTCCATTCGTTCTTACTTAGGCAGTACAAACATCCTTATTATTCCCAGCGATTATCCATTCAGGTACTGACCTCGCCCTATGCTTCTTAACATTAGTAATTAAACAAAAACCGTTCCAATACTAGCCGTATTACAATGAAATATTTGTTTATTATATATTTTCTTATTATATAAAGGGATACACCTGTGCCAAATTTATATTTAATTGAATTATTTTTAACAATATTTTAAAAATCGTATATTTGTCATTTATTAAACAAAAAAGTAATGCTGATAATTAAATGAAAATTAGCAAATTTTATGCTATTATATAGGAAAACACGCGTGATCAATGTCATAACGATCCAATATTTGTCCTGAGCTAATAAATTAAAAATCTAATACATTTTTGAAATAATGGTTGAGTACTTTTATAATATACCTGCGGTATGTTAATGAGGTAAGGTAAAATAATTATAAATATAGGAGTTTTAATCTAGTCTAAAATTATTTTTTTCTTAAACTTTAAAAAATTATTTTCTTTAATTTTAACTATTAATTTTAACAATTAACATCTGCTACTTTCCTTTAATACGTTAATTTTAATTTTCATTATTCGCCATTATTTTGAACATCATGAGAAAAAATTGAAGTATTTCAACCAAAATAAAAGTACAATCTTAACAATAGATTAAAAACCACAATCTAAAACTTATTAAAAGTACCAGGAAGAATTTATAACAAAAAGTACAAAAGCTTCAACTTTGATTCGACGTCAACATCACCTTTCTCAACGACGATTTGACAAAAGGAAAAATGTTTGGAAGTTAATTTCTATTGATACGTCACATGGTGACGAGTGCTTAGTAAAGTGTTCCATTGTCTTAGTTATTTTCTTGTATTGAATTTCCTAGCTACACTTGACTCTTTCATTGAAACCCCTTTTTTGTGGGTGTGGCTTTTGTATTTACTCCCTTGTCATCAGTGAGAAAAAAGTTCTTCTTTTAGATTAATTTTTTTTAAAGTACCTCTGTGAGTTTAACAATAGGGGTGCATGGGGGTTAAGAGAAATTCACCCTTCGTATTAGAAACCTGTTGCATTTAATTATTAAATAACATTCTAATAACAAGTGGTTTGTTTCAAACATTGATATTTATTTGCTTTACACTAAGAAGTTATGTTAGATTTACAATGGGTCTGCAAAGTAAAGTCTGCAATCTCAAGTAATTTTTATTTCGTGTTTTTAAATGTGACAAAATAAACTAATAGTTTGTTGTTATGAGGCAGAGATAAATATTTATTGGAAAATCCAAGATGATAACCGCATTCCCTACTATAGTTAAATTTTCATTGGTCTTCTTTACTGCGCTTTCTGCTGTTCCTATTTCTTATTTTCTTGTTTTGAGAGAAGTTCTGTTACTAACTTTACCTTGCCTTTAATAAGCTAGGATTCGATTAAAAATAAAATTGTATTGAAATAAACAGTTCAGGAAGGTATTTACGAAAAATTGAGACCGGTTCCAGCCATTACACTGTTTGTTAACTTAGGTGGTAAATTTGACCAGTAAAGTGCGTTCTGCCTGGGACACCCATCCAATACGAGTCGGCAGAATTGCAGATCATTGTTCAGGAAGGTATTTACGAAAAATTGAGACCGGTTCCAGCCATTACACTTTTTATTAACAAAAACCCCTGGGCTCTTGGTCTATATGCAAGCCAGTGGGAGTTTCAAAGTAATAGTTTAAAAAGTAATTATTAAGAATTAATGAAGATCTATTATCTTAATGAAGTCCTGTGCTATAGAACTGAGGTGAGAATATAGTTTGGCAATAAAATTTTGCATAACGCTGCGTGAATTTGTTACTTGACGAGCGATTGCTGTATAGCAAGAAAAGTACCTTCTTTGCTGCCATTTTAAATTATTTTAAAAGAAATATTTTTATCGCCAAAGCAAAGCCTAATATAATGCGCTATTATAAAAAATTATTTTATATGATATTGCATATTACCTTTTAGGCTTATTACTTTGAATATTGCTATATTCAACAGAATAACTATTATTTCTGTTTTAGATACTGTTATGTATTTATGTTTTAAGACACTTGCTAAGAAAATCCACCTAGATGTTAAAACTTTAAAATTAAATATTCAGGATACGGTACCATGAAACGCCATCATGGTAGTACAAATTTTGAAAATATTCGTCATTGGGTACGTTTCTTAGTTAATTTTTATAAATTTGATTCAAATTTTCATTGCATGATTATCTTTAAACTGGTTAAAATTGATTTAGGAATCCCTAAATCAATGGGATGCTTCCTGTTATTTACAGAATGGCTATATTACAGCTAGCAGCTGCAAATGTATGCTTAATGCAATAATCCATATTACGATTGAATTTTCCTATATACCAAAGGCTTCATTTCATTTTGCTAACATTCATAATGTTTACAGCCATATTTGAGTTAAATGAATGTTTCCAAGATGAGGTTGTGTTTGTGAGTTATGAATAACTCATAACAGGCATATCGGTGTCCCTTTTCGTGGTCAAAAAAGAAATCACTCGAAACCAATTTAAATTGGTTAAAAAATTAATAAAACCATGATTATTACTCAGATTGGCAAATGATCAAAATAGCATTTTACTTTCTTTCTTATTACTGATTTTTTCCATGATTACTTAAATTCTTTTTACTATTTTTATTCAATAATTAAACTTCTTTGATTAAATATAAAATTCATCTGATATACTTACTTGACTAAGATGATAATTAAGCTTTCATACAGTTCTTTATATTATTAATTAGATGTAGTTAAAGCTGGCATTATTTTCATTATAAAAAGAAACCAGGTTATAACCTACTAAAGACGGCAAGGAGGATAAGGTTAGAATCTTGTGATGTAATGCTAAAGAAGAATACCAGTGAATTAGCTTGGGTTATCTAACCAGTAGGCTCCTTTTGTTTTCTAGGTCGGCCTTCTCTTTTATACGATGAAACTTAACTCTAATTTTAAGCCCTTTTAATATTTTTAGTTGTAGGGAGTGTTCTCAAAAAAATGAATAGGGATTCTCAAAAGAATGTACGTGAAGTATTTAAATATTAAAAGGAGGGTTGTTTTTTAGTGTTGTTTGGGCTCGGTTGATATTGCGTAAGGTACCATAATATCGCCTTTGAGTACAAACAGTGGGGAGATATACAAGCAGTTTGTAACAATAGTGTTAGACTAAGTGGGGACTCCCTTAGTTGGGACCAAACTTTCACCTCTGAGCCCCATCTTATATAACATAACCTAGACATACATTCTCTATATTATAAACCATTATATTACCTACCCACTAAATGTACTAAATATAAACACTCGTAAGTATAAAGTATATTTTTAATTACCCTTAGAACTGATAGATAACTTTTTAAACAGTTACCAGTTTATATTAAATCGATAGAACGTAATAAAATCAGTAATTAAGCTATGATGAAATTGCTTAGTATAGTGTAAAGCTACTGCACGATACTAGGGTTGTACATATTCGTCTCGAATTAATACTTATTTTTACGTCTCTGTGGTTTAATTCATATTTTACTCGGAGTCAATTATTATTGAAAGTGGTTGTAGATTGTAATTTATATGATGTATTTACATGCTAAATTGATGTATGAGTATAAAGGCCGCCTCCGTGGTCGAGGTCATAAAAGAGTAAGCATTTATTGACCTTTGACACCTCGTAGGTCTGGGCTTCGCATCCTAGACTTCGCTCTCTGTTTGTATCAGATTTTTGCCTAAATAAACTATCGCCAACTTTAGATTAAACTTTGAGCGTAAAGGTTGCCACTGACACCTAAGGTTGTTCCCACAGGGGTTATCTCTAATGGACCAATGACCGCTTGGCTCTAAACGGGCATTAATATTGGATTATATGAGCATAAAAAGTTATGCATCTTGGGCTTAATGATGCTTTGAGAATTATATCAAGCCACGCGGGAACCTCCTCATTCGAGAGGGAACCAAAGACATAATAATAAAGGTGGTAATAATTAATTAATAATTATTTATTTATCAAGGGTGTAATGAAGGCTATTATTTCCCTGAGCAGTTTGTTGGTTCCTAAGGCGAATGCCAAAGGGACCAAAGCTCCCGTGGCGAAGCCGAGAGATTATTTGTGTACCTTTCAAATAAAGGTAAAGTCCCTAGGCAAAGTCTAGGGAGTTATGACTCAATCGAGCATATGGTCGATACGCTTCATACCGCTGCATACTACTTATCTTATCAGTGACCTTTTATTTATTTCAATCTATTGTATTTTTATTTAATTGCATTCGTGTTTTAAAATTTTACACAATTTTAACACCATTTTAGCCACTTTTAATCACTTTTATCAACATTTTTAAAAATGAATGAGAGATAACCTAACATTTTACAATAACTTCCGTTTCGAAAATAGGTATAAGCGAGATTATTGCAGCGGTAACAGGATCGAGCGAAAGCACATGAAGCAGCTTTATTTTTGAAATTGTTGACACATTTGACACCAGGGAGTTCTAGGGTTCACATCCTAGATTCCACTCTCAGTTAAATTTTAGATTTAAGTACTTCAATTTGTTTGCGGTAAAAATAACTTAATTGATTTTAGAAATGTGTAGATAATCTATTGTATTATGTTATAATGTGCTTCAGATTTTGTTCAAAATATATAAGTAGGTCATAAGTGTGTATCGGTTACCACTTAAATCACTTTAAATAAAATCTATGAACTAGATAAGTAGATTAAAAATAGCTAATTAACAATCGATTTTATAATCTATATGAACTATATTTTACTTGAAGTAATGCATTAAAAGCAATATGTGAACTATTACATAATAGAAAAATAATATAATAGAAAATTTTTTGATTTAGAAATATTTAATTTGTTACTTAATTTAAATTAGTTTTTATATTAAGTAAAAAGTGATAGTTTAAGTATGGGATATTAGAAAATTTAGGTTAGAAGGAAATTAATAATACATTTTATACTATGGTAGTAGAGGATTAGCTATATATTAAGGTTGGGTAATTGGTAAAGTTTTATTTGCTCTAAGTTTTTTGAGACGTTCTTTATTTTTTTTTTACTTAGCATTTTTACTTTGCTTCAACATGGATTAAAACATCAACATCAATTGGATGTCTGAATATAATATATTCAGACATCCAATTCTCCAGAGGAAAGTGTTTCCTTTCCTGAATTATACGTTTTGCATTTCTTTATAACTTTTGCAATTTCTCCTTTGTAGTTCTATTAATTTTATTGAACATCCCACTTTATACTTTCCTCGTTTGCACTGTAGGTATATAGGAAAAGAAATGTGTTTGCAAAAAAATCCGAAAGCGGGATGAAACCGGGATTGTCTATTTCAGGTGTTTAAAAGGCCTCCTGAGTGGTTTTCACAAAGTCTGTCTGTATGTGTGTCTGTGTGTGAGTGTATCTCTGTTATTATCGTAGCGCCCAGTTTATTAATGCTAGAGAGTTGACACTTCGTACAAAAATCAGTCTGCTGCTGTAGTTGTGCTATTCGGAATATAATTTTTTATAAGTCGTCATTAACTCGCAATATTGACTCAGTGAAAATTTCGAAAAAAATATGAAACGCAGAAAAATGATGCGATCCGATTGAAGTTTGGCACGCATGTAGCCATGTATATGAATAACATATGTGACAAGTTTCATCTCATTATCAGCATAAGTTAAATTTATATTAAATGACTTGTGTACGATTTTTATTTTTTTTTTTTAAATTAGAAAATAATCTATTTGAGTTGAAATTTAGTACAAGTGTATATCTCTACTTATTAAATAAGTGTACTAAGCTTCGTTTTAATACGACATATATATCAGTTATTTTTGTTGGATCATAAAAGTAAAGGAGCATTGAGCGTGGTAGCTGTATGGTTGACCGCTGAGAATGAAACGGATGCATTTATAATTTGAGGACAAGCGAAGCGAGTCCGAGAACATTTGCAGTATAAATTTGGCGATTGTACGTTCTGAGGTCATGCGAAGCGAGTCCGAAGCAGGGAGGATGAGCGTAGCGAATCCGATGTTATGAGGAAAAGTTCCGAGGTACCCCGTACCCGATTTTTTCACACTATCTTAACAACTAAAATAATGTTCGCCTGAGATGCCTACAATGATAGGCGTATTATAAGTGTAATATTATTTTTTTTAATGTAGTACTTTACTGGCAGAAGTATACAATTTTTTGTGTAAACCGGAGGCGTATATTATTTATTAATTTGGGACTCGTAAAAGAATAAATGTTTTTTAGGGGGATGTGAAGGGTCAGTTTGTTTTAAGATGTTTTTTCTAAGTTGTATTTTAGGTTTATTTTAGATGCTTAATCTTTAGCACTTAACCTATCAGAGATAAATTTACCATGTAAAATAATAAAACAGTCTTTATCTGTTTTTCATGTCATGTTGTTTTTTCCATTCCCTTTAAAAAATATTCTGTCTGATAGAAGGGGGCTTGTTTAAAAATCGAACGTTCAAGTGACTAGCAAATACAAACTATTAACAATTCTATAACCTCTAATATAGAAGTAATTTTGGGTATTCTTTATCAAATAACGTTTGATTTGGAAATTTCCCTATGGAAATGTTTATAAGCTAAATTAAAAAAATTAAAATAAATTAAATCAACTGATATATTAGGCTTTTTCGCTGTAGATTAATGACCTTTCTTTCACGTGATTGACTCGAATTAAAATTCTTATCATTGAATCGTCTTTTTTACTTTTCCTCACCTTTCTATACACAAGGTATAAAGAGGAAAAGTATTGGTTTCACCCAAAAAATTTTAACCCGAGATTTCACTTGAATTATACATTTTAGGATCATCTGAACCGATTTCAGCTTGATGTCTGTCTGTGTGTGTGTGTCTATGTCACGCATAACTCCCACTGTGTTTATGCTAGATAGTTGAAACTTGGTACAAAAATCAGTCTTAGGGTCTAGTTGTGCTGCCCTGAATATAAAAATTTTATGTCACCATTAACCCTATTTGCTTAGTCAGCAAAAATTTAAAAAATCGTAAAAAATCGAAAAATGACCAGATGAACTTGAAATTTGGCAGGAATATACCTCTTAATATGAAAAACAACTCCTCTGAGTTTTGTTTTGATATTGGCCGCCATTTTGAAATTATTTACTTTTGAAATTTAAAATTTTGACGCTTAATAATACCAAAAGTATACAGGTGTTATTGACATATAAAACGTCGTTGGAACCGCAAAAAAAATAGGAACAAGTATAAAAAACTCCCATCAAAATCTACTTATTACTTAAAAACTTATAAGCGAACTTAATTATTAATTAGTGCGACACTTTTGTTAATCGTAAAAGTTTGTTTACATTTGTCAAGGTTTCAAATTTCCGCCAAAAATTCAAATAAAAAAACCGAGTAAAATTGGAACTTTTTCTCATTTAAGATTATGCGAAGTTTAACGTTCTTGTATGCTTTTTTATACGGGTACGGGGTACCTCGGAAGTTTAAAAACCCTTGGCCATTTGCTAACCATCCTATTCTGAGGACGAGTGAAGCGAGTCCGAAGCATATAAACTTTAGGCCACGGGTAACCATCCTATTCTGAGGACGAGCGAAGCGTGTTAAGTTTGAAAACACTAGGCCATTTGTTAACCATCTTATTCTGAGGACGAGCAAAGCGAGTCCGAAGAGTGAGGAAAAGTCCCTAGGTACCCCGTACCCGATTTTTTCTTTTTTCTTCCTTAAAAATACATTTATAATCATTTTATATTTTATGTCGCTTCACGCAATCACGCAAATTTTATATCCTTGTCAAATTTGTTGACAAGGATATAAAATCATAACTATTTTCTCAGACTCAGTAATGATGATGATACTTATAATAATATACACTGTACTAAATTTCAACTCATTGGATTGTTTCCCAATTTTTTACATTATTTTTTAAAAAACTTTCACAATTCATTCGATAAAAATTGAATGCTCATAATGAAATTAAACTTTGCACATATGTTAGTCTTATACATAGCCACATGCGTGCCAAATCTCTCAATAAGATCACTTAATTTTTCCGCTTTTTATTTTTTTTTCGAAATTCTGCTGATTCATTTTGGCGGGTTAATGACGTTATAAAAAATTTATTTTCCGAATAGCTTAAGCGGTAGACTGATTTTGGTACAAAGTTTCAACTCTTTGTGAAAACCCACTCTGGAAGCTTTAAAAACACCTAAAACGTATGATTCCAGTGACACCTCGGTTTCGGATTCTTTTGCGAACACAATTCTTTTCTTTTATGCCTATATAAATATATAGGTGTATTTATATCTGTAAAAATGGGGAAAAGTAAAACTCATCATCTATGTATATATCATATATGTATGTATGAAAAAGTTTAAAAAAAATTGGGTACAATGTGCCTCGGTACTTTTCCTCACAACTTCTTCTTCGTTCGGACACTCATCGCTCGTTCTCAGAACGTCATGATTGTCGAACGCTTAAGTTGTTACTCTTTCGGTCTTGTTGCATTGACATCAAAAGTATTTGGTGACCATATTTCTAAAGTTTTATAACTTAAGGTTAATGAAAGCTTTAGAAAAGATTACAGTAGATAACAATCCATCAAATATTACGAAAACTTGCAACGTTACGATGGCCTTAAAATACCAACAATCATACTTATCAGTCTAGTTTTTAATCCTTTAAATAAATAATAGCAATATATTCCATTATTTTAATATATATTGGCCGTCTCCGGGCGCGGCCCGCGCGCCCTCCAAAGTCTAGCTGTTCTAGTCCTTGTGGTTTTTAGTTCTAACCTAAACTCAATGCAAGACTGTATATATTATCATGTGGGATACATCTTAAAAATTATAAAATCTATACCATACATATTATTTTACCTAGTAATGTTTTTACAAAAATCCGAAACCTGGATGACACCTGAATCATCCGTTTTAGGGTCTGTATGACCTCCTAAGTAGTTTTAACGAAGTTGTCTGTCTATGTGTGTTCGTTATCATCTTATCTTCCAGTGTATTTACTAACAGAGTTTAAACTATCTGCAAAATTTTTTGGCTTGTTGTGCTATTCGGAAATTTTTTTATGACGTCATTAACCCACAATATTTATTCAGCAAAAAAATGAAAATTCATAAAAAGCGGAAAATTTGGCGATCGGATTGAGATTTGGGACACATATATATAATATAATATATATGTATATATATATATATATATATATATATATATATATATATATTATATATATTATATATATATTCTATATATATATATATATATATATTATATATATATATATATATATATATATATAATATATATATATATATATATCTCTCAGACGAAGATTAGTTCGAAACGTACCAATTTATGTAAGTTTTCTACGTGTTTTCTTTTAATTCTGTTATATATTATATATATATATATATATTATATATTTATATATATAATGTTGCCAAGTTTCACCTTATTATCAGTTTTAGTTAATTTTTTTCTAATAAGAATTATTAGATATAATTTAATAATCTATTAAGAAGTCATTATCTAAACTTTTTATACTTTGTTTAAAAATACAGTTAAAATTTAATACTAATATATCCTTTTATGTAATAAATAAGTGCACTATGTTTTGTTTCAATGACATAATTATATCTACTGTTTTCATGGACCATAAAAATTAAGCAGCATCGAGTGAAATGAGTGCCTAGATGTTAGAATGCTGATGCTGGGAATAAAACGATGTATTTTGAAGCGAGTCCGTAGACTTGTTGTACTGTAAAATTGGTAAATTGTATATTCTAAGGATGAGCGTAGTGAATCCGAAGAGCTTGATAAAAAGTTCCGAGATACCTTGTACCCGTTTTTTTTTCATAACATTCATAAATAAAATACCATAAAAAATAATTGAGTATACATGGTGCCTCGTGACAGCTTTGCCATGTCATGATTATCCAAAGCTTAAATGGTACATTACATCGGTCATGCTGCGCTCGACCTAAGTATAATATGGTATAATATGGTTAGCCAAAGTATTATGTTTGTTAACATTGGACTCGATCGTCCTCAGAATGGCATGATTATTTGAAGCCTCAATTAATTTTACTTCGATCTCTGGTTACTCGAAGCTTGGGGTGTTATAACTTTATTCGTCCTCAGATTGTCATGGTTATACAAGTCTAAGATTTTATGAATTCGGACTTGAAGTCCGAAAGTTTAAGGTGGTATTACTTCGAACCAAATTGTATTTGGCAGAAGGGACCTTAAATCAGTAACCGGACTTCTGACTGGTCACTGTCACCTCCGAAAACACCTCCATATTTATATAAGCATATTTACAGATAACCCAGGGTGTAGATTTGTGATTCGAAACCGAAACTGCCTCTTACATACTTCTGAGATGTGAAGCCCTAGCCTTTCAAAGGTTCTCTAACTTTGGTAGC
Source organism: Microvelia longipes (assembly GCA_018340805.1). Classification (NCBI taxonomy): domain Eukaryota; kingdom Metazoa; phylum Arthropoda; class Insecta; order Hemiptera; family Veliidae; genus Microvelia; species Microvelia longipes. The sequence goes on along the minus strand of JACMZG010001863.1, from coordinate 19,334,526 downwards.
AGCACTCTGACCAAGTTTGACTCTACCAATGAATCACAGGTCATGAAGATCCTAGACCTAGTCCGGGGAAAAGGATTATTCTGACCTGGACCAATTGAGGGGATTGTAGAATAGACTTCCAGTCGCAGTGCAAATGGGGTCTATCCTCGACTCCAACCTCAATCACAATAATAAAAACCAAATTGTATAGCCTTAGGTCAATTAAAGCTTAGAAAACTAATACGGTAGATAGGCATTCAATTAAATAATATGGGTTACACTTTTATATCATGTTCACGAATGCATTAAAAACCTGTGATCATACTTAGCTACCTAGTTTTTTATTAGTATAGATCTTTATAAGAATATTAACTCTATATTTTATCAATTCATCACATGATATGTTCATTTAAATTTATGCGGTAAAACACCATTAGTTCGACAGATGTTTTTGCAAACACAATACTTTTCCTACTTACTTACGGTATAAATGAAGAAAAGTAAAAACTTTTCGCAACTCTAGTTTCTTCTAGTTTCTTCTAGTATTGCTGCTTTTTACGAAATAGTGGTCAAATATCGTAAATATGAAGTAAAAACGTTTGGCGTCTCCTATTTTAAAATTTTGAATTGATCGAATACGCGGTATATTAGGTGTAAAAATCTCCTTGTTCTGTCTAATTTTGTTTTATTTTAGATACATCATTAAACATTAGTCAATAACTTATTCCTCTTAGATTAACTTAATCTCTTCGAAAACATTCATCTACTTTATACAAGTTAATTTAAATCTATTGTTTTAAAGCTAATCTAAGTATGGCAATGCCAGGATGTAAGTTAGCTGGACAAATAAGAATATAAATATAGGAAACAGGTGTCATGTACAGAATAATCTATCAGGAAGAGCTTGCTCCGCCAGCTTTATATATCTTAGCTATTTTATTTACTTCATCGTAAATTTATACTGGGAAAATAATATCGTCATATTTCACACATTACAAAGGAATTTCATTGCAATATTGACTGTTCTTGTATCAATATTTTCAATTTTAAAAATCAAACATAATTGTATATTTTTTTGTATCTATTAAATAATATATTTGAAATTTGTAAACATCTCAGGCAATAAGTTATGCAAAGTTTATTTTAAAAATACATAGTAATATAAATACATAGTTTTGTAAAGGTTGCAAAACAATCATGAGCATTTCCTTTGAAAAATCCTAGAATATGTATTTATATATTAAAGAGTATGTATAGTATAAATAATTTATTTAATATTATTATATATTATATATATATATATATATATAATATATATATATATGTCGTTTGTCACGCGATAACTTTCGAACGCTTTTTTAAATGGGAATCATGAAACTTGGTTCAAAAGTCAATAAGATAATAGTTCAAAACTCTATTAACTTTGAAAAATGTATGATATAATTAAGCCTTAATAATTACATTTCGAAATTCATTTAAAATACCCATAATTTTAATTTATAAAGAATTGATCACTTACGTTTTTTAAGTTGTGATTTATACATCTGAATTCCCATAGAGATAATATTACTAGAGGGGCCCCATTGGTTGAATTTTGAAACATAGAACAAGTAACCTGACCACCTATGCCCCCTCTAGTATATATCTCAATGAAAATTCCTCCTTTTCTAATTGTAACTACGTTTCTTGAATGGTAGATATTAAAATAATTGATGAAATGAAATATAGATATAAATTTTGGGTGACTGCAGTCGCAGGTTATTTTAATTTTAAGTAATTCTAAATTGGAAAACACATAATTTTGAAAAGGGTCATGTTTGACTCGTCTATCAATAACTTTACATTATAAGTATTTTAATAATTGATATTGAGAGTTAAGAGGATAGATGCATCGAATTTTTGATTGGACAGATTTATTTGAGGTTGACAATTTAAAGTAACAATATTAAATCATGTAATGAGCCGAATGTCAGTCTAGTAGTTAGTAACTATTAAAACCAGTTCCATAAATGTTATATGAGACAATATATTTAAGCCTTTTGTGGTGAATCTTAAATAAACTACTATGAAGGTTAAGGCTGAAAGTTACATCTGAAAGTAGGTGAAAAACTTTGTTGAAGCTGTGATATAACTTTAAACTGGTCTCGCATTATCGTGTGGGAGTCGCCGATTTCTGCATTGTAACAGCCCTTGCAAAGTCATAAGGAAGTATATAGATATAGATAAAAGAAACAAAAACGTGTTTAATAATGTGGGTTAGTTGGTACAATGCGCATGTCTCGTTAAAGAGTGAAAGTGAACTGTTGAGTGGCCTTGACGAGACGTGAGGGGATTACCTTCAGAGGATGACACCCTGACTCCTAGCGGCCGGAAACCACGAGAAGAGTCAACAGGAACTAGACGTCGAACATTATGAGTGCTCTAGATTAGCTCGGTCAATAGCTTTCGGAAAATAGGAGCATCATTCAGGACGTATCATGATTACTTCTTTTCATTTTCAATACCAAATTGGATCTTGCTAGGAAATTCAGAACCGTTAAATGTTAGTAATACTTTCTGCTTCATGTCGTTTGCTTCTCCTTGTAATATAAACCTTTACCTGCTGATGCTTTCTCATTAAAAAAATGTTGTTGGGTTTATTGTATATCTAAGTATGAGAATGTTTGCTTATCAAATTGTTTTATAAAGACGTTAGGGCTAAAACGGGAATTTTTTAAAAATACTTTTTAAAAAATTAAACTAATTAAGAAGAGGATCTGTATTCAAAACGAGGTATTTTTGCCCTTATTAAACTGGGTTCCTGAGTCAGCAATATCGAATATGCAAGCGCATTTCCTTTGAAAAACAAGATCAATTGCCATACAAGTTGAAGTGTGACTGATCAGACTTAAACCCATAAACTGAAAAATCAATAAACTTTTGAGCAATTTTAAATGAAACTGCCTTTTCTATAAGAGTTATAGAAAAATTTGGTATTTAGTAACAGTAGAAGTTGTAACTGAGTAGTGAGCTACGACCAAGAAATGCATTAGGTCTTTTTAGGCTCTTTGATTATTTCTGTATAAATATTTCATTGCCGTTCATTTTAAGGTAATGCGTTACGCCTAATAACAAGTTTTACATGTTTTACTCGCTAAGAAAAGTATTTTATTTTGTCTGTTATGCCAACTCATTGGATTGCCTCTTGTGTATATTTATCATAATTATCTAATTAATCTTGGCATATATATTCGACATTGAGGTATAAAGAGGCCGGTTTTGCTTGATGAGCAGCCAGCTCAATGTCTTGTATCGCATAATATCTAGGTTAGAATGGTTATGAACCTTTCTTGTACCCCGCTCAGGTTCAATTAGTTCCATCTGGGGTTATGTAAGATACTTCAAAGCCTGTACCAGTTCTCAGCGCTATTCTAGGCTACGGTCGAACCATTCCCATCAAGACACTCACGAAACGTTTATCTTTTTTTTATTTTTCAATTCTTTTAAAGCATTATAGGTACTATCAATAACAATTTAGCTATTAGCTAAATAATAAATATATTTTGGTTGTTTCATAAGTTTGGAAAGAGGTATGATAATGGCAAAATACAATTCTTTTCTGTCAGCGTTAACTTATTCCTCTAGAGTTATTTTTGCTGGATACATTCTTTTGAATTTTTCGATGGAAATGCACTACAATTTTATAATTAACATATACTGAGCTCTTTGTGATTGCGGAACAAAATTTTGAGGGATAGCATAATTTAAATATGAGTAGCTTATATCAAACAAGTTACAAATACTTAATAAGATCAGCCTTCTAAATACTGTTGTTGTAAACTTCTTGATAAACTTGCCTTATCTTTAATAATCATAGAAGCATGGGCGTAGCCGGGGCAGCCCCCCCTAGCCGAGTAGAGTTATTGCAAAATTTATATGAAAACTGTGGTTCAGGCAAGGAAAATCATTTTTTAACTAACTAAATAACTTTGTAAAAAAAGGTAATTTTTGATGTCCTGATCGAGGACATCTGCACCATAACTTATTACTTCAATATAGTTGTTTACTCACTTGCTTGGTTTGTAACAGGGTTGGCACCCGGGTGGGGAAAATTAAAAAACCCGGGCAAAATGGGCAAAACCCACCCTATTTTACCCGGGTTTTTTACTGGGTTTTTATTTTTTAATTCATTAATTTAGTTTTTATAATAAAGCTTGTTGTTTCCTTGGGAATTAGCTAAAAATAAATAAAATAATTATAAAAAGTATAATTAGGTTTATTCTTTGCATCTGTTCTATGCATGTAAAATAAATCAAGGCATTGGTATACATATATGAATGCTCTTTATTTTTATTAAACTTTTTTTTACATATTTGAGTATGTTATCTTTGCTTACAAAAAATCTTAATTTAACTAAAACTTTGTTCAATAAATGTATTAATTACGTATCACGCCTATTTATCAACTAGATTCTTAAAATAGGCTTAAATACGATTATTTAACTTGCAATTTTAAAAAAAAAATATAAAAACCCATTTTACCCATTAAACCCAAAAACCCGGGTGGGCTGGGTTTTACAATTAACCCGGGTTTTTGCCAACCCTGGTTTGTAACAATTTACGCTGTATGGTTTCTTTCTTTCTGTGAGAAAAAAATTGAAGAGGCTGAACTAGCCGGCAGTATATTGTTGAATATCTGTAGGACATGTTGTTTCTCTGTGACCATTAGGGACTAATAAAGCACACTGTTGAAGGAAAAATTGACTAATCATTAGACTCAAGACTTTTCTAGGAATAAAATTTTGAAAGACCATCAAGATCAATCACGTTATATTGCTCATTAATCGATCCCACTCATCTAGACATGTGAGAGAGGATTATCTTTTATCCCGTGATTTTGCAGGTATAATTATACAATTTAAAATTTGAACCACTTGAAAATTTCTTGATATTTTATTTTATTTGTTGGAATAAATTAAAATTGTCTTCCTTCTCTAAAAAGGAAAACTTTCTTGGAAGTGTCTTGGAGAGTCAAAACTGTCTTGGATTGGGCACGTTTTTGTTTCCTGTTAAAGTTATACAAGCAAGTAATATCGTGACTTCTGTGGGTTAGACATAAATTTATTAGGCTCAAAGGGTAGAATTATCTTGTATTTAAAGAAATTAGCAAAGGGGCCAATGAGGTAGCCTCTTTCTAGTTGATGTATCACCTCCAATAATACTATTTTGGTTAATACTTAATTTTCCTCACTCGCATATTTTTCATTATTATAGGACTAACTTGTTTGCTGACAAGGTTTTATTCAGCAGGTTAGTGAAAAAACCCCATTGAGCTGAAACTAAATATTAGACTAAGGTTTAACAAATGCTAGGTTTGGAAAACATAAACCAATGTTTTCTAAAGAGGACGCCCTCTGATGCACCATTTCTCATTTTTACCTTAAATGCTCATTTAATACCTGAGTCTTTAATTTCTGTCTGTTAATTAACTCAATTATTCTAAGGAGCCTAAAAACTTCATATTTAGTTCTATTATGAATTATCCGTTCCAGGTATTTTAAGATCTTCTAGTGGTTTTTACTTAGTTGTGTCTGTCTGTTCTTCATCGTATCTCGTAGTGCATTTATCGTTGACAGTTGAAACTTTGTACAAAAATCAATATATAGGTGTAGTTGGGCTATCCGGAAAACAATATGTGAGTCGTCATTAACCCGTGATAATGACTTTTCGTAAATTTGTTGATCGGGTTTAGATTTGACACGCATATAGTCATATAAAGGACCAACATAAGTTGCCAAGTTTCATCTCATTATTTTAATTCTTATCAAATGACTTGTATATTTAAAAAATATAGTGAAAATCGGATAATAATTCGTATAAGTTAAAACTTGGTAAAGTGTATCCCGTGATAAACATATAGTCATATAAATATAATTATTTACGTGATAAATAATTATACTAAGTTTTGTTTCAATACGACTAGTGTATTTGGTTTCGGTTGGATCATAAAAGTTTATAGAAGCATCGAGCAAGGTCAATGTCTGGATGGGTGACTGCTGGAATTAATGCTAATTTATTTCCTATTTGAGTACAAGCGAAGCGATTACAATTAGAGAGAACGAGCGTTGCGAATCTGATGTGTTGAGGAAAAGTTCCGTGTACCCAAGTTTTACCTTACCTCATTTATATGTATGTATATAGCAAAGTATTGTTTTTCCTTTTTTTTAGTAGCTTTATTGATTATTGTCAACAGTTATATTTGACGTAATGCTCATACGGGTTAAAGTGACTAGAACGACTTGATAATAGGAACCTAGCACCAAGTGGCGATACTTCGTTCCTGATATTAAGTATATTTGTTTTTATGGAAATTTAAATCAGTTCTTTTATAATTCTCGATTTATGATTTATTTCTCTGTATTTGCATTTGGGTTTGCTTGCTTGATAAACCTTAGCCATTTCATGTGTGATTGATAATTATTGTAAGAAAGCAATAAATAGTGCTTAAGAGTGAATCAAAATAATAATAATCTTAACAATAATATGATATTGTTAACAATTTCGTTGTAAGAAGTGTCTTGTAATTAAAATATGTAATTAAATAGTTTAACGTGTGAAGAGCTAATTATTTAATTTTATAGATTTACTATGTTTATTAAATTAATAAAGAATTGACCTTTCTGCGTATTTTTTTTTATTAAATATTAGAAAATAATTTACATCTGCATACAGAGTGTACCAGCAAGTTCAAACAGATAAATTTCGTATTTTGGAAATTAGCTCGTGTTGCACGAAAAAATAGAACAAAAAATTGAATACGAATCTATACTTTTAACTGGATATCGATTCTATGGCTAAAATAAGAACTTTTTACCATAATAATTTTTTCGATCCGACCATAAGTTTGACCTGTGAAAAGTACTGAACTAAAAAAATAGACATATTTTAACCATATAACTTACTTATACAATAGAACGAAAGAATAAAAAGTCTCTCCACAGTTTATTCATTAAAACATTCATCAGTTTCATTTTAAAACATTTACTTATACAAAATAACTTCTAATCAATTTTGGATAGAAAAAACCCATACTATCGAAACCAATTGTTGTCCTTCTAAATTTTGACTTCTAAAGAGCACTGGACCAGTAAGGTGGTCTAGTAAAATTTGTTTTTCAAAAATCCAAATTAAAAAGAACCATAAAATGGAATTTAAAAAAAATCCAACAAGTTCATGTTTACAATTAATATTATGTTACATGTTTTTGTTATTATCATAATGTTAATGTTTAATTATAATTTTGATTCACTCTTGATATGGAATTATTTTGGTTGTCGAAACCTATTTTTACTTATTTACCTTGTATATTCCTAGTAAAAATGTGTTAGGCTGAGTAGAAAACAAGATTGTTTTTTTAAGTAATTAAAACTAACATTGAGTGAAATATTATAATCTTCAACCAAATTGCCCTGCCTTAAGCGGACATTGTGTAGAATGCCCGAGCAAAGTGGAAAATAGGAGCTTTTTTAATTATATTTCCATACCCATGGAGACCAGGTCTCATGCACAATACCCACTCTCCATATTTCCCGCCAAGATATATAAAGTATAAAGACGGAGTATCATAAGGTTAGACTGAACATTATGTTTTTAAATTATTTAAATCTTTTTAGTATTTAAGAACCAATAACATTAGCAGCTGATGTATTTTTTATTTAACTTTAAAATTTTTTGATTTTTATAATTAACTGAAGTTATGCCACAAACGGAGGACTGTTTGGATTTTACATCTTTCCACGATATTACTCTAATAAACATTTGAGCATTTACTTTTTATAATTGAGCAATATTTACTTCTTTTTGATGTTTATTTCAATAGTAAAACAATGTAAGAAGAGGATAACCTTTTAGTGTAAAAATTGTGTTTACTTTTATTGCCTAGACAATTGTTTAGAATTCCATATAACTAACATTAAAATCGTTGAGAACAATTTTCACTACCATTTACATGTTTTGTAATACTCTATTTTCCTTTTTGTGTGCACATTTATTACTCCTTTCCTTGTCTAAAAATTATAATTTTATTACAATTATGGTTAGTCAAATGTGCACGTACACTCATAAAAATCGTATAAATTATTATAACAAGCGTAGTAAAAATACAATAATATAAGTAGCGCACAAATAAAATACATAGTTTATTGTATTTAATTTATTTTTCTTAACGTATTTTTCAGCTTTATATTTCTTGATGTTGGATTATAGAAAAAATGAATCTGTATGATAAATTATTAAAATTTCACGAGAAACAATGTTTCAAAATCCAGCTTTGAAGTGTTTGTAAAAATCTTAAATGTATTAAATGATATGTATTGTTGTATTCGAATGACTTGTGTGTTTGTATTTGCCGTATTTTTGTTGTTGTGTATTAACTAAACTGTAAATTACTTCAATAACTTCTAACCATAGTATTAGACAGTTGTAAAGGATTTCCTTTGTAAGTAGCTTTATACTTGTGTGGATTAGAAGTTGACAAATTTACTACGGCCACCATGTGCCGTAGTAAATTTACTCTTGGTTTCATAACGTCTGTTACAATGTTGTTCAAATTATATTTTTTATTGCGTTAATATTTGGCATAAGGCTTTAATGTAAATATCGCATGTATTTTATGGGATATTTTATGGCCTCTCTGATTCCATTAAAAACTTTAAAAACAAAGGAAAATTCACGTTATTATTTTATCCTATAAGAACTTTTTTTCGATGGTAATGAACATACTCTTATGAGATAGCAAACTATTAATTTTTTTATAGGAGTGGGGCATAAGTGAATATTATTTTTCATTCTAAAAGAGAAATACCTATTCATACAATGAATAGGTATTTATTGAACCTAAATATCTATTAGGTTCAATGAATACAGATTCATTGAAATTTCTGGGGCTAACAAATGTAAGGAGGTAAGACCCCTCTTCATCAACCCTGTCTTAGGTTCGCCTATGGCTTTGAAACAAACCCTAATTGGGCCTCTCTTGTAATAATAACTCAACTATGGTTATAATATACTGAAATTAAATGTTTTCTAAGTTGGTAGGACTGTATATTTTTAAACGCTGGGATATTTCTTTTACACTAGACGTTATTTATTAATTATTCTTTGTGGCTAACGAGGCCTCTAACAATATGGCAGGTTTAGAGTATAAATGATTTTTGCATATTAAGATGTTCTGAGAGGTCTACTGATTTTAGGCTGGTACAGAGATGTTTGGGTATTATCCTGGTGCTGGTTACGATAATGGGTACTTTATTAATTTTCTTCATGTTCCAAATGTTCTTGATTTGTATAACCAGTTCTTTGTAGGTATTTATTCTGTTTTCTTTGAATGGTTTGATTGATTTTGTAGTGTGTTAGGATATATCAATTATGGTTATTTCTATATTAGCACTATGTCTGGTTTGTTATGGTGCTCTATTTTTACGATGCTGTCCTACAAACCTTATGCCTCGTTTTCTAGAACTGTTTCTGGCTTATCCATGGAATATGGCGTTTCTAGGCGAGTTTGTACTTCATTGCCAATTCTTGATGAATAATTCCTGCCACTTGGTTTAGTTTTAATTATTTTTTTTTTAATATTGTTGTGTGTTGGTGGTAATAGTTTTTTTAACTTGGAATAGTCTAATACGTTTTGGTTTTATCAATTTGTATTATTAGACCTTAAACGTAAGAATGGTTATTTCGTCCATTTCTATCAATATTTGGATTTTTGTAGTTTTAAATTATTTAACTTATAAGAAAATAATAGTTTTCTAAATACAATTATATTATTCTGAAGTGTCCAAATCAGGGAGTCTAGGGGCGAAGGGAGGGGGGTTAAAAAGGGAATGTATGTTTAATTAAGTAAACATTATTGCCATAAGGAAGGACTTCCCTGATTTTAAAGTTGCGTTAATTAATGTCTTTGATAAATGTTTTGATACATGTTAAGTCTTTCGCTTTATACTTCTGGTTGTTTTAATTAAGGAAAGATGAAAGCGAATTAAATAGGTTAAAAAGCATCGTACAAGGCTTTGATGGCTTTTAAATCATAAATCACATGTTTGCATGTGAAACTGCTGGGGAAGAAAATCTCATGGAACCCAATGTGTTATGTTTCGGTCAAATTTTCTTTTTAATTTTAAGGTACACGTGCATGTCATTGACTCGATGCCAAATCTCGCATCCTAGTGTTTTTTCTTCTGCGTTTTTATCTTCTAGTTTTTTGTAGCTTCTTGATAATTTAAAAGGTAAAGTGTCCTAATACTTAACAAAACTTGCTGTGACGTCGGGAAAGTTGTATAAAATAACCAAATTAGTCATTATAATTTGATATATGTTACCGTTGAAGCATAAAATTTAAGTTAATTCATAAAATAACGGGTCAGTTTGGTGTATTCGTAAAAATATTTCATTATACATTATTAAATAGGTATTGCATGAAATAACTAAACTTTTAAGTTAAAATATATAACTATATGATAAGCTAGCATTTTAATGGAAATATGTAATAATAGTAATTTACATGTTTGTAAGTTGTATATATTTTTGTTACACAAATTTCCATCTTAATAAACTATTGTTGAGGTTTTTATATGTGTATATATATATATTATATATATATATATATATATATATTATATATATATATATATATATATATATATATATATATATAATATTTATGTACATATATATTTATATGTATATAAATATATATATGAATGGTTTACAAACATACAAAGTTTCATTGTATTATCAGTATTAGTTCCGGTTTGATTGATTGACATGTAAAGTAATCAAATTTTTTCTCTAATACATTTGAATATTTGCTTATATCGTGGCAGTATGCCACTTATATAAACCAGTAATATGACAAACTGATTAAGTACAACAACCAAGGAAGGTGCGAGCGGCAAAGAGTCCGAAGGCCTCTTGTTTTAAATATAAACTTTGATGTGTGTTTCCAAATATGTGAAAAAAGTTTTGGCTCATTATTTTCCTTTTTTTTATTCTTCTGTCTTTCCTGTTAAATTTTCTTAGAAGGAAGTATTTAATTATACATTAAATGGTATTTTTAATTAATTTTTCTTATTAATGACATCTCGAATGATTAAATTTGCATTCTGTGAACTTTTGAGTTTGTTGAATAATTTCCACGATTTTTAAGTTCAATTTCCTTAATAATGACTCTTAAAAACCGAGATGTATTGATTGCATCTCATCTTGATTAAATATTTATTTTGTTATTACAAATTGAAGATGAGATTAAAATTTGGTACAATTGAACATTTTGATTCAACACTCTCCATGCTACACTTGAGATAAGTGCTGATACGCACACTTACACATTTCAAGTACATAACACTTGTTTCATTCTAATACACACTTGCATTTGTTTGACATAACCTTATGAACCAAAAAAAGTTTCCTTTTTCCGTTAAAATTTCAACGAAATCATTTAAGATGATTTTCCTTGTCCGTTTCCGATTAATTTAAAGGATTAGATAATGCATTTTTGTTCAAAAGCTTCATAAATTCTTTCTGTGATCGTTTCATGCACATGACCCCGGAAAGTATTTTATTGAGAATTTTAATTTTAATTATAATTTCTTTTAATTTCCTTATGTTACTACTTCAATTTCCTACTGTTACTTCCTTCAATACAAATCATATTTTAAAACTTATAGTTTTGAAACTCTAAAAATGGAGGAAACGCTCTTTTTACCCGATTTTCCACCCGAATTTCGGGTGAAAAAACGGGTCCGAATTTCCACCGATTTTCGATTTTCGATTTTCGATTGGAAAGTTCCCCAAGTACCTCGGAACGTTCCACACCACATCGGATTTGCTACTCTCATCCTCCGAAATAGTCCGAAATAAAAAGATTTCGAACTCGCTTCGCTCTTACTCAGACAGTAAATGCATTCGTTTTATTTCCAATGGTCACCCATCCAGGCACTGATCTCGCTTGATGTTGTTCAAGCGAGATCATTTTTATGATTCAATAAAAACCGTAGATATACTTGCCGTTTTGAAACTTAGTGCTCTTATTTTTTACGTATTGGAATACTCTTGTACCAAATTTCAACTCAATTGATTTATTTTCCGATATTTTACAATTTTTAAAAACGTATACAAGGCATTTAATAAAAATTAAAATAATGCTGATAATGAATTGAAACTTAGTTTATGATGGTCTCATATATGAGTACACGCATGCCAAATCTCAAATTAATCTTAAAACTTTTCCGCGTTTTATGATTTTATGAAATTCTTGCTGGGTCATTGCGGGTAAAAGACGTCATAAAATATTTTTTATCTGCTCACGGCAGGAAAATGAAGCATTACTGAAGGCGAGAAAGTTGTATTTCCCAGATCGGCCGGTAATTAGTCATGAATGACTGCATTTTACCTGCCTAGGCAGGAAAGTAGCATTTCCCAGCCTTTCTGCCTATGCTAGTAAAAAAAGTTAATTGATAATTTTTGTAAACATGATTAGTTAATATAAAAAGCCTATTGAATTTATTTAATAATTTATATAATGAATAATTACATTATTTAACTAATTTAAATTAAAATAAAACAATTTGTAATGTAAATCTTTAATTAGAAATAAATTTTATTGATTATACAAATGCCAAAGAGAGCCTACTACCCGGTAAATCAGGAATTAGGTATGTTAAAGCGTATGAAGTGTTCAAAGAATGGTGCTCAGAGAAAAAAGTCAAGAATGTAAGTAAAAACATTGTGTCAGCGTATTTAAAAGAACTGTCAAACACAAAATCGAGCGCTACTCTGTGGTCAACTTTCTCAATGATAAGATCTGTAATATCAGTCAAAGAAAATGTAAATTTAAACATTATACAAACGTTAGAAGTTTTTCAACAATGCTAGTTTTGATTAATTACTGTTCGCAGATAAAATATTGTGCGGAACAAGGCAGGAAAGGAAACATTACTGACTCGTATATTTGCCTTCCTCGGCTTTGCCTCGTCAGTCAAATTATATATTACCTTCCTCGGCTTCGCCTCGTTAGTCAAAATGAAAATTACCTGCCTCGGCTTTGCCTCTTCAGGTAATTAAGATAGCACACCCTCGCCTTCGGCTCGGGGGCTAACTTCGATACTAGTCAGTAATATTCCATTTTCCTGCCTAGTTACACAAATAACTATTTATGGCAAACAACATCTAATGATTGATATTTGTACTGTTTTAACTCTCTACCATTAATACGCTTGGAGATGATAACAGACAGATACGTGCACACATATGACAGATAACTTTATGGAAAGCACTTAAGAGGTCTTAAAAATACCTGAAGCAAATAATGCAGGTGACATCCCGGTTTCAGATTTTCGCAAACTATAATTTCCCTGTATACCTACCGTATAAATCAGGAAAAGTAAAAATTAACTAAACGCCTAACAAATTAAGAAATACGAATGAATAAAATACTGAACTTATTGAGTGCATTCGAAATAACAGCACTGATAATGGTAGCAGATTCCTCTAGATAAGTGTAAAGTTATTATCTCTTTGGCAACTTTACTAGTTTCTAGGCGATAACTGAACACAAGATTATACAGCGTATACTCTACAACAGTAGTCTTGCACAATGCAAGTACTTCGGTATTATTTTTCATTATCTTTTTGTACTTCGCTAAATCTAAAATGTCTAAAATCTTTTAAATAATTTTAAAAGATGTTAAAAGGAAATTCAGTAGCTCAAATATATAAGAAAAATGTTTATCTATGAATGCAAACAACTTCTTCATATTTTCAGGAAACTTGTTTGTAAAACCATCATGTATCTATTCATAGTTATGTACCTTTTGTTTATTTAACACAATGTAAATATTAATTAGCATACCGAGCCTACCATAACATAAGTCGTAATTAATTTTTCTTCTCATACTTAGTAATTATGTTTTTTAAACTTTTTTTTTAATACTTTGAGAGTATATTGTATTTAGTGTGGAAATCTGGGTCATCTTTTCCAGGTCGAAACACAGGGCGGTTATGTAATTTTTTTAACTACACCTTTATAAGACTGTTTGACTCGGTGAGGTCTTATCTACGATCAACTGACTTAATGCAAGTCCCGCTCGTATCATTGTTTACTTTGTTATTATAGCGAAACCCTGTCGCTCTTGAAGATGCTAATTCAATCATTCACGAAACGTTATATAATTCTCTTGTTCATTTTGAACTATATTTTAAACCTTATTATAGTAAGTTTTTTAAGTACAAGATATTTATTTTAATATCAAATAGTGAAAAAAAACTTAATTTATAAACAAACCTGTTGCTTGCTCAACAAAGAACACATTTTACGATCCTAAAATTATAACCCAAACGTTAGGTTACGATAGCAGTAAAAAAACATAAGTATGGAAGTCAATTGTGCGACATGAAACTTTTCTAGATAATAGGTTTAACCTAAGGATGAAATAAAATATTTTAAAATTTAGGATCTATAAAAGTCATAACATAAAATTATGATTGCACTAGTATTGGTAATATTTTTAAAACAGTTTCAGCATTGTACTTTTGTAGTTTGATCTTTATTTAACATTGCGTTTTATCAAAAATTTCCTGCATCTTAGAAGATGCCTCCTACAGTAAAATGGAAAGGATTTATCATCTGACTTAAATTTTCCACTTCGAAAATCTCTCATTTTAGCGACTTTTAAAAGTACATTGAGCATATGAGGTTGGTGTATGTGTATGCCTGTGTGTATGTATTTAGAGAGATATTTGATTCTAGACGTTTTTATGGGACTCGAAAACTTTGGAACAGTTCCTCTAATCGAAATAACACTTGGTAAAAAATAAACGTTTTTAATATCTTTCACCCTATTGTTTATTCAATATGTGTGACGTCATTAACTTACAATAGTAACTCAGCAAAAATGTCAAAAAATCATAAAACCTCAAAAAATATTTTAATAGGGCTAAAAATGTTATAAAAATGTATGGCTATGTTTGGCTAACAAATATACTCAGTTAAATTCTTTTATCAGCATTAGTTTTGGTTTTATCGATTGACGTATACATAATGTTAACAAATTACGTGATTTGACTAATAAATTTGAAAATTTTCTTATATTGTGGCAGTATATCACTTATATTAACTATTAATACGACAAACTGGTATAGTATAACAAGGATGTGGCCACGAAGTGCTATATGTCAGCGAATCAAGAAGAAATAATTAAATTACAAACGTAATTTTGCGTATGTAAGTTGCTTATACATTAAACGTATCGTGCAAAAAATATCTATAATTATTATTATTGTTTTAGAAAAAAATGTAACAACGTCTTATCAGTTTTTAACACATTAAGCGACGGATGTAAACAAAAAGATAAGAGAAACAAAAGAACAAACATAAAGGTATTTCCGGACTGGAAAACCTTGGAGGTTCCAAGCCTCTTAATCCTGTGCTTTCACTTTAACAGTTCATACTTTTTAGTGAAAATCAAACTGGAAAAGAAGAAAATTTTTACATTCTAAAAGGCCAAATATAACAGGAATTAGAATGCCTAAATCATGTTCCGTTACTATATAGGTTCTCTATTTTTAACTTTGGTGTGTCCCTATTAAAAATTTCACTTAAAGATTCTGTTCAATATGTCAAACTTTTAGTGTCAAATCGTTTAAAATGAAAATTTATGTTTAGTGATTCATTTTCAAAGACTAATTTATCTTTATAAGTCACCTCCTAATTTTATTTTTGATTTAGAGAAATGTTAAAAAAAATAAAGTCGTTAATATGTTCTGTGAAAACTATAAAATAGAAACAAAAGCTAAAATCAAAGTAAAACGTTAAAATAAATTCAAATAATAATTTGGTATTTATTAAATGTATGATACTTTATTATAATCATAGGCATTTATTAATAATCGATTTTGCTGTTTAGAACACATATTTTATTTTAAATGAATTAGTTTCATTTTTTAAATTTTTCGTTCTCTTTCGGTGATCATTCTAAAATGAACCTGATGCTGAGAGAGTACCAGCCTCGGCAGGTAATTTCAATAGCCTGCCCTCGCCTTCGGGTCGGGGGCTAATTTATAAAACTCGTCTGCAAAATTCCATTTTGCTGCCTAGTAGCATAATATACTATTTTACTTGTTTTTTATTTACAAATAAATAATATACCCTTATTCATTTGTTTTTTACATTTATATACCTGAATAGTTTTTACTTTTGTAATGGATGAAATTTATAAATTTTTACGTGACTTTTTGTTTATTCATTCGTTGTATATATTCTTTCTTGTTATTTTTTATAGCTCTGATATCTTGTTTCTCTAAAAGTCGTGGAGTACCACGAGTTAAGCCTGTACCAGAGAAGGGATTCTAATATTGCATAACTCATTCCCTCTTATGATCGACCTGAGTGGTTCCCCTAAAGAAAACGAAAGTGCTGACCCATTTCTGGTAAACGTTTTAAGTCTAAAATACTTTTTGTATTTTAAATGTCCGAGGCACGTATAAATCAGAGTTTAAATTTTTAAATGACAGATGTCATATATGTCGCATGACATTTTTAGAAATAGTAATATTTAATTGCCTAATATTCCGTACTGAAAACTGTCTTCCTTGCATGTCTGATAAGAAATTGAAAAAAGTAAATGCTTACTAATACATTTTCTTGCTCATCTTAAGTCTGGTTAGCTCATATATCTAGTGGTATGAGCTATGTTCTTAACAGCAAAAAAACATAAAATATAGTTGTGTACTATAACTCTCAAACTCAGGTCTAATTTATGTGGTATATTTTGGATTTATAGGCGTTTCCAGGGGAAACTATTTTATAGCTTTTCTGCCAACGATACTGCTGTGAACTTATAAAAATGGTTTAAGATAATTTACAAATTTGAAGTTGTTAAGTACGTTGCAATTAAATTTAATTAACGTGTACGATAATAGCTACTTACTCTCTACAAGTGGCAGATCCTACTAGTTCTGTAAAGTAAACATCGGCATCATAAGACTCGAGTTAACAGCCTTTACCGCACAGCGGTAACGGCCAACCGTTAAGCTAGATCAGAATTAGGGCCAGCCGCTACTTATATTCCAAGTGCCTATTGAAATTTTGTGACCATCTAGCCCTAAAGGTTTAACCCGCTAGATTGATTTATCCTGCCTCCCTGATATAGGATCAGGTGGTCTGTCATTTCAGATCGGATAATTTTAGCCCCTGGGATCCTTCAAAGTCCAAAAAATGCCCCCAAAATCAGCCCATTACAACTGTTCCTTTTGGTTTTATCAGAAAAGTTAAATTGTTTTTATTGAAGTTCATCAAATTTGTGACAAATCAATGTTTTAACTATCAAAATTTGTTTAACAAAATCAGAGATATGAGTGTTTAAATGTTACCGAAAATACAACAAAAATTACTAATTTACACCCCAAAACACACGAAAATCTTAAAAGTACTTGTTTTTCCATGTTATCATGTCTAAGGCTGATTTAAAAATCAGACATAATCTATCAAACCATAAGGAAAATAAAGTTGTTCCTAAAGAAAGAGAGTAGCACAGTTCTTATATATGATGATTTATTGTTTGACTTATAATAATGCTGAAAATGGGTAAAAACTTAAATATCATAAAAATTCGTGTTCCATAAACATTAGTTTTCAGCGTTCATTTATCCAGGCACTGACCTCGCTCGATGCTGCTTAACTTTTATGATCCAACTTAATATACTTATTTATGACGAAAAGAGATACATAACTATCCCTTATACTTGTATAGGTATACATATACAATTCTACATACTTACGCGCGCTCACTCATGCACCCACTCATACATATAGACAAATTTGTGAAAACCACTTAAGAGGCCTTAAAACACCTTAAAAACTAAACGGATAATTTAGTTTTTTTGAGGTAGTACATAATTGAGCACTTTATTGGACCTTTTTTAGGATGAGAAGCCAATCATTATTGTTATAGGAGGTTATTTAGTACTTTTCACCTCCGAGGACAATAATGAATGTGAAAAATCTCCTAGGACGTAAAAGTAATTCATATATTGCCGCCATTACTGTAATGTAGCGTGTTCAAAAAACAATCTGTGTTAAACCTTCATGAGTTTTCTTTAAAAACGTTCATTTTGTTTCTGTTTTTGATCATAGACTAATTTTTTTTTCGTTTTTAAAAGGTGTTCTAATTGACAATTTTTGTGTGTTTATTTGTAAAGCTTTTACATTTATGAGTAAAAGTGTGAAGCTATGGATGAATTCAATGACGACGATAATATGGAGTTAATTGGACGTTTGTTTTTTTTTTTTTCAATTAAGTATATAGCGCAGTTTATTTAATGGGTGCTACCTCAAAAAAATAGTGTATGCCATCCGGCTGAGAATGTCTTTATGTCTTGGCAATTTTTCCCGACTCGCTTCGCTCGTCGGTAAATCTAATTGCCGTGACATAAAGACACACTTCTCAGCCTTATGGCATAAATAACTATTACATACCTGTTACGAATGTTTTTGCAAACACAATACTTTTCTCATTCCTACGGTATAAATGAGCATAAGTAAAAAGTTCATTTTTGATACAATGCTTTTGGTCTAAGATTTAGTTCTGTTTATCTTTACTTTACAGGTGTTTTTACTTATAGCGAGACACAGAGAAAAATCATTTTTAATTCTATTATTTAAATGCCTTAGTTTTTTGTTTGGTAACTCGGACTTGCGGGTACTCAGTTGCACTCTAATAATGTATAAATTTACTAATAAACAGTATGTCACTTCCAAATGTTTTATCCATATCACTAGTTATCAATAGCATATGATTACCAAAAAGACTTTTTGCTATATTACAGCATTAAATTATTTTGTTTTCTTGTAATTGGGGTTGATTTTTCGTGACATCTATAATCCAATGTAAAACTATGTTATCTGCCTCTTTTAATTTAAATTGGGAACTACATTTTTATCTTTACTCCTTGCCTCTTACATCACCTCCTTACGACGTATCGCCTTCTTATCTTATATTATCACCCACCCTCTTAGAATCCTCTATTACCTTGAGGGGGGCGACGCCCACGTTGAAAACCACTACCTTAGACTCTTAAGTTGATTCCTACTATTTCTACTTTGTGCATTATAAACATGTATGAATGCAT
The DNA here is from genome assembly GCA_018340805.1 of Microvelia longipes. Lineage (NCBI taxonomy): Eukaryota > Metazoa > Arthropoda > Insecta > Hemiptera > Veliidae > Microvelia > Microvelia longipes. The sequence continues at coordinate 19,315,384 of JACMZG010001863.1, read as the reverse complement.
TAATATTGATACTAATTGCATTTATCAATATTGATACTAAATTGGGTCAAATGTTAACCTACATTCAACTTCAGAAGTAGGTAGAGGTCCACTACTGATCAAACGAGATCGTTTAGTTGATTAGTAGGCCCAGTCTGACCGGGACTGGTTCGCCACTGACTATTTGCACTTTAAGCCAGGCCTACTAGAAACCAGTTTGACTGCAAAGGCTTGTTTTTACGTCTGTCTCATTGACTTGTTTACACTGTCTATTTATACTCGCTAATTATAGTTTATAAAGAAAACAAGTGTTTTATGCATAAAAGTTTACCTGAGCGTTCCGACTTTAGACTGCTTAAATCAGACTTGATCTGGGGACTAATACGACAAGATAAACTAGCCTAGTTACAGCTACTTTAGCCCAACCAAGAAGTTATGAGTGAGGAAAAATGGGTGGAAATGCATTTACTTGCTCCCTTTATAATCGTAATTCTGACCATAACCGATGTTACGGTCAACCATAACATCGGTTATAATTTATTATAATTGTAATTGTATTGTTAACATTTGTATAATTGTAATCGGTTAACGTATGTTATAATTTTTACAAATGACTCACTTACTATTAATTCAGACTTACTTGATATCTAGAGTCTACAGACCTTTTAGTTAGGTGTTTAATAGGTTTATAAATAAGTTTCTAAAAAGGAATAAAAAAATAATGAGACATTCCATTTTATTAATTCTGACTATGCGAAACTAGAGCAATCAGTATATTTGCTCAACCGACTGTTAGTTTTAGAAACGGATAACCCTTTACTATTGATAAATTAATAACTTAAATTGAAAAAAAACAATCATTTTTATTTATCAAGGAACAAGCTGTTGAGGATAGTCAAGTTTTCCCATCCGTTATAGGCGTTGAAATCATAGGAAGACCAGATCAGCGGCCTCCCAATAGCTGTATAAAATTTTTTTATGAATAAGAAATAATTAAAAATGTGAATATTACTAACATTAGAATATTGTTTAAAATTTTTGATGTTATAATATTATATACTTAATATTATTTTAATACATTGCATATGCCTATCTAGTTAAGCCCTCAAACGAAAGAAAATAATAATATAACCTTTATACCCAGGACCCGAAAGTCCAACCAACCTGATTAAGGTTGGTTGGACCAATCAGGAAACCTGATTTGGTTTCTCTCAATTTTACAGTCAAACGCCAAGTTGATTCATCAAAAGTCACTATTAATATCTAGTGCCTATTGGATCGGAAATAGCATTGAGTGTCCCTTAAAGTTTGAATAGAATAAAGCAATACTGTTTTTTAATTTTTGTATTTGAACAAATAAATAATGAACATAATTAGTTCGTTTGTGACTCAATTTAATTGTGCGTGAGAAACGTCTGAATGTAACCAGCAAATCGCTTTAGCTATATCTGATAACTATTGCATTATTTGACATTCCATATTGAAGGGTCAACATAATGTTATGTACAAGTCAATTACTTCACGTCTAACTCATCAGGGTGCCAACATACTCTGCACTTTTATTACATTCCAATGAATGTACCGACATCATTGATGGATGAAAACGTATATCCTTTTATACTACAGATTTTTGAGATTTTTGCGAAACGTGAATTGTTGACACAATATTATTGTGCGGACCTAGAAATTTAACAAGCAAAATGCAATGCTACATTCGCATGCCAAACATGTTGGTTGTTAGAAGTGCATACTTACCACCATCATGTTTGGTATGCAAATTTAACATAGCGTTATTTATATTATTGGTCTCCATAATTGAATATTCCATAATGAGACACCAGGTAATATTAAAATTCCCATTACTATCGCACAGATGCTTGATAATGTGTTTAGAGCGAAATATCGCAATAAATAATTAATGTTACCTGGTGTTTCATTTGTGCCCTATTTCTGGTGGAATGTACAATAGCATTTTCCGTGCTGGCTCGTCTCTGGTAAATACATACTTTATTTTATATGCGTCGGATTTAAATGAAAGGCAGAATGAGTTCAGACTCTTTCGGTGCCCTGAGAAGTTAAATGTAACGAAACAAAGTGGCACAAGACATTATGTCGAGTCATCATTAATGGATGTCGAAAGATGAAACAGTTCCCAGATGTAATATACCATTTCGCATGTTGCATTTCTTGCGTGACTTACATTAACCTACATTGTGTCAATTATTCATGTTTAGCAAGAACTAGATTGTATCAAACGATATATGTTCGCAAGCCAAAATTATGACGGTAAGATAGCACCGCTCATTTCTGTTGATTGCATTACCTTATATTTTATGAAATTTAAGTAAAGGGCAGAGTGAGTTCAGGCTCTGTTGTTGCCATCATTAGTTTGACGTAACGAAACAAAGGATGAATGACATGAAATTGTGTTCATCAAATATGAACATCAATTATAAAAATGTGGAATAATGGAACACCTCCCTGAAGCATTTTGCTTGTTACTTGTTACATTCCAACGTGATTCTCGCACATTTATATAGTGACAACTTTTTATGTTCTTCAAAACTCGGTTTTATTTACTTCTTTTTGTGAATATCCAGAAGAAAAATAAGCGAATGAGAATCAACCAACCAACAGAAAGACTTTCAGTCAAAGGCCTATTATTACAGCAAATGCTTTCCAAATTGTTTCAGATAGCGTTCATCTGTTTTAGACTAAAATTTAACTTACTTTTTTATCCTTTAGCTGCTAATTAGCTGATATCTTTATTCATTAATCAAAATGTGGGTCGTTGTGAATATTTTTATATCATGATTTTTTTATTGGGTTTTCTAATTAGTGACTTATGATGTTTCAGATACGACTTTACTGTCTTCAGTGATGATTAAGAAGCGTGGTCTTATTTTAATTACAATTTTTAATAAACGTAAGTTACTTCCATTTCAATTCAACTGTATTTATTAAAACAAGTTCATTATTGGCAAAAGTATACAATATTTTTTGTAAATAGGGTCCTTTTATTTTTTTTTTTGTGGTATGAATTTTGGTTATTTTTAGAGGTTGTGAGTGAGTTTGATTAGATTTGATAATTTTAAATTTTTCGTTTTGGGTGTTTTATTTTTATTTTTTTGCAGGATTGTCAAAAGATGATATTTTGATGGTGATTTTAATAGGTTTATATTTTTAAAGGGAGTTTGCATAGATGGTTTTAAACTGTACCTGGCATTTGACTGTAAAATTGAAAGAAACCAATAAAAAACCTCAATCTGGTTGGTTGAACTTGCGGGTCCTGGGTGTAAAGATTATATTATTATCTTATTTCGTTGGGGGGTTTAACTGCTGGAGTCCGGTCTCTAGATTTTTTATGGCTAAGGGGAATAGTTAATTTCATTTACAAAACTTTAAATGCATCTATTGCATTTTTTAAAACTTTAAAATTAAAAAGGCCAGAAATCACTATGTTTTACAAAATGACTTAATCTATTCTTATAACATATTATATTTTCGTAGTTATCAGAATGTATCTCGAGTATTGCACGTTATAAAACTGAATCAAGGTTATGCTAAATAGCTGTGTTATTATGCGTTAACGAATAATAACTAAGCTAAACTATTATTATTAGTAAACCTGCATAGCCTATGCATGGTATGAAGGAAGTTAACATTTTTCCACTAGGCACTGTAATGCGCGTCTGTTAACTTCAGTGCAATATATGTTAATTAGATTACTGTTTACTAAATTTTCAATGTCATGTGATGCAGCAATACAGATAAAAACAGAGCGAATTGTTGCTAAATCTGAAGTTTTATTTCCAATTGCTAAGTTTCTGTTGGCTCTCTGATCTCATGTGAAGGGATTACTTGCGATGAAAACATTTAACCTAATATTGTGGCTCCCCTAAAATAAAATAATTTTTCAAAATTGAATTTAGATTATTTCGATGCAGTCTTTTTTTGTTTTTTCTTATTTTAAGATTTTACTTATCACATATATTTTAATAAACTGCGTAGGCTTCCGCGGTTATTGTCATGAAGATTTAGGTCTTCCGGCGGTGACCGCGTCAATGTAGATGAAAAATCCGACGTTTCGCTTTCGCTGTGGGAGGAATATTCAAGGATGTATGACATCATGGATAGAAACACAATGCTCTACAAAACTCATTTCATTTTTTAGAGCATTGTATTTCTATCCATGATGTCCTACATCCCTGAAGATGCCTCCCACAGTGGAAGCGAAACGTCGGATTATTCATCTACATCTACATAGGTCACCGCCAGAAGACCTAAATCTTAACATATATTTTAGGTAGCTGGAAGCCAATCTGAATTAATACTCCCCTCCCCCTCAACTTATGTCACCCAAACAACCTTATAAGCGTCATTTTCAAGATGAAAATACCCTTCCCCGCTCCCTTCTTGTTGCGGAAGTTATTAGCATACCGATAATTTCTATATCAATTAAAATAATAATAATATTTTTTTAAAAAATAATTTACAGAGTAATACACAATACAATCATACAAAAGGCTCAAAAGCCTTAATTAAAAAGTTATTCGTTTTTAAAGCACTGCGCCATCCTGGCGCAGCGCGGATTTCCCTAGTTTGTAGCTTAAACCTTAGTAATTAATAATACTTGAGGCGAAATATTAGAGTTTGCATAATTTTAAGTTTGTTGTATCCTTATGTACCCATATATTTAAGTTATTAAGAATTTTAAATTTGTCACTTAAGTATTTTTTCGATGAATTTGATAAACGACTTCTATTCGTTTGATTTTTATTACATTTTAACAAAATCTTCATATAAATAAATAACATTGAACAATTATTATGATAGTTGGATGAGTGTTTTCATACCAACAATTGTGATTTATTGTAAGAACACATTAAACAAAAGACATCATAATTTTTTTTTACAGAATGTTAAAAATAGTTTAAGGGTAAAGTGATAAATCCCTTGTCTGGGGTAATTTGATTATTAATTAGGGCTGCTATTACCGTAGTTTCTAAAATAACTGTATACGTACTTTCACACTTAAATCTACCTAAAAACTTTTAACACGTTACCTCTTTTGCTTTCTTTGAACATTATTAAAGTAAAAGGGTTCCAATAAGTACCTAAGCATATTGCCAAAATGTCTAAAAACCCAGAGAACCATAAGATTTTAATGTAATTTAGGATCCACAACATTTCTCTTTGGCTGAATCAAAATCATGATTTTTGACACTTTTGTGCAAGTTCAGATTGCTAGTAATCTGTACCTGTAATGAAAAGAGGCGTTTGGCCTCTTGACCGCTCCGCGCCGATGCCTCTAGGGGCTGCCTCGCGGCCCCTATGACTTCCTCAGGCCACATATATATATATATATAATATATATAATAATATATATATTATATATATATATAATATATTATATTATATATATATTTATTTATATATAATTTGTATATATAATTTTGTATGTATTGTGTGTGAGTCTACTTCTCCCAAAATATTCACACCCCCCCCCTCCAAGGACCATAACCTTATAAGCTTTTTTTCCTTTAGAAAATCGTCATGAACATTTAACACTATTACGTTGTAACTGAGAGTTAATGTGTGAGGCATATTGTTTTATCCTGGTAAGCAAGCAAGTAACGTTGGGAATGTAACCATATTCTGTCTTATGTCCGTAGCAGCTAATGCAATGTATCTTTTGGCGAATTTTCAAAGGAAAAATGAGCATTTTTAATGATTCTTAACGACAAGTATATACGTGGATTTTTGAAAAACTCATTAAACTATACGTTTGATTATTACCTTGGTATTTTTCTAGAAAAACTATTGTTGACAAAATAATTGTAATTTTTTAGGAAGCTCAGACGGATATCTTAAGACGCTATTATCGGTTTTCCCCTTAAGGGGTTGAATACGAGCCGTGACTCAGGGATATCCTTGGCCGACTGGGGAGAAAGCAGGATAGGCTTAACATATAGACTCTTCTAAGTATTTTAAACTAACCATCCCATACTGGTATTAATTTGAAATTAACTCGTACGACTTGAAAACAATGTATATTTCGTAACACCAATTGACACAATTCCAAATATTCTCATAAAATTAAAACATTTCATTAACTTATATGCTTGTTTTATGAATTAGTATATTTAAGTTGGTACTTTCTTAGTAAGTATAATGATGATCACATAATCTTGTATTTCCCGGTATTTTACTTTTAGTTAGCCGTTGATTTAGTAGGCCAAGGTGATGACATTAATACTTAACTTTCTTACTCATAAAAATTCTAAAGTTTTTATTGGGTATAATGATGGTGAATTTGTCGATGACTTATTTACTAACATTTCAGATACGGCAACATAAAACCCTAAAAAATAAGATTAAAATCTAATTTCAGACTTTTAAAAATATTATCCTTCCCCAGTAAAGCCATACCTGTTTAAATTTGTTTTTACCTAATATCTAAATATGGTAATTTAGTTGCTACTAGTGGAACATTAAATTTTATAGACTGTTTCGAGAAACATCATTAATCCTAAAAATTTTCATATAATAATATTGTCATAAAAAAAAAGTTGTTTGGTAATAGTTACAGAACAACTTTGAACAACTAAAGGGGTTTATTGGGAGAAGGAACATTTCATAGGTCTAGGACCATTTTTCAACCTAATTTTTAGGATTTAATAGTGGATTAGATTAATGTGGATTTTGTAATGTTCGACCCCGGTATAAAAGGTGGAATTTAGATGTTCTCATTTAGTATCCTTTTACTTTAAATAAGCTCTCTAAAATTCAGAGTAATATTTTGGTAACAAGTACTGCCCAGTGATGTACTTTTAATCAATTGCCTGCCTCCTTGTATTATTAAAAACANGCGCACATGACTAAAGCTCCGCGCTATTAAAATAGAATATAAGTTTGTAAGCCCATATAATAAATCTAATTTTCAGACTTTTAAAAATATTATCCTCCCAGGTAAAGCCATACCTGTTTAAATTTGTTTTTACCTAATATCTAAATATGGTAATTTAGTTGCTACTAGTGGAACATTAAATTTTATAGACTGTTTCGAGAACATCATTAAATCCTAAAAATTGTCATTAATAATAATTGTCATAAAAAGTGTTTGGTAATAGTTACAGAACAACTTTGACAACTAAGGGGTTTTATTAGGAGAAGGAACATTCTCATAAGTCTAGGACCATTTTTCAACCTAATTTTTAGATTTAATAGTGGATTTAGATTAATGTGGATTGTAATGTTCGACCCCGGTATAAGGTGTGAATATTAGTTGGTTTCTCATTTATTTATCTGTTTACTTAATAAGTCTAAATTCAGGTAATATTTTTGTGAGCCCAGTTGAGTATTTTTTTAATCAATCCTTGTTATATATTAAACATACATACACATAAATAATTTAAAAAATCGGGTACTAGGTGCCTCGGAACTTTTTCAAATCACATCGGATTTGCTGCGCTCATCCTTCCTACTTCAGACTCGCTTCGCTCGTCTTCAAAATATACAATTAGCCTAACATATACTGTAACACGTCTTCGAACTCGCTTCGCTCGTACTCAGATGGTAATAACATAAGCTTTATTATCAGCGGTCACCCATTCAGGTACTGATCACTATCAATGCTGCTTAACTTGTATAATCCCACAAAAATTATAAATATACTTGTCATATCAAAAAGGAAATTAATATTCGTATTTATGCGTAAAGGTTACATATGTACCCAATTTCAACTGTTTTAGCGAATTTCCTTTGGAAATTCGCCTAATGGGATAGGCGTCATGGCGGAATTCGAACCTCGGACCACGACACAAATCCGTTTCAGAGGTCCCTAATAACGAAAAAAATACGTTTTGCGAGACTATATATATATATATATATATATATATATATATATATATATATATATAATATATATATATATATATATATATTATATATTATTATATATATATATATATATATTATATAAACACCACACACACATATATATATATACATATGTATTTCTAGACACTTTCTTTGTAAACACTCTATCTTTCGAACGGATTAATTTTTTTAACCATTTCTGTAAACACTCAAACTTAGTACAAAATCAACCTTCGGGAGACACAACCCTATTGAAACCAGGTTTTTGTGACGTCATTAACCGGTTTGGTGTCAGCGAAATTTTCAAAAAATCGGCAAAATTCAGGGTTATTATTTTTTGCCGCGAAAAAGGTCAATATTTATGTTTGTGAGACGCTGAACCGAATAAAACCGATCCGAAGTCGATACGACTACTCTAAGTGACCTAAAAGTCGAAAAAACCATTGTAAATTACCAAAAACCAAAATTTAGGTCGATAAAAAATAAATTTCGAGTAGGGTGTCAATTTCTTTGTAATTTTGGGCGCTGAATCGAATGAAACCAGTCCGAAGTCAATACGACCACTTTAAGTTACCAAAAAGTCGAAAAAACCACAAAAGTTATAGAAAACCAAAATTACGGACGTTGAAAATTAAATTTCGAGTAGGGTGTCGTTTTCGATGTTTGTTGGGCCTCTGAGTTGTTGAATGCCAGTGGTCCGGAGTCAATACGACCACTCAAACTCAGGGTACCTGGGTTCGCATCCTGGAAGGGTCGATAATTTTTATAGTTTTTTTTACTTAATATAAGTTTACAACTAAAATAATTCTGGCGTGGTGGTCCCCATGACGGGCGAATTTCCTTTGGATGCGTGTTTCCGTACTTTTTATATTATATAAGTTTACAACTACTAAATAAATAATTCCGGCGCGGTTGTCCGCTGTCCGAATTTCATTTAGAATGCGTGTTTCCGTGCTAAACAACCCATTTCTTGCTTATGCAAGAACCATGCCATAGCGAGGTTCAGGTTCATGCTTTAGAACCTAAGCTGTTACTCAATTGTCACGCACTGCTCGTACTCATTTTGTCTGTATTTTACAAAGGAAATGCGCATAATCACCCAGTTGTACAAAACTATGCCTCTAAAAATTAGAAGTACGCACTATTATTTGCACTAGTTTAAAGCTTATACTTATCTTTAAGCTTAGTCAGTTATCTTCAAATTTTTTAGCGCATTTCCTTTGTAAAATACAGACAAAATGAGTTACGAGCAGTGCGTGACAATTGAGTAACTGCTTAGGTTCTAAAGCATGAACCTGAACCTCGCTATGGGCATGGTTCTTGCATAAGCAAGAAATGGGTTGTTTAGCACGGAAACACGCATTCTAAATGAAATTCGGACAGCGGACAACCGCGCCGGAATTATTTATTTAGTAGTTGTAAACTATATAATATAAAAAGTACGGAACAAGCATCCAAAGGAAATTCGCCCGTCATGCGGACCACCGCGCCAGAATTTTTTACAATTTAAAAAAAACGTACTCAAGTCATTTGATAAAAATTGAACTAATGCTGATAATAAAATGAAATTTTTCACATATCTTAGTTTTATACATGGCTACAAGCGAGCCAAATCTCAAATTGCTCGCAATATTGATTCTCATTGTATGATTTTTCGAAATTTTTGCTAACGACACACAACTTTGAGAAACCCACTTAGAAGGCCTTAAAAACGCCTGAAACTGATAACTCAGGTGAAATCCTGGTTTTGAATAAAGTACAATATTTTTAGGGAAGTAGGTATATAGGAAAAGAACAATACTTTTATGGAAGTAGGTAAGTACAATTTTTGGTATATAGGAAAAGTACAATACTTTTAGGGAAGTAGGTATATAGGAAAAGTACAATACTTTTAGGGAAGTAGGTATATAGGAAAGTGCAATACTTTTAGGGAAGTAGGTATAGGAAAAGTACAATACTTTATAGAAGTAGGTATAGGAAAGTACAATACTTTTATATAGTATATAGGAAAAGTACAATACTTTAGGGAAGTAGGTATATAGGAAAGTACATACTTTTAGGAAGTAGGTATATAGGAAAAGTAAATACTTTAGGGAAGTAGGTATATAGGAAAAGTACAATACTTTTAGGGAAGTAGGTATATAGGAAAAGTACAATACTTTTAGGGAAGTAGGTATATAGGAAAGGTGCAATACAATACTTTTAGGGAAGTAGGTATATAGGAAAGTGCAATACTTTTAGGAAGTAAGTATATAGAAAGTACAATACAGGGAAGTAGGTATATAGGAAAAGTACAATACAATACTTTTAGGGAAGTACGTATATAGGAAAAGTACAATACTTTTAGGGAAGTAGGTATTGGAAAAGTAATACTTTAGGGAAGTAGGTATATAGGAAAAGTACAATACTTTTTAGGTATATAGGAAAAGTACAATACTTTTAGGGAGTAGTATATAGGAAAGTACAATACTATAGGAAAGTACAATACTTTTAGGGAAGTAGGTATATAGGAAAAGTACAATACTATTCCTATAAGCAAGTAATTCTTCTATATATAGGAAAAGTTCAATATATCTCCTATATACCTACGGTATAAATGAGGAAAAGTAAAATGTAAAAAGAAATCCTATAAAAACAAAAATGATTGGTACCGTGAATATTTTGTTTACTTATACACGGGTTTTACTAGATGAATACTCATTGAAAAAATTGAGCCAAACTTGGTTTGAAAAATGTGAATTACATGCCATGTCTTACAAAAAATCGCATTTGTTTTCCTACTTAGTTTATAGTTAATATATTTTTTAACTTAACCTAACTTTATATCTTTTTAACTATTTAACGATAATTCTCGAGGATATATGTTTATATATTTGCATTTCTAATAACAAAGTCTTGCTCATCATATAATCATTATACAACAAAGCTCTCTATTGTTATAGTATATAAAACAAGAGACATTGGGCCTCTCTGCCGCCTCAGGTGTAGGCCCTCGCGCCTACTTGTGGCGTGAGGCGCGTTTGTACTTTATTAGTTCATCATATTACTGGTTTATTATGTAAGTGGCTACGATAACTGCTACCATATAAGCGAATTTTTAAATGTATTAGAGAAAAAACATGATTTGTTAACATTATGTCAGCTAATGACGTATTGTTTTGTTTGACATATATATTTTAATCTATCAAACCAGAACCGATACTGATAATAAAATGGAACTTCGTATTTTGGGTGAACCATACATAATAGTATAAGTGTAAATAATTTCAGCCCGAATTTTTCTTTGAAAATTTGCTAAAAATCTATAAATAATTTTTCAGCAAATTAAATATTTTATATATGAAATGTATAAAAACTAAGCATTAAAAAAACGAAAGTAAAATAATTTAGTATAATATAAGATGTGTAGTGACTATTTTGACGCATGACATGACATGTTACATGTTATGTACATGGCTTATTATATTGTATAACAGTGTACAAGACTATACTATACAAGACACATCGTAGGTGTACTTAACGTTACGTATACTGTGAACATTCTCTTCGATACGAACAAAAAAAATGGAAATTTATGAAAACTTATTAATTTTATTATGTAAATTATTATAAAATAGCTATTACTTTGTCATGATATCTTGTTCAGTGACAATTACAATTTTTCTTTTTTGATCTTGAGTATCAAAAATTATTATGTATTACAATTTTATAATATTATAAGAATGATTTATTTATAAATTGTTTTTGTTTAAAGGTATAATTAAAATTTATTAGAAATGTATTTTCTTTAAGTCTGGTTTTTATTTTATTATTATTGCTATTTAAGAACACTTCGTAGAAAATGAATAAATTTATTATTACCAGTAACTAAATTAATTAATGTTGAGTATAAATAATGCGTGAATGGAATGTTAATAAAATAATTATAAGTATTAAAAAATAATAGACCTAATAATTTTATTCTTTAAGAACACCTGTTACTTATAATAATAGGATTTAAATACTAAAGACATTAGTCGTATTTATTTGCGAATTTAGTCATACAGGATTACAGGAATTTAGGGTTAATTCATGTTAAAATCATAATAATTTGATCATAATAATATATCATAATAATTTGATCATAATAATCATAATCATAAAAATCATAATAATATGATAAGGAATCGTAATAATGATTCCTTATCATTTATTTATTTACGTTTAATAAATTATTTATCATTTCATTCATTATTTATTATATCCAAGCCCTATTAAGTTGGGTGCATCTATCTTTCGTCTATACTTTATCCAATTGAACTTAATGCTTATTTATTTCCAATATCCAATTTCGGGGGTATGGGCCTGGCGGAGGGGTTTTACCTCTAGAGTTTTAGTGGGATGAGGCCTGATAATCGCTGCTTCGGTACCGGCATCCCCTTTTAGGGGCGTTAGCTGCTTTGATTCCGACGGATAAAGCTTTCTCCTAGAGGCTGTCGCCCTTCCCCTCCGTTGACACAAAAAATAATCTAATTTCTTATATTTTTAAATCTTACTGCTTACTCCAAAATTGCCGCACTTATTTACCGCCAGTATGCATCCAACACTATCTTTAGCTTAGACCTTATAACTTATTTAAGTCCTATTAAGCCTCCTAGCTGACTTACTTTAACTTCAAGTGAAATCAATTTATATTGTCAGTTATTTATCATTAATTCTCGCTACTTTGTTAAATAAAGTCCTATCTATTCTAAATTGTCTCTCTACTTCTTTACCAGTCTTCAGTCTTTACCAGGTTACTACACCAGGGAACTTGGACAAGTAAATTTCCCAGCTGTGCTCGCACAACTATCTCTATTTATTATTAATACATAGTCTCATACAGGAAGTTAAATTTTATCTTAACGTTGTCAGTGCAAATTAAAGATAAATAGTATCTTGATGAATATAATTATTATCTCAACGGATATTTATACTACTTAAAGATTGTACCTGATTCTATTTTTTTTTATTTTGGTTACACTCGGTTAGCTATAAAATACTATGTTCCACTATTCTAAAGATTAAGAACGACAAAAAATAAAATATCAAAGAAAAAGAAACAACCCAAAGGAAATTATGAAATCTTTAACATCCATAACTAGAATTAAAAAAAAACTGCACCCCACTCCATAGAGTGATACATTCACCTTATATTTCAAGAATTCAGTAGGAATGCCTTATAAAATCGTAAAAAATATATCTAAGACAAAAGGACAATATAGCCTGTATTAAATATCCCAAAGATATTTTTAACATTTTATTTAATGACAGTTTATAACAATTTATTAATAAAAGTCAATGGGGAAATGAATTGAATTTATTATAAAAATTACTAGATAAAGTCGTTGAGTGACTCACCTTTACTCAGCACCTGCATCCAGCAGTAGTGACAATTTTAGTATAATTATCACGTACTTTTCACATCAAACCCTATTTAGAAAACAACCCTATTTTTTATGGAACAATACAAATTCTTTCAAATAATGAACATTCTATCCAATAGAGTAGAAACGGGAAGTTTCTTATAAGGATTTTTATATCTTGAATACCGATAAATCAGCTCTTTACTTAGCTTATTTCCCTACAATTTTTCTTTTTAACATTATTGGTAATAAGGAATCATTGAGTGTTATTTAGATTCATCTCGTATATTCTTCATATTGTTTATTTAGTTATTTTTATGTTTTATAATTATATTTTAGTATTTTTTTATTGCTTACATATTTTTTCTAGACCTTGGTAGTATTACCATTTTTGTAAATTTTACTCACTTTTTCTATGATATTTTATCGCTTGAATTATTAATTATGAGAACCAAATGTTTGAGTTCTTTGTAAATCTGTTGAAAACTGAAATATTATACGCTCTTAAAATTACTAAATAACTTGATTTATAAAATTTTTAAGCCAGTCACATCTTGACAATTAAGATTTAATTTGTTTAGTGGTAATTAGTTCTAAATATTAATTTAAGAATGCATTGTAGTTACCTTCCTTTAATAAAGGTTTCGCAGAATAGCAAACACAATTTCTATCTTACGTTTCTACTTTGGGAGTCATTAAGTATGATCTTTAAGGACTACATATTAAGTATGGTCTTTTAGGATAACACATTATTGTAGGACTACATATTAAGTATTTAGGATTACATTATGTTTGATCCTTTAGGACTACATATTAAGTATGGTCTTTAGGATTACTCATTATGTTTGATCCTTTAGGACTACATATTAAGTATGGTCTTTTAGGATTACTCATTATGTTTGATCCTTTAGGACTACATATTAAGTATGGTCTTTTAGGATTACTCATTATGTTTGATCCTTTAGGACTACATATTAAGTATGGTCTTTTAGGATTACACATTATGTTTGATCCTTTAGGACTACACATTAAGTATGATGTTTTAAGACTACATATGAAGTATGGTCTTTTAGGACAACACTCTAAAAATTATATTTTATGATTACACATTTCACATTAAGGAACGTGATCACATAATCAAGGAACACAAGATTTTTTAGGAACTTAGATTTCTTCCTTAAGTAAGAGTTCTTGGTTTTGCTTCTTCATTTAGACACTAAAATTTACAACTAAGCTACTTCGACTTTTCCTTGAGGTCAAATTATTTTAACAAAATTGGGTTTAGTATTAAATAAATTAGCTCAATGTTTATAAATGAAATCTTAAGAAGGTATTTCCACTTAAAACTACTACAACTCGGGCCGCTTTGGAGCCCAGGGGCCTCTCTGTACCCGCTTCGTAATATCTGTTGTTTACATGACAATTTTCCATGTATTAAACGAATTTTTATCGCCTCGCCTCACATTTCATGTTTCAAAAACATTATTCATAACGTCATAACTTTGGTCATAACGTCATATGTATATAACTCCATCACCGTACGCAAAAGATGTCCGAAATGCTCATCCACAAAGATTTGGTATATATAATACAACAATATTTACCTCATTTATACCGTAGGTATATAGGAAAAGTATTGTGTTTGCAAATTATTCCTAAACCGAGATGTCACCGTAATTATCAGTTTCAGGCGTTTTAAAGCCTCCTAAGTGGTTTTCGCAAAGTTTTCTGTCTGTGTGTGGGTGATCTTCGTTGCTCCCAGTGTATTAATCCATCATTTTATGTAGATTGCATCATAAAAATGATGCGATCCGATTGAAATTCAGCACGCATGTAGCAATGTATTAGACAAACATATGTGCTATGTTTCATCTCATTATTAGCATTAGTTTACTTTTTATGAAATGACTTGTAAAAAATCAGAAAATATTCCAATTGAGTTGAAATTTGGTACAAGTGCATCCCTTGACCTAATAAATACGTTTAATAAGTTTCGTTTTAATACAACAAGTATATCCATGATTTTTGGTGGATCATAAAAGTTAAACAGCATCGAGCGTGGTCAGTGCTTGGATAAATGACCACAGGGAATGAAACTAATGTATTTACTATCTCAGGACAAGCGAAGCGAGTCCGAAGACGTGTTGCAGTATAAATGTATATTCTCAGGTCGAACGAAGCAAGTCCGAAGCTAGGAGGATGAGCGTAGCGAATCCGATTTAATGAGGAAAAGTTCCGATTTTATTCTTATAATCTTAACAATGTTTTTATAAATCACATGTTTTTATGAACTTATGAATATTTTCTTGTTAAAGTTTACTTATACTTGTTAAAGTTTTAACAAGATTATTTAATTTATTTTTATTTGCCTTTTTTTAATTTGTTATTATTGTTATTTTATAGCAACATGAAAAGACGCAATATGTCAAATATTGGTCATAAAATACAAATAAAGTCCATTGATAATTTAAACTATGAGCTATTAATGTTTAATTTCATATACACCTGTATTTATCAAATAAAAATGCAAGTTGACAGTCTAGTCTAGCGTATAGTATGGTTCCAGTTGAGTAGACAGAATAAAAAGTGCAAGTGATGTTTATTGTAAAGCTGGTGTGGCGAGTGGGTCACTGAGAATGTGGGTCAAGCACCACTGAAAGTGAAATCGATGTATAAAAGGCGGAAAGAGGCGGTGCTGATACTGTAGAGGGGTACTGCTCTGTTCCATTGTCAGTCTTTTACTAAATATAGTATCGGAGAACTTAAAGATAATTCTATCTTAGAAAATAATTATTTAAAAATTTGAAACAAAGAAAGTATAGAAATGAATATAATAGCTTGAATTATTAGAATTCAATATAATGTGACGAGAGTTACCCGAGTCCTAGGTTAGACAATGCACCAGCCTAAAAGTATATAATATAGTTAAATTGCTTGTAATATTTTAAATATATTAATTCTTTTTAAATTGTAATTTACAGATTTGAAGTTCTAAATTAGAATTATTTAGTAAGTAGTCACTAGGCAGTAAAACAGAATTTGGCTGACAATTTGTTTTATTAATTCCGACACGAAGGCGAGGATTTACTTAACAAATTTACACCAGAGGCGAAGCCGAGGCTGAAAACATAAACTTAACTTATATCATTTTGATACTACCGAGTTTTGAAAAATATGAATAGTTGACACAATGTAAACTAACAACAATATAAACTTTAACTGACAAGACGAAGTCAAGTATGGCAAATTATATTTTGACTGACAAAGCTGTGTCAATCTACAATCGATTCAGGAATGTTTCCTTTGCTGCATTGTGGCAAATTTTATCAAAAAACAGCAGAAAAAAACAAAAGATTATATTTATCATATATTTTATCTTAATATTCATAATATTGATATTGACAAACGGGTAAACCTCAATAAAAGTTCATTTATAAATATTAAAAAATCAAAAATTAGACCAGTATTTAAATCTATACAAATTTTAAATGACAATAATTTATTTTACAAGTTAAAATGCACGAATCATTAAGATGAAAAAATACAAGGAAAAATAAATTCAGTGTTGCCTTATTTACTTTTCTACATTAATATCCCAGGACTAAAGAAAAAGTATTGTGTTTGCACAATACTTTTCCCGAAACCAGGATTTCATCTGAATTGTACATTTTAGGTGGTTTTATGCCCTCCTAAGTGTTTTACTAACGTTCAAACGTTATCGTGTCCCATAGAAACGTCTAGGAACAAAAATCTCGTATATATATATATATATATATATATATATATATATATATATATATATATATAATATATATATATATATATATATATATATATTCTTTTCATCTTCTCATTTGATTCGTTTGGCAAATCCTCCCGACTTGGGACTCGCTTCTCTCGTCCTTAAAATTTAAAAATCACTAAATTGATTCTGCAAAATAACATCAGACATGCTTCACTTGTCGTCAGATAGTTTTAGATCGTTAGATAGTTTTATTCTCAGCGGTTACCCATCCAGACACTAATATCGCTCGATCTCGCTTAACTTTTATATATCAATTACCTTCGTTAATATAGTTGTTGTTTTATCGACTTCATTCGTCAGTTAATAAGGAGACGTTATGCGTTAGGTTACTACGTTGAAAAATGCTGGCTCTTCTTTGCTGATTTAACGAAAGGTTACCGAGCGTGAAGGGTTAAAGGATCCATCCAGCACGGTTTAAAATTATTCTTGCTGTCGAGTGGCGTCATAACACTCACCCTGTCAGAGGTCCAATCCATCCATGGCTGGAACCGGTCTCAATTTTTCGTAAATACCTTCCTGAACAAGGATCTGCAATTCTGCAGACTCGTATCGGATGGGTGTCCCAGGCAGAACGCACTTTACATGTCAAATTTACCACCGAAGTTAATAAAAAGTGTAATGGCTGAAAACGGGTTTAATTTTTCGTAAATACCTTCCTGAACAAGGATCTGCAATTCTGCCGACTCGTATCGGATGGGCGTCCCAGGCTGAACGCACTTTACAGGTCAAATTTACCACCCAAGTTAACAAACAGTGTAATGGCTGGAACCGGTCTCAATTTTTCGTAAATAACTTCCTGAACAAGGATCTGCAATTCTGCCGACTCGTATCGGATGGGTGTCCCAGGCAGAACCTTTGACCCCTAAAGTGCGTTCTGCCTGGGACACCCATCCGATACGAGTCGGCAGAATTGCAGATCCTTGTTCAGGAAGGTATTTACGAAAAATTGAGACCTGTTCCAGCCATTACACTTTTTATTAACAAAACACCCTTGGGCTCTTGGTCTAATAATATATATATATATATATATATATATATATATATATATATATATATATATATATATATATATATATATATATATATATATATTACCCTTACTACCTTAATTTTAAGAAGGCTCAAATCTTTTAATCTTACTTTTCTGATGAATATTCGCTGAAACTATGGCATGTAGATAGTTTCAGTTGATTCATAGGCACCTTTATGGATCATTGAAGTACAATCGAAACCCCGGTAATGGAGATCACTGTTGTTGTTTTATATTTTTATTTTTTTGTTCAGTTCAGCTTGAGAAAAATTGGTTGTATTATTCATTTTAGCTAAATCTTAAAGTAGTATTCTTTTAAAGTAGTATCAAATTAACCTTTATAGTCATTTGAATTGTGATTAGTCAGTTTGTTAAGTAACCCAATGTTTCTATCCCATAATAGATGAGTTGTTGGAATAATGATAGCTTTTAAGATGTAATACTGGCCTGTATAAGATCGGGGTCGGGTTGATCTTGGTCCTACTCGGCACTGGGTAGACTCTGAGAGAGGGAAACTTTTACATAACCAAACTCCTTTTACTTCTTACTGACATAATGCCCTCCTGACTTCAACTTGGTCTTCTTTTGATTATAAAATAACTTTCTGGTTTTTTTATATTTTTATGCTTTTGCAGGGTCAATGTAACCAGGCTACTGTGTAACAATGTCAGTTGAGTCTTCTTTTAATGATTTTAAATTATTCGATCACTTCACTTAAACGTATGTATTTTATATTGTTTTAATAAAAAATAAAAGTTATGCTTTATTGGCTAATAAAAAGTTAAGTTGTTTTATGATGAATAATATTAGTTAATGTATATTGTTTTTAGCATATTTTTAATTGTGTTTGTTTTTAGATTGTTTCTTTAATTAGCATATTCTTTTTTACGCATTTTATTGGTAATAAAACAAAATTTATGAATGTTACAAGTATTAGACTTGATGTAGTATTAGTCTTTTAGAAATTTGAGAGGCTTGGAATAGAAAAATCCAGTGATTGCACTCTGGCGGGGTAGTGGTATGATAAATAATGTGGTATAATAAATAAAGTAGAAAATAAGTTATAGTAGGTAAGTATATAAAAATGAGAATAGATAGAGAAGAGCTTAAATATATGCATAAATTAAAAATTAAATAAAATAAATAATGATAATAAAACCTAAAGAGCCTGAAGCTATTGACAGCTAAGAAAATAGCTCAATAAGAGGCAACTTAGTGCCTCTAGACTAGTGAAGTGAATCATCTAGTGAAGGTTGCTACTCCTTCGGATACAGGTTATGTTATGGTAGGCTTAATTGATCTCTGGGCAACTGCCGCCTTAGACGTCTGACAGGATATCCCGCAAGGGTTTCTGAGGAGGAGTGTATAGGATATCCAAGTTAGGTTGGTTCATTATATCTTAGATAACGTAGCTATGTATGGCTTTGCTAACTTAGCAGCTTATTGGTCACTGATGAATTAGGGCGCCGCGAGGTCCTAATCCTCAAGCTAGGAAAACCTAGCACCTTATCAAGATTATTGTTAGATGTTTCTTCCTGTATTAATATTCTGATTTCCAATTTTTTTCTGGCATCCCTCAAAATACTTCTCTTTTGGTTACCAAAGACCATTCTTTGGTTATTTTTACAATTTCCTTCTTCATTTTTATGATTTAATTGCCATCGTTTTACTAAACTACATCAGATCGTTGACTGCTTCTTTGCTTATTGTCGTCGGATAATTTTTTCTATGTTTCTCCATATTTTAGTATTTATAGACAGCTTTTCTTTTTAGTTTGCTACTCCATTCTATCGTACTCTATGCTATTTGCTACATGCATACCTATTTTTCTTATAATTTGCATCTATACGTTTATCAGTTTGATACTACTTTTTTATTCAGACTATTCTTTAATACTACTTTGATCCCTTTTGACAACCTGCTAAAATGAACAAGTGGATAACAAAATTTAATCCGAGTTTATGTTGACTAATTTATTAATTTTATTAGTCTATACCCCAAAATTTTGATATAGGATTATCTACCTGTACCATTTATTAGTATTCATGTGAACAATATATGTTTTTCATTTCTTGCCAAATTGCATAAACAAATCAAAATGTGTTATTGTCATTCGTCAATAACACTTATATTTTCTCTTATAATATAATATTTATTTTTATATAGTCTGATAATACTCAAAACTTATGATTTCGTTGTTTTCATCAGCTATCTTGAAAGAACTTTTTTATAATATATAAAAATTATAAATAAACAATAATGCATCATAATTTTGTAGAGTTCACTCAAAATTTGATTACAACTAATAATTACCTGCTTGTTTTCATATTTTTAGGGTTTCGAAGATAATCTTCGAAACCCTTATACTTTCTGTCGAGCGTCTGTCTGTCCGATTTCTCATCTCAGGAACTACAATAGCTAGGAAGTTGAAATTTGGTATACATGTGTAACTATTTTATCCAACAACAGGAAAAATATAGCCAACTATATCACATGCGCATCTGTCGATTTATGAGCGAATGCGCACATTCGCCAAAAAAAAATTTTTTTGAAAAATCATGTGGGGTATCAAATTGTAGGTATCGATGGGTAGTACACAAATATGCATCGCTTTTTTAAATAGCGGCTATTACACCCCAAAAAAACTCAAAAAACCACCAGGCATAAGAGAAGCCCTAAAAATATGGGGATAGCCAATAAAAGCCCGGGCCATAGAAATTAAGCAAAAAAAATTTCAAAATTTCAAATATTTTTTCAAAATCGCCATACCGCAACGCGCCATAAAAAATATTTTTTTGAAAATCATGTGGGTATCAAATTGTAGGTATCGATGGGTAGTACACAAATATGCATCGCTTTTTTCAAAATGGCGGCTATTACACCCGCCAAAATCTCAAAAACCACCAAAAAATGCTTGTCCCCCCCCCTTTTTAAGGCATAAGGAGAAGCCTAAAATATGGGATCATAGCCAATAAAAGCACTTTCCGGGCCATAGAAATTCTTCGGAGAAAAGTTTCAAAAGTTAATTTTTAGGCAATTTCAAAATCGCCCATACGCGCACGCGCCAAAAAAAATATAAAAATCATGTGGGTATCAAATTGTAGGTATCGATGGGTAGTACACAAATATGCATCGCTTTTTCAAAATGGCGGCTATTACACCCGCCAAAAATCTCAAAAAACCACCAAAAAATGCTTGTCCCCCCCCTTTTAAGGCATAAGGAGAAGCCCTAAAAATATGGGACCAATAGCCAATAAAAGCACTTTCCGGGCCATAGAATTCTTCGGAGAAAAAGTTTCAAAAGTTAATTTTAGCAATTTCAAAATCGCCCATACGCGCACGCGCCAAAAAAAAATATTTTTTTGAAAAATCATGTGGGGTATCAAATTGTAGGTATCGATGGGTAGTACACAATATGCATCGCTTTTTTCAAAATGGCGGCTATTACACCCGCCAAAAATCTCAAAAACCACCAAAAAATGCTTGTCCCCCCCTTTTAAGGCATAAGGAGAAGCCCTAAAATATGGGACCAATAGCCAATAAAAGCACTTTCCGGGCCATAGAAATTCTTCGGAGAAAAAGTTTCAAAAGTTAATTTTAGCAATTTCAAAATCGCCCATACGCGCACGCGCCAAAAAAAATTTTTTTTGAAAAATCATGTGGGGTATCAAATTGTAGGTATCGATGGGTAGTACACAAATATGCATCGCTTTTTCAAAATGGCGGCTATTACACCCGCCAAAAATCTCGAAAACCACCAAAAAATGCTTGTCCCCCCCCCTTTTAAGGCATAAGGAGAAGCCCTAAAAATATGGGACCAATAGCCAATAAAAGCACTTTCCGGGCCATAGAAATTCTTCGGAGAAAAAGTTTCAAAAGTTAATTTTAGCAATTTCAAAATCGCCCTTACGCGCACGCGCCAAAAAAAAATTTTTTTGAAAAATCATGTGGGGTATCAAATTGTAGGTATCGATGGGTAGTACACAAATATGCATCGCTTTTTCAAAATGGCGGCTATTACACCCGCCAAAAATCTCAAAAACCACCAAAAAATGCTTGTCCCCCCCCTTTTAAGGCATAAGGAGAAGCCTAAAAATATGGGACCAATAGCCAATAAAAGCACTTTCCGGGCCATAGAAATTCTTCGGAGAAAAAGTTTCAAAAGTTAATTTTAGCAATTCAAAATCGCCCATACGCGCACGCGCCAAAAAAAAAATATTTTTTGAAAAATCATGTGGGGTATCAAATTGTAGGTATCGGGGTAGTACACAAATATGCATCGCTTTTTCAAAATGGCGGCTATTACACCCGACAAAAATATCGACGTAAGGCACCAAGCAGTAATATAACCAAGCAAATAAAGGTGAGCGAAGCGAGCCCTAGAATATTATGTTATGTTTTTACTTTATGCTATAAAATTAGGTTCTGATAAACATATACAAAAAGGCGAGCGAAGCGAGCCCGTGTTTTTTATGCCTTTCTTAAAATGTTTTTCTTAAAGTAGATATTGACAAACAAGCACATAAAGGCGAGCGAAGCGAGCCCTAGTATTGTATGGTTAATTTCATTTTATACTCTTGAAAAGGCACTGATAAACATATACAAAAAGGCGAGCGAAGCGAGCCCATGATTTTCATGCCTTGCTTAAAATGTTTCTCTTATAATAGATATTGACAAACAAGCACATAAAGGCGAGCGAAGCGAGCCCTAGTATTGCATGGTTATTTTTATTATTTATACTCTTAAGAAGGTACTGATAAACATATACAAAAAGGCGAGCGAAGCGAGCCCATGATTTTCATGCCTTGCTTAAAATGTTTCTCTTAAATAGATATTGACAAACAAGCACATAAAGGCGAGCAAGCGAGCCCTAGTATTGCATGGTTATTTTTATTATTTTATACTCTTAAAAGGTACTGATAAACATATACAAAAAGGCGAGCGAAGCGAGCCCATGATTTTTATGCCTTTTAAAATGTTTCTCTTAAAGTAGATATTGACAAACAAGCACATAAAGGCGAGCGAAGCGAGCCCTAGTATTGTATGGTTTTTTTAAATTTATACTCTTAAAAAGGTACTGATAAACATACAAAAAGGCGAGCGAAGCGAGCCCATGATTTTTATGCCTTGTTTTAAATGTATCTCTTAAAGTAGATATTGACAAACAAGCACAAAAGGCGAGCGAAGCGAGCCCTAGTATTGCATGGTTATTTTTATTTATACTCTTAAAAAGGTACTGATAAACATAACAAAAGGCGAGCGAAGCGAGCCCATGATTTTTCATGCCTTGTTTAAAATGTTTCTCTTAAAATAGATATTGACAAACAAGCACATAAAGGCGAGCGAAGCGAGCCCTAGTATTGTATGGTTATTTTATTTTATACTCTTAAAAGGTACTAAACATATACAAAAAGGCGAGCGAAGCGAGCCCATGATTTTCATGCCTTGCTTAAAATGTTTCTCTTATAATATATTGACAAACAAGCACATAAAGGCGAGCGAAGCGAGCCCTTATTGCATGGTTATTTTTATTATTTTATACTCTTAAGAAGGTACTGATAAACATATACAAAAAGGCGAGCGAAGCGAGCCCATGATTTTATGCCTTGTTTTAAATGTTTCTCTTAAAGTAGATATTGACAAACAAGCACATAAAGGCGAGCGAAGCGAGCCCTAGTATTGCATGGTTATTTTTATTATTTATACTCTTAAGAAGGTACTGATAAACATATACAAAAAGGCGAGCGAAGCGAGCCCATGATTTTCATGCCTTCTTAAAATGTTTCTCTTATAATAGATATTGACAAACAAGCACATGAAGGCGAGCGAAGCGAGCCCTAGTATTGCATGGTTTTTTTAATTTATACTCTTAAAAAAGGTACTGATAAACATATACAAAAAGGCGAGCGAAGCGAGCCCATGATTTTTATGCCTTGTTTTAAATGTTTTTCTTAAAGTAGATATTGACAACAAGCACAAAAAGGCGAGCGAAGCGAGCCCTAGTATTGTATGGTTATTTTTATTTATACTCTTAAGAAGGTACTGATAAACATATACAAAAGGCGAGCGAAGCGAGCCCATGATTTTATGCCTTGTTTAAATGTTTCTCTTAAAATAGATATTGACAAACAAGCACATAAAGGCGAGCGAAGCGAGCCCTAGTATTGCATGGTTATTTTTTATTTTATACTCTTAAGAAGGTACTGATAAACATATACAAAAAGGCGAGCGAAGCGAGCCCATGATTTCATGCCTTTTTTAAAATGTTTCTCTTAAAGTAGATATTGACAAACAAGCACATAAAGGCGAGCGAAGCGAGCCCTAGTATTGCATGGTTATTTTTATTATTTATACTCTTAAGAAGGTACTGATAAACATATACAAAAAGGCGAGCGAAGCGAGCCCATGATTTTCATGCCTTGCTTAAAATGTTTCTCTTATAATAGATATTGACAAACAAGCACATAAAGGCGAGCGAAGCGAGCCCTAGTATTGCATGGTTATTTTTATTATTTTATACTCTTAAAGGTACTGATAAACATATACAAAAAGGCGAGCGAAGCGAGCCCATGATTTTCATGCCTTGCTTAAAATGTTCTCTTATAATAGATATTGACAAACAAGCACATAAAGGCGAGCGAAGCGAGCCCTAGTATTGCATAGTTATTTTTATTATTTTATACTCTTAAGAAGGTACTGATAAACATATACAAAAAGGCGAGCGAAGCGAGCCCATGATTTTCATGCCCTTGCTAAAAATGTTCTCTTATAATAGATATTGACAAACAAGCACATAAAGGCGAGCGAAGCGAGCCCTAGTATTGTATGGTTATTTTTATTTTATACTCTTAAGAAGGTACTGATAAACATATACAACAAGGCGAGCGAAGCGAGCCCATGATTTTTATGCCTTTTTTAAAATGTTTCTCTTTAAGTAGATATTGACAAACAAGCACATAAAGGCGAGCGAAGCGAGCCCTTGAATCTTATTTTATGTTTTAATTTTTTTCTAAATTTAGGTATTGACAAACAAACTTCTATAAGCGAGCGAAGCGAGCCCTAGATTGTTATGTATAAGTTTGATTCTATAGTTTAAAATTGGCTAGTACCAAACATGCACCTCAAGGCGAGCGATGCGAGCCCTAGAATATTATGTTATGTCTTTACTGTATGCTATAAAATGAGGTTCTGATAAACCAATACAAAAAGGCGATTGAAGCGAGGCTTTAATTTTATGCCTTGTTTTAAATGTTCCTCTTCAGGTAGATATTGACAACCAAGCACATAAAGGCGAGTGAAGCGAGCCCTTAAATTTTGTTCTGTGTTTTAAATTTTCTCAAAAATTAGGTATCGACAAACAAATATATAAAGGCGAGGGAAGCGAGCTCTAGATTGTTATGTAAAAATTTGATTCTATAGTTTGAAATTGGCTAGTACTAAACAAGCAGATGTTTACTCAAATTTTATGTTGTATTATAATTATTTTTCCTAAAATCAGTGCCAACAGACACATATAGGCTAGCGAAATGAGCCCTTGTGAAATTGGTAAAATTATGTTTACTCTGCGAAATTTGCAAATAACAAACATACGAATGAAACGAGCAATACGAGCACTTATATATTTTGTGTAGATTCTAAATTAGGTACTGATTTCTGATACACAGAAACGCATGCGTAGCGAGCTGTGGAATATTTTGTTATAACTTATTTATTTTTTCTAACATTAGGTATCGACAAATACTAACATATAGGCTAATGAAGCGAGGCGTAGAATATTGAGTATAAGTATGATTGTATATTATTAATACATTATATTTATGCAAATATCTGAGAAACCCTTATAATGCTTGCAAAGCAAGCACTTTGACGGATTTTTTTTCAATTCTTATGTTTACATTTTTTTAAATATTTTTGAAGAGGGTTTATGCGTATTAATGGGTAAAATTTTGCAATAATTAGTGAGTCCACTAAATTTAGAATTAAGTCAATTTCGATAAACCTATTAATTAATTGATAAATATTGTCTTGCATAGTATATAATATATTTCTTCATATCTCCTCTTATCAATGTTTATTCAAGTTTCAATATTTTTGTTAACAACTGTATAATTATTTCATTTATGGATGTATTTTTATTTACACGTTTAATATTTTTATAATATGTTTATTGATCATTGCTATCCTATGTTGTATTAAGTAACATGATACATAACCTATTGCTTTTGTATACAACCAAGTCTATTACAGTAATAATCTTATTAAGTTTGCAGGTTCATGCTTTTATATTTGTTATTAAGTTTTATACTTGTATTCTTTGACTAAAGTTAATGATGACGCCTTGAGAGAATCAAGGCGTCATCTTACTACCCTAAGTCCACGGCAATCGCAACTTAGCCTATCCTCTAGCTGGTAAGTTTAAAAGAAAATACTTAAATTAACTTTTATCGGATTGAGACAAGTAATAATTTTTAAATATAACTGATTTAACTGTTTTTAATTTATCACTAAACATTGTCATTATATTCACTATTTGACTGTCTCTTGCAATTTAAGTAAAAAAGGAAGCAGAGAGTATAAATTGGTGTTTACATTCTTCTAGAGGGCTTCAAGGATCTTTTCTGCCTCTCTCTAATAAATAAATGTATTTATTTTAACTTAAAAATTATTTAATATGTTTTAGATTATTTTTTTTAATTTTCTTTAAAATTTATTATTGGCTGAGGTGCCCAAGAAGGTGCCCTCGCCCTCACTAGCCTGTCCATCCCTGTCTCTCTATAATTTTTCTATAGATCTAATCTTGTGATTTATCATGAACAGATTATATATTTTAAATTAATTTTTTTTTTAATTTTTACTTTTTACTGCACCTACATCTATAGGTGTAAGAAAAAAATGTTGTCTTAACTAGGTTTCGTATTATACGAAAAAACATTCTGAGAGTTTTTCATCAATCTGTCTGTGTGAGTTGGTGATTTCCATACTATGAGAACCAGCGAAGCAAGTCCTAAGTAGTGAGGATAAGTGTAGCGAATTTGATATGATGAGGAAAAGTTCCGAGGTACCAAGCGGTACCTCGGAACTTTAAATTGAAACTTAAATATTTGACTTTCAATTATTTAATTAAAATTAAAAACTTAAATATCTTAAAAATATTTAACATTAAATTAATTATTTTATTATTATTTTTTTGTTATGCCGTTTGTTTTACTTCAGATAGTAGACAAGCGTGCCCACTCTAGTTTTATGAAGCGAAGATTTAAAAATAGATTATAAATCAAAATTATTTAATCTTATTTGTGCTTTATCACTCAACCTATATTAGATTTTGCTATTTTTGCATTAATTTAGAATACAAACACAATTAGATAAGCATCAGTCACGTTTTCATTGATTAACGAGTGCGGAGAAGAGTGATATTATGTTGAGAGCTGTAAGGCCTGCCACAGTCAAGAAAATAACAAGGTACCGTGGGATGCAGTGAAACGCCTCTGTATTTGCATTTGAATGCAATGTTATTTCGTTTATTACTTTACCTTGGGATCTTCTTCTTATTTTTCATTGTTTCATTTAAATTAAATTTATTATTTATGCGAATATAATTAGACTGGACACTTCTTACTTATTTTTATGTCCCATTATCTCATTTCTTTTTTTTTATTATTATTTGCAATAAGTTTGAATAAAAATTAAATTTTATTGCTAGTATGGCTCATCGGTACTTTATGAAATTGATTATTTATTAAATACCATATGCTGAAGTGCTCATCGCTGTATAACGGCCTTAATGTTTTTGGTTTATAAAAAAAATAAATAACCATTTATTAAGACAATTACAAATTTTGTTTGTGCTTCAGCAAAGTGCTGTGGTAGCCCTAAGGGCATGAGTTGGTTATTTCTTATTTTACAAACTTTCAAAAATTGTTAGTAGTTAAAAGATTTACAAGTGACATATATATATATATATATATATAATTTTTACCCTTTACAAGAGACATATTTATATATTTTTAAAATTTTGATTTACTAATGTTTATTTTATGTTTTTTTTAAGTCCTATAAATTTTCTTTTTTTTAATATTGAATTTCATTTATGATTTCATAATATTATTACTTATTATCATTATTTATTCATTTAATATTTTTTTTATTTTGCTATAGTAAATGCTTTTGGTTTAGTAAATTTAAAACAAATAAAGCTTACGAGGTCGGTCACATGTATATTAGTGGAAGTAAAAATAATTCTTTACTGCCTAGTTACATAATAAACTATCTTTTTCTACATGCGCTTAACATATACTTCCCCTCATCCACTTATATACCTACATGCGCTTAACATATACTATGTTAGGGTGGGGAGGGGTTACGTCAATACAATGAAAAATAAATATTTTACTTAATTTATTTCACTTACCAATTTTCGTAGCGGCTATCAAGTTAAAATTTAACAGCTAGCGGATGTTAAGTAAATGTGTTATCACCTTAGCAAAAAATCATTATTTACTGACATTTTTAAAGGCTATAACGTAAAAACTGTACCACCGTCTATAGTTTCCGAGTTTAACGGAATATTTTTTACCTTTAATTAAACCTAATATACCTATCCTTAACTTAATATGCCACTAATATAATACTTTTTGGAGTGTAGTTCATATGATTTCGGAGTGATTTTTGGGTTAATCTTACAGTATAATGTTTTAATTTATTATACTAAGATGTGTGCCTTCTCTCAAAAACTTAAAAACAGTATAAATGTGTGGAATACTTTATAATGTACAATATTCGTACCTCTTTATAAAAAATACTTTTACGATCTTGACTAATAATAAATAATTAGTAATTAAGATCTATAATTACTAATTTTTCCAAACAAATAAGGAAGAAATTAAGCCTAAAACATTCCAAACCGAAACCGTGACCTAAATTTTAAAATTATTTAAATCCATATAGTTGTAAAATGTGTCCTTTTTCATCCTTACCGTTCCCTGATTTACAATTCAAAAGGAGTATTAGTTTAACTCACAGAACAAAAAGAATAAAAACAATGGAGTGTGACAAGTGCATAGAGCATGTAAATGCTGGCTGTGCAATAAACCGCATCTAACTCTGCTCATAACTTCATGATCCCTCAGTGGTATATATGTCAATTGATAATATTTTTATTTAATAAATGATTTTATTAATTTTTGCCTCTCGTGTTCAAATCAGCTTAAAACTTCTGGAAGATTCTTTTTATTCTTTGAGCTATGTATTTTTAGTATATATATCCGTTGATGTATGTACGTTTTTGACTTTCGATCCTAAAATTAATTTGAGTTGTATGCAAAGTATCTTACCATTAATCAATTCCTTCTGATGGTAGATAAATTAAACACCTAGTATAAAAGATAAAATGCTAACGAGACGTTTTTTAAAGCTTCTTCTTTTCTTGCCGCCTGATTTTGTTTCTTAAGTATTGATGCAATATTAGCGAATAATAGCAAGCGTGTCACTTAAGAGTTGAAGCTGCTATCATAAAATTCTTTTCAAAGGTAATTGTATGATAAGTAACTCAGTTTCTTATTTAATGATAAGTGCAGTAGAGAAATTTACTCGGCAATTAGCTTGTAGTATCATCTTTAAAACATGTTTTTAAGAGAAAATGCAAAAAAGATTGAACAATCCATTTACGGCTTCGGCTCTTTTCTTTATAACTAATTTAAGGGAATTTCCTTTGTAAAAAATCAAATTCGCAAATTGGACAGGAGTCAAAACTGGGACCATGACCAAAATCCATAGTAGTAATATGGGGGAGTGGTAGTAACTACCAGGCAAGTAGGCCACGTTGTTGGGTCCTTTTTACCTGCTCCCTAAGATAGTGTTCTACTCCTTTTAATTTCAAGTGTAGGTATATTTCATCTAATCTATACAGATGAGCCGTGAATTTCTATGGTTTTTCTCATGTTTTTTCAAGCAATCATACATATTTTTACTGACTCATATAGTCCAGTGAAAACTAGGAACAACACGTGCCCACGCTGCTAAACCAAACCTCAATACGCTTTCAACTACTAGGCAGACACATTACAGTATTATAATGAATTTTCTATGAGGGTCCTAAATTTTGCCTATGCCCAGTTTCATATAGGGTAAGGGATCTTTAACGAGTACCTGACAACGAACCGGCTCAAGACCACCGGCTTTACATCTCTTCTGAAGGATGTAGTGCGCAGAAGTTTTATCCCTCTCATAAAAATCCCAGAGGCCCGTGCTGGAATTAAACCCATGACTAAATAAACTCGGAAGTTTAAAGTCCATTCATTCTGTGTATTGGCCGCGTACCTTAACCACTACACCGTAGTAGATAATTGATAGCTCGGTAAAAAACTACGGGAATTTAATTTTATTAGTATTAAACTGTTCGGGATGAGATACAGTTTCTAAAATTATAATATACTGGTATGTTCCAATTTTTAGTAGAAAAACATATTTTGGTAATTAGATTAACATACATACTAGACAACTACAAAAAATAGTTTGTTAAAAAAATAGTTTAAAAAAATAGTTAGCTCTTCCAGTGGTCGGGGGGGGTAGATACAAATTATATCTCGATAGCTCCGCTCGAAGTTTTCAAAAATGATAACATCAATATATGTGGACTTTTTGCGCTTTAATAACATACATTGTTTGTTATTTTTATTTATTTATTTTTAATAATCCACTTACCCCACTTTTATAAAAATGTAAGGTGTCAGTATTTTTAAATGAATTATGAAGTGTTTTTACAGGAACAAATAACATTAAACTGGTCAGGGATTATAGTAATAACACTGTAGTTTAAAAATATAGGTTAATAGCATTTGGGTTAAGTGTCTCAACATCAGTTAATCCATCATTGATGACTTTATGAAGCAGCTTTAGCCCTTAGACGGTATAAACAGCTTACTCGTAGTAAACCTTTGATTCTACTGATTTTCATGAAATATATTATGCGATAATGATAATACAAGGAAGTAAAGGAAGTAACATTTTTGGTATA
The DNA here is from genome assembly GCA_018340805.1 of Microvelia longipes. Taxonomy (NCBI): domain Eukaryota; kingdom Metazoa; phylum Arthropoda; class Insecta; order Hemiptera; family Veliidae; genus Microvelia; species Microvelia longipes. The sequence goes on along the minus strand of JACMZG010001863.1, from coordinate 19,284,290 downwards.
TAAAAATTTTGTACTAATTTTCCCCTGTTCGAAGTAAACAGATACTTTATGGTCACTTGGAGTGGTCGTATCAACTCTGGAATGGGGTTGTTCGGTTTTATTTGAGGTTTGCTTTTCAAAAAACATTGAGAACGATATTCTACTCGAAATTTATTTACTGGTTTCCGATGTATATATATATAATATATATTATATATATATATATATATATATATATATATATATATATATATATATATATATATATATATATATATATATATATATATATATATATATATATATAATATATATATATCTGTGTGTGTATATATTAAGTTTCGCGAAATGTATTTTTTCGAGGTTGGGGACCTTTTAACCTGATTATGGCCACTCTAAAGTTCGATTCCCGACATGACACCTATCTTATTAGCGATTTTTCCCACAGGAAATTCGCTAAAATAGAAACCTCACTCTTTCCAATAAACTTACCTCTTAAGCGTTATCTCCGATTGAAAATTCGCTAAAAAAAGTTGTTTCCACAAAACCATTTTGCTAGATAAATCAATTTGTCTAACCTTAGTCAATATAGATATCAATATTAGATACAGTTTGCATCCAAACCAAATAAAATTTAAGAACACTATGTATAGACAGCATATATGATTTTCTTATACTATTTTTTTTTATATTTCATTTCATACAAGAATTACTCATTACATGACACTATAATCTAAGGTGTATTACTTCAAGTACAATATATTCGCACATGCATGTTATTTACACCTATTCTTTTATCTCTCTTTTGATACGTCTATAATCTCACAGTGAAACCTATTTGTGTTTATATCACGCCATTTGTTGTCTTGTTCTTTATATTACTACCTCTATAGTTTTTAGAATTTATTTTTTTATTAATTCATTTACTTTTATTATTAAACCTACTTCTTCATATTACTATCTAGTTAGTTTATTATTAATGTGTTTCAATATAATATTTTATCTATTTTGAATAAGAAACACAATGTGATGCATTCTTTTATAATGTATCCTGATGATAAGTATGAAAAATCGTGCTGAACGGAATAGAATCGATGCATAGACAAGTTTTTCCTTTTCACGATTTATTATTGCTATCGCATTTATTTAAATCTTTATGTACTATAAAAATTTATTACTATCTGAAATAATTTGGCGTAGATGAAAAATTATTAGTTCTAAAATTAGTAAAACACAATAGAATGTAATATAACTAAAGAATAAAGTTTATATAATAAATAATAATATTTTAAATAAATCAATAAATATGATATTAATATTAATCGAAGTGAGGCTCTAATCAACAATTTAACCATTTTTTGATAAATTCGGTTAAAGAAGAATGCTTTATAAAACGGCTAAGGAGTACTTTGGAACATTTCCTCACCCTATTAAACTTTCTACGCTCATCCTCACCGTATTGAATTCGTTTCGCTCAAAATAACCTTATCGAATATGCTTCGCTACCTTACCTTTGTCTCATCAATTTGGGCTCGCTTAACTTGTCCTTTAAACAGGGAAGATAATGAACCTTTGTATACTTTAGTATCATAAAAAGAAATACACTCACTCGCCAAGTTCATACACTCAACTCATTCGAATAGTTTCCCAATTTGAAACGATTGCTATTCATGTTATTTGATGGAAATTTGACTAATGCTAACTTTAAATAATACTAATATAGAAGAAGCATAGGACTGTACACGATGGAATTCCACTGATAACACAAAAGCTAGTTATTTTACTGATAGGTACCACCCTAACAGCAAAAAATATTATGAATGTGTCGTAAATATTCGGTAATGAAGAAAGAGCATAAGGTTCAAATATTATTTTTATTTACAAAGAATCGAGTACGGTGTACCTCGTTTCTTTTCCTTACAACTCTTGGAATTTCTGAGCTGGACCTCAGAAAGCCATGATTATTCAAAGCTTAAGGTAGTATTATTGTTTTCTCGCTGTGTACGACCTTAGAATAAAGTATTGTTCCTAGTATAGAGTGTTTTACTTCGGTTTCGCTTCGCTCGACCCTAAATTATTGTATATTTATTCGCTCGGCGTTGTTTTGGAACTATCTGTTGAGGGCTCATTTTAAAAATTGTATAAATAAATAAATTATCAGGTAACCGAACTCCTATAGGATATTTTGGCGTAATGTTGATTAAAGTTTCAAAAAGTATAGCCAGTATAGTAGTCATCCATTTCTACATAGCGCATTTGATACTACGTTTTTACTACGGAAAAAAGTAAAGAGTTTTGAAAAATCATACTTTTTACTTTTCCTTATTTATACTCATTGTTCTTTCCTCAAAATCCTTTACCGGGAAGAATCCCACGGCTTATGAGGTGTGCCCTGTTAGACAAAACCTTTCAAACATCGCGTAGTGTCGATTCAACTTCGACATTTCTGACGATTCAATCATCGACACTCTACAGCAATTTCGGCGCTCATATAAAGCTCAGTTCGGGCTTTATTATTATACATTTTAAAATGTTTTATCGTTTTATTGAAATCGGTAGAAATGTATGTAAACGGTTTTGTGTCCACTCCTGACTTTGGTCCCGCTACGCATGCCACTTCATTAGCGATTTTTTAAATGATAATTTGCTAAATGTACCTTCGTTAAAAATTAAGACCGCTATAAATACATTTAAGTTAAAAAAAAGTTTTCGGGGATCGAGATCATTTATATCTATGTTACGATTTATATATCTTTGTATAGAATTATTTATCAACTATATTTTTTATAGTAAACAGGTATGACGAGTATTCTTTATTGAAAAAACATTAGTTTGTATTTAATGAGACTAAAATATTTCTCTGTGGAAATGTATTAAATTAAACAAAAATATTAAAGTTTTAGTTGTGTACAAGTAGGTTGGTCTTTTAGTTGAGAGTTTTCTCTTTGTCATGCTCTACGGCCATGCTCATTGTTCAAGTTAAAATTACTTATTGAGTTTAATTTACTTGCGTATGGTTGATTTATTTGTATATTTCGTTCTACTTAATTTTATTTTATAATCAAGTTTTATTTTAAGTTATAACTATTTCAGCAGTTATTACGTTAAATTAAATGCTTAGAAGTACTGTAAGCCTCAGATTGACCTGATAATCTTAAACATAACTACTAGTGCAGAGTTTGATACGATTTCTTGAAAGATAAAATGGCTCTATAAATTCGTCTGACTTCACAGGTAAGTTTATAATAATATACATAATGTAATATATTATTATGTTGTACATAATAATATTAAATTAAAACAAATTAAAACTTTGTTTAAAGTTAATATTATGATGAAAAACTAACCAGTGTTATTTTATTTACTCGAGGATATGTTCGGATGTACGGAACTGAATCTTTGTCTTTTCAAGACATAGTTCACACGCGGGGTTTGTCTGGGGGTCTTCAACCCCCTAGGGGGTTCATTCCCCCTGCAGTTGTAGTGTGAAAGGATTGAACACTCAGTTCAAACCTGAAACTCATTTTGTCAGGGTAGACTATATACTATAGGTTAAAAAATACCGTGTGAACAGTTAGAGTTGACCCCTTAAGGGGGTTGAACGCAGGTTGAACCCCCTGGCAAATCCCGCGAGTGAACGAAGTAATATCTTTGGTTCAAATCAGGTTTTAGTTACGCGTGAAAGTATATAATTTGTTCAGATGCGGGGTTTGGCAGGGGTTCAACGCCTTGTTTAACCTCCTAGGGGGTTCAACTTCCCCGGCTGTTGTCGTTCGAACGAGATTGAACACGGGGTTCAACCCTGACACTCATTTTTACGATGAAAAACCGTGTGAGCAGTTGGGGGTGATCTCCTGCTAAACCCCGCGTGTGAGCGAAGTAATATATGTTTCTTTATCATTATAACTGCCCTTGTGTGCTCATGTGTTTTTACGTACTCTTGAGTATTTGATCAACATCTCTATTATCATCATAACTCCCTGTATCATAATTCCCTTAACTCATAATTAAGGCTACAGACTTGAAACTTAGCTCAAAAACCATTACTTAGATCTAGTTTTTCTGTCCGAAATTTTTTCATGCAATGGAACCTGTCATTAATGACTCAGCAAAATTTTTAGCAAACTCATAAACTTGGATTTTTTGGATCAGTTAGAAATTCGGCACGCATGTAGTCTTATAAAAGAACAAAGTGCCAATTACAAATGTAAATTAGAATAAAACTTTATTACTTATTTGATACTTGATTTATTCTTCTTGTCTCTTTATTGATTGTTAATTTAATTTTAATCTGCTAAGTTCCTGTGTTGATGTTAACGAGATAGAGATTATAATACGTATAATAGGAGGACTGGTTCGAGAGGCCGTCCTATGCATAATATGGGCGTTCCCTCCTTAGACTTGAAGTAATAACCTTAAGAAAATGCTCTGGAAAAATATAATATTTAATAAAAGATAAAGCTGGAGGTAAAGACACGACCCTGAGTGGAAAATTCCATTTTAAATGCTAATAAATATTTAGTTTTCGCGGCCTTATGCTCTTGCACTTACCAAAAAAAACTGCTTTGTTAAGTTAGTTAGTTAGTTTGTTGAGTTATTAAGTTATAGAAGTTTAACATTTTGCCAAAATATATTAATTAATTGGGTTTAGTTTCACAAAATTATTAGATCTTGAGACCTATACAATTATGGCCAATGTGATTTGTATGAGCAATACTTACCTTATCATTACCGTATTTATAGCGTTATTAGTTAGTTGAATTTTGAATCATCAAAAAACCTGTACATCTTTGACTATCAATATAATCAAATAAACAGGTAAAAGTTACAGTAACATATGTAGTAGAACATTTAAAATACAAATCAAAACACAAATAATGCCCGGGAAGTCAGACAATTAATTTTTGATAACTTTACCTCACTTTTAGAGACGGTTTAATATGATTACACACACACACACACCCACACAGATATATATATAATATATATATATATATATATATATATATATATATATATATATGTGTGTGTGTGTGTGTGTGTGTGTGTGTATTTATTTATTTATGTATGTATCTATTTATTTACATCACTTCTTCCCAAGTACTATTTAGCAACGTTTTCCTTGTTTAAATTGTATTACCTGTACTACGTACGTATTGTCCTACGCCTTATTGATACATAAAAATAATTAACAATTGTATTTATTATAGTACGACACACGGCTAAAATCAGTTGACAGCGTGAAAAAATGCGAGAGAGCCAATTCTGTTAAAGAGTCCTGGATGTTAAACCACGCTCTTAATTTCAAATCTGGCCAACCTTATTGGTTCCACATAATTCAACACTATTTTCCTACCCTGTTAACTGATTTTAGCAGTGAGTTGTATTTATAGTAAATTATATAGATTAAAAGTTTACTTTTAAATACAATTTTTTTTGTTTAAATTTAATTACAATTTAATATTTTTGATTTTAGTTTACGTACGTAGGACTGATCTAGTAAAAATAGTACTTATTTACTAGTAGGTAAGTTCTACTACCTATGTACCTGCATATGTATGCACATGCTTAAATATCTAAGTACATTTAGATAATTACTAATGTATCCAGTACTTACACACCAACTAAAATGATAATGATAAGCTTATAGGTTAGCAATTCCATTCAAATAGACTTGTGATTGTTATTTTTAATGTATGACATAATTTTGAATCTTACATCTTACTTGTATTTTTCTATTTTTTTTTTTTTTTATTTGTTGTGTTTCTATTTTTAATATAATTTTCAGACAAATTATGTCATGAAATTGTTACTGCCCATAAACATCAAACTATAATTTAATACTTATTATACTAATATTTGTGTGGATGTTATGATTGATTGAATAATTCCATATTTCTATTTTGTCTAATATTTAGTAGAGGAAGGATAGGATAGTCTATTAGACAGTGGCTCAGCTACACGGCCATCTAGAGAACTAGATGTGACCTTGTCCTTCATATGCACTTCCTGGTGCATTGAGATGCAGCCTGTATATATATCTAACTCTGTCGCTCCATGACTGTTTCTTCTATCTGCTGCTACAGAAAAAATATGTATGTTAATCAATAATATGACAGTAATAATATACAAAATTAATTTCACAGCTCTATATCTTATTTTTAATGTAAAATGTTTATCAAAGCATTATTTAATAGCTGGTTTAATTTTTTAACATGTGCAGTTTTCCTTTAACCTGTTAATATCATGTTTAGCTCTTTACTCGTTTTTCTTATTTCTTGTTCTATTCTCTTTAATAGTTCTCTGTTTTATGAAGAGAACAGGGTTAGGTAGCTTCATAGTTTCCTCTCGAGTTCCAGCTGTATTTCTCATGACGCTATGTCTTTCTTTCAAATATTTGAATCTTCGACACTTGAACATTAAGACATTACACATTATTTTCT
>JACMZG010001863.1:19232868-19275368 GCA_018340805.1 Microvelia longipes | reverse complement strand
ACATTATATAAGTTTACAACTACTAAATAAATAATTCCGGCGCGGTGGTCCGCTGTCGGGGAAAATTTCATTTAGAATGCGTGTTTCCGTGCTAAACAACCCATTTCTTGCTTATGCAAGAACCATGCCCATTGCGTGGTTCCGGTTCATGCTTTAGAACCTAAGCAGTTACTCAATTGACAAGCACTGCTCGTAACTCATTTTGTCTGTATTTTCCAAAGGAAATGCGCTAATACCTTTAAAGATAACTGACTAAGCTTAAAGATAAGTAACTAAGCTTTAAACTAGTGCAAATAATAGTGCGTACTTCTAAATTTAGAGGCATAGTTTGTACAACCAACTGGATAATTATGCGCATTTGTATGTACCAGATTTTGTTCCTAAACGTTTTTAGGGCACGCGATAACTTTACTACGCTTTTTTTGGTCAGGATGAAACTTGTACAAAAATAAACCTTGTAAATGCCGAGATTGTAATGAAAATTGTGGTGACATTAAGTCCACTTTAAGTGGCCACAAAAGTTGGTAGAAGTTGGTAGCTTTTATTGCATTCTTAGACATTGTTATTCTATAATATTATAGTCTCTACAACTTTTTATTTGAATTCCTTCAGGATCCTTATATAAATATTAGAAAAATAATAGATAGACCGAATAATTTTTGTTGAATATTTACGTATTGAATACATTATAACATTTGCTCTTCTTTTCACCGAAGTTATAAAAAAAATCTGGCGCGGAGGTCCGCAAGCCAGGTGGTTTTTTTGTTAATGCGCGCTTTCTTGCTTATCAATCCAATTTTTACTTAAGTTTTTGGTATATATTATAAATATAACCTGAGCAGTAGCGTCACAATTTGTTGCTTAATTTTTTCAAATTTTTAAAGAAAATGGGCATATTTATTCCACAGATTATTTACTACACGGCACAGCATTATTCGCAGCTAATTGAAGCTCAGTTTTTGCTAATTTTTAGCGCATATTTTCTTTGAAAAATTCGACAATTTTAAACTTTTTAAGACAATAATTAAACAGATGTTTTTAATGTCTGAGGAGGAACTGCAATATAAATTTGGTGATTTCTATATTCTGAGAAAGAACGAAGCGTGTCTAAATTAGTGAGGATTAGCGTAGCAAATTCGTTAAGTTAAGGAAAAGTTCTGAGGTGCCCTGTTCCCGATTTTTTATACATTAAGTATATAATATCAATTATAAATTATTAATGAAGTCAAAACGTTGATAGAAAGGAAAGTCTATATTGTGTCTGGTTCTCCTTACGCTTGAACTCTGTGGTTTAGAAAGGGCTTCAGCTAAACAAGGGTCCTGGTGATCAGTTGTGTAACTATCATATTAAATGATATATAAATAAATTCTATGCTAGATAGTTTTATCTAAATTTATCGCCTATATATATACTGACAATTTATTGAAAAATCATAGATATTATTACTAGAGAGGCACTATTGGTTGAATTTTGAAACATCGAAAAAGTAACCTGTCCACCTTCGCTAAAAATATAATTAAATAATCACAAAATTACTGTAACTTATATAGAAGAACGATAAAAATACGAATCAAAACACAAACAATGTGCGGAAAGCCGAAAACAATTGATTTATTTTAACCTTAACTCACTTTTGAAGGAGGTTTTAATGAGGTTGTTACACAGAGCCCCTGAGAGCCCCAAAACGATGTGTCAGGCCGTTTAATGTATTTAAATAGGCAATGCCCCTTCTAGTTTATATCTCTATAGAAAAAATCGGATAAAAGGTGCCTCCAAACTTCCTCACCATATCGGATTCGTTACGCTCATCATCAATATTTCGAACTCACTTCGCTCGGCCTTAAAATATGGGAAAACCTAAATTTGTACTGCAGTATGTCTTCGGTCTCGCTTCCCTTGTTCTCAGACAAATGAAAAAAATCAGTTTTATTCGAAGCGGTCACCCTTCCAGACACCGACCTTGCTCGATGCTGCTTAACATAATGATGAGCCAATAAAAATCATGGATATACTTGTCGTATTCAAGCCAAACCTAGTATAATTATTTATTACGTAAATAGATACACTTTTACTAAATTTTAATTTAACTGGATTGTTTTTTTTATTTTGAATTATTTAAAAAAAAAAATAGACTAGTTATTCGATGAAAATTAAACTAATGCTGATAATGATATGCAATTTGGCACATACGTAGGTCATATAGATGACGAGCGAGCTAAATTTTAAATCGATCAAAACTTGTATCCGCATTTTATGATTTTCCAAACTTTTTGCTGTGTCTTTACTGCTGGTTAATAACGTCATAAGTACAGATAGCACAACTAGACCTAAAGATTGGTTTGTGTACCAAGTTTCATCTTTCTAACATGGTAGATGGAGCTACATACATACTCAACTATTTATTTGATAACATGGAATAAATCAAAATATCTTGACAACTAAATTATTCGTCTGAGGCCTAGTATGGGGAATCCGTCTGAGCGTAGATTTTTCTTTTTTTTAGCGAATTTCCTTTGGAAAAAAATTCGCTAATGGGATAGGCGTCATGGCGGAATTCGAACCTCGGACCACGACACAAATCCGTTTCAGAGGTCCCTAATGACGAAAAAAAATTTTTCGCGAGACTTTATACATATAATATATATATATATATATAATATATATATATATATATATATATATATATATATATATATATATATATATATATATTATATATATATATATATATATATATATATGTATTTCTAGACACTTTCTTGTAAACACTCTATCTTTCGAACGGATTAATATTTTTTAACCAAACTTGGTGCAAAAATCAACCTTCGGGAGGACACGAACCCTATTGAAAACCAGGTTTTTGTGACGTCATTAACCCGGTTTGCTGAGTCAGCGAAATTTTCAAAAACAGCAAAATTCAGGGTTAATTTTTTTTGCCGCGAAAAAGGTCAATATTTATGTTTTTGAGACGCTGAATCGAATGAAACCGACCACTCTAAGTGACCTAAAATCGAAAAAACCATTGTAAATTACCAAAAACCAAAATTTAGGTCGATAAAAAATAAATTTCGAGTAGGGTGTCGTTTTCAATGTAATTTTGGGCGCTGAATCGAATGAAACCGGTCCGAAGACGATACGACCACTTTAAGTTACCAAAAAGTCGAAAAAACAACAAAAATTATAGAAAACCAACATTACGGTCGTTAAAAAATTAAATTTCGAGTAGGGTGTCGTTTTCAATGTTTTTTGGGCCTCTGAGTTGAATGGCAGTGGTCCGGAGTCAATACGACCACTCAAACTCAGGGTACCTGGGTTCACATCCTGGAAGGGTCGATAATTTTTTTATCGTTTTTTTTTACTAAATATAAGTTTACAACTAGAAAATAATTCTGGCGCGGTGGTCCGCATGTCGGGCGAATTTCCTTTGGATGCGAGCTCTCAAACCCAGAGTACCTGGGTTCAAATCCTAGTAGGGACAATAATTTTTTATCGTTTTTTTACCTAATATAAGTTTACAACTAAAAATAATTCTGGCGCGGTGGTCCGCATGTCGGGCGAATTTCCTTTGGATGCGTGTTTCCGTGCTAAACAACCCATTTCTTGCTTATGCAAGAACCATGCCCATTGCGTGGTTTCGGTTCATGCTTTAGAACCTAAGCAGTTACTCAATTGTCAAGCACTGCTCGTAACTCATTTTGTCTGTATTTTTCAAAGGAAATGCGCTAAAAACCTTTAAAGATAACTGACTAAGCTTAAAGATAAGTAACTAATCTTTAAACTAGTGCAAATAATAGTGCGTACTTCTAATTTTAGAGGCATAGTTTTGTACAACAACTGGATGATTATGCGCATTTCCTTTGGAAAATACAGACAAAATGAGTTACGAGCAGTGCTTGACAATTGAGTAACTGCTTAGGTTCTAAAGCATGAACCGGAACCACGCAATGGGCATGGTTCTTGCATAAGCAAGAAATGGGTTGTTTAGCACGGAAACACGCATTCTAAATGAAATTCGCCCGACAGCGGACCACCGCGCCGGAATTATTTATTTACTAGTTGTAAACTTATATAATGTAAAAAGCACGAAAACACGCATCCAAAGGAAATTCGCCCGACATGCGGACCACCGCGCCAGAATTCTTCTTCATTACCTTAGATCACTCATTATTCTTATAATTATTATGATAGTAAGTCAGGAAAAGAGTAAGGTACTTAATAGACTTAGTTAGTTTTTTAAAATAAATATATTTAGAAGGATATCTATTGTCTATTTTTTTATTGACTTAAAACTTTTCTATTTTAAGTTAAATATTTATGTCCGGTGCGGAACTGGAGTTTAGTTCTTAAACAGGACTTGACCTAAAATAGAGTTGTAAATTTACCGTATTCATATTTTTCTACAACAACCTAATTCCATGTTTTATATACTATGATCAAATTCAAGTGATACATCATACTCTATATTATGATCAAATTACAAATGATGCATCAAACTCTATATTATAATTAAAAAATTAAACTTTATAGAATCCATCAAACTCTATAGTATGATCAAATGAATGATGCATCAAACTTTATATTGTGATTAAACTCCATATGATGCACCGAACTCTATGATTTAACTAAACTTTGTAAAATCCATCAAACCCTATAGTATGATCAAATGAATGATGCATCAAACCTTTATATTGTGATTAAACTCCATATGATACACTGAACTCTATATTATAATTTTTTTAGAGTTTATACTCTATGTATAATTTATATTTATTATTTATATTATATAACTTTATATGATGCATCACACTTTATATTATAATTAAACTCTATATGATGCATGAAACTCTATATTATCCATCACAATACCTATAACAGCTTATCTTTTAACGAATACATTTTAGAAGACATTACATTCTCCTTAATTGTTTATTTTCACTGCATTGTAAATTTTTTTGTATGAGTGATTGTCAATTTTTAATTTAGGTATAAATTAATTTTTTTCTTATTATTAGTGCTATCATTATGAGTGTATCTTGTAAATATTTGCACATATTGCTATGGATATAATTATAACTGCAGCAATAATAGTAACCACAGCATAGTTCTTGTTTATTATGGCTGTTCCGTTTCTGTTTTAAATCTTTCTATTTGTTTCTCTTTAAATTGTATTTTATGATTTGTTTATTACTATTGGTTATTTGGACTTTTCGTTGGTTATAATAAATAAATTGGGACACGAAATACCTTGGAACTTATTATCACATAGGATTCGCTACGCTCGTCTTGACTATACTCAGAATATACTTGTCGCTAATATTGACTCACTTTGCTCGTCGTCAAATAGTAAATAAATTAATTTTATTCCCAGCGGTCACCCACCTTAGCGCTGACTTCGCATGATGCTAACCTTTTAAGATCCAAAAAACAGAGGATACACGAGTCGTATTGAAACGAAACTTAGTGTACCTACTTAACTATTACGTAAAGAGATACACTTTTACTGCATTTCAAGTCAATTAGATTATTTTTAGATCTTAGAATCTTTTAAAAAACGTATTCAAGCAATTCCATAAAAATTAAAATGAAGCTCATAATGAGATGAAACTTGGCACTTATATTGGTCTTATAACTACATACGTGCCAAATCTCAAACATCAATAAATTTTTCCGTGTTTCATAAATTTTCAAATTTTTTACCGAGTCATAATTGGGGGTGGATGACGTCATTTTCTGCTTAGCACAACTAGACCTAAAGATTGATTTTTGTACTAAGGTTCAACTCTGTAGCATATATACGTTGAAAGCTACAATGATTCACAGACATAGAAATACACAGACAACTTTATGGAAACCACTCAGGACTGGTTTTGAATCCGAATTCCGGCTTAAGATTTTTTTGCAAAAACAATACTTTCTTTTATATACCTACAGAATAGTGAGGAAAAGTAAAAAATTAAAACCAATGGCATATATATATATATATATATATATAATATATATAATAATATATATATATATATATATATATATATATATATATAAAACTGTTTACGTAAACACGTCCACCATTTTTGTTATTACATAATTTTGTTATATACATTTGTTAAATCATTTCATGTCACCTAAAATTGTATAACAGCCCTACAATGGCCTATTTTCTAGGCCATTACATTTTAACCACTAGACCTCATTACTAAAACTTTACAAGCAAAATAATTATAAAAAAAATGCAACAATAAATTTATTATTTGTTATTAAGCCTTATTTATTACCTCTATATTATCTCTATAAAATATAGCTATTGCTTATACCTATTTTTAAATAATTATTTTATGGAATTATTAGTGCATAAATCTTATGATTTGTTAAATAAAATGTTGGTATTTGACAGTGTGAATTATAATAAAAAGTTTTATTAAAACTGCGCTTTTTAAATATAATCAGGGGGCACGGCAGTGCCTTCCCCAAGTCTAACGGTAAATTACGTACAATCCTTTACAGGATGCAATTAGTAGTATCCTCCTTCTAAATTTCATTTTCTATTATCCTTAGTTAATTAAGTATGAAGACTTTAAAGTTAGACGCTTTTGACACTCAGTCATTTACTCATCTCAGTTCTTGGGTACTTTCAGCAATTGTAGACATTTGAAATGTTTTGTTATAGGTAAACTTTATTGTGCAAATCCATCAATAATGATAAAAACCTGAAATGTACAGTTACTTCTAGATAATATGTACTATTAAAGACGAAAGTTAATTCCAACCTCAAATTTCGAGTATAATAAAAACTGTTGGCTACTAGCGCTACCTAGTAGAGAACTCAAAAAATTAATATTGAGAGTGTTGTCTAGACAACAAAATTTCTTATATTGATGCGATTTTCAAATAGTTTTTTGTGAGAGTTTCTTTTGGTAGAAATTTTTTATGTTTAATTCAGTTTTGATTGGGGTCCCTTTTCTATAATGTCGCCCCATGGGACCTTTATAGAAAAGAACCACCAAAAGGGGGTCCCTTTTCTATAAAAGTGCCGAAATTTTTCCAAAAAGAGGAAGAAATGCATTTACGCACGAAGACAGCGGTCTGTTGACAGGTTAGGCTCAGGGTCAGACTAATACCTACTTAAACTCCCTCACGAGATTTCTAGAACCGTTATTTATCCTACTTTAGGATAAATTAATACTCAGTTTTAATTTCAAAGCAAACTTTGAAATTTAATGAATATCTACAAAAAATGTAATGGAATTTCTACAAAAACATTAGTTTAATAAAAGCCAAGTCTAGCCTAAAAGGAATTGAGGTCTTATTTTACACTAAGTCTTAAGGGCCTCACCCTTTTTTATTTACGCACCGGGTTGCACTCCGAAATTGCACGTTGCGTGTATATTAAACAGAACAACCGCATATTATAATATACTTCTATGTCTGGACTAATCATAAAATTAAATTGTGAGGCTGAGTACATGGCGTAAAAAGATCTCAATTTTTCACGCTAGACTTAGTTTTTTTTTACAATAGTACCTTTGGTGGTGTTATTTAAAGTACATATCTTATTATTTGTGTAATATTAGATCATAGCTTACCTGGATTTTTTTTTAATTTAAGTCATGGCATCAAGATTATTATAGTTGTGTCTCTTTGAATGACTACTTTTGCATCTGCTAATTAAATTTTTATTACTTTTTTAATTATCAAACAGCTGCAAATCAAAAGGTCCTTATTTCACCTTTATTGTAGATTTTTTGGATTTATTTAAATTGCTGTTGCTCAATACAAATTTAAATTTAAAGAAATAAATTTAACATTTGATGGTCTTAATTAATTTAAATAATAAAAAAACTATTTAAATAAATTTTGGTCTTATAATGGCAAAATAAATTATGTATATTTTATTAAATTAGCCAAAATTTAAATTCAATTAGTGTCCAATTATTTTGTTTAATTAATAATAAAATTTCTGTCGTTCGTGTATTTTTTCTAAATTAACGAGGATTGGATTAGATTGTTGTTTAACAAAATTTTTGTTGTATTTTTGTCGTATTAATTTAATGTCAAAAAGTAAAGTTATTACGGAAAGTGAAGCGATTTTTCGCTAATTGGTTGTTTGTGCGGGTTTTTTGATTGGATTGCGCAACTTAGACACGCGCTTGAATGCGGGATCGTTTTAATTTTGATACAGCTATGTATGTTGTTGGAATATTTTTAAATAGTTTCTACTGATAATGTTAATTCCTTTAAAGATTTAGTTTTTAGGACGAATTGAGGAAAATAAATTACTTTTCCTTTAGCCGTAGGTAATAGGAAAAGTTTGTTTTTACTCTAACAATCGGAAATACAAACTTCATCGTACATTAGTTTCAGGTGGAAATGAGTATATAAGTGGAGTGCAATAATATGCTGTTTATGTATGTTCGTATCTTTGACTCGCACAACTTCCGCTTTGTATACTTATAATACTTTGTATACTTATATACTTTGTATACGCTTAATACTTATAAGTTGAAATAGGGTACGAAAATCAGACATTATTCAATTTGGGCTGTCTAGAAAATACAATTTTTGAGAACAAGTTAATATATTCTGCTGTCTTTAAGAAAAAGTTAAACGAACGAAAATTTGACCAATCTTGTAACATTTGATGGATGTAATTATACCTTCCTTATAGTAAGAAATAGATTCATTAGATTGAATTTGGTCTCCATTTTGAAATTATTGACTTACGAATTTATACTCTTGGACGAGCTATTTCTGCCAACTGTTTTCATGGCAAATAGCTGAAACGTGAAAAAAATAAAATTGATCCCTCTTTTTGTTACAAAAGGTATTGGCGAAAGTACATATTTATTGGTGCGATACTAAAAATCTTTGTCAAAACGTAATTTTTTTTTTTATTGGACACTATGAATACTCTTTCTTTTTTTACAATATTTATAAAAAATTGGGTACGGGATACCTCGGAAATTTTCTCACCACATCGGTTCGTTCGCTCATTCTCACTACTTTTGACTCGCTTCGCTTATCCTCAGAATGTACAAATCACGAAATTTATATTAGAACACATACTGAACTGGACTCATCCACCTATATATCTGTTTTATTTCCAGCGGTCACACATCCAGGCGCTGAACTAGCTCAGTGCAGCTTAACTTTTGTGAGTCTTCAAAAACCACGTATATACTTGTCGTTTTGAAACGAAATTTCTGTATACGTTATAATGAATAATAATTAATTATTTATCGATTTTTTTCGAGTTCTATGAATTTTCGAAAGTTTTGCTTAGACATTATTGTCGGTTAAAGACGTCATATAAATATTTTCCGGGTAGCACGACTACACTTATAGATTGATTTTTGTACAACGTTTCAACTCTCTTGCATAAATACACTGGGGGCTACTGTGATACAGACAGACTACTGTAATATTTACTTTCCTTAAATACTAATTATAATACCTACTTATAACTCAAATATTTTTAAGTTATAACACCCTTGTGGCAATGGATTATTTTTTATTATACTGAAGTCAACGGTAGGAAGTTCGAAATAAAATACCTTTAGTTTTGGGTAAACATGACGTTTTGAGAGCGAGCAAAGCGAGAATTTGTAAGGGAATGTATTTTTCCTCTCGAGTTTTTAAAAGTTGGACTTAGTTATCTTATTTATGGTGCATTTTGATTTTTATGTATTTTGCGCTGTACAATATCTAACATGTAATCAATATTTCTTTGCTAAATAATTTTGATTTCTCGTGTATACTATTTGCTTAATTTATAAGCTTAAAGCTTAAGCTTGTATAATTAAAAAGTGAACAAATGCTTACTAATATTAAATCAATATCAATATCTCACTCGTCAATTATTTTAAACTTCTTTATCACTGGTTTTAAGTTACTTATAATTACAGAAGTTTGTTTTTATAATGATATCATAATAAATTACTGTCAAGTTTTTTTATTGCTTAGAACTGTTATTAGGTGCGAATAATTACAACAATTGTCTAGTTTATTGGCTTTAATAATACTACGAATGTAATTTAAAGCTGTTTTGGTTATCTATCATATCTATAGCCAATGATTGATTTAGTTAGTTTCCTCTTTTAACTTAAATATTATAGGTACTTTAAGCAATCGAGGAAAGACAACCCGAGGTTGCGTTATTTCTAAAGGCTACTACTATTTCAGAGAGTCATGATCCCAAAAGCTTGTAGGAGGGAAGGGCATCATATTTGGTATTTTTTTAACTTGTGGTGTTTGAACCTACAAAGTTCAGGTTCATGGTCCCAAGCTCTAATAATAAACTTCTTAAGGCTATCAGGCTTTTACGTTTGTCTCGTAATTATTATACATTTTAATTTTTTAACATAAAGAATTTATACTTAAGTATTAATACCGTTTGTAATTTTTCAATTTATTATGTTACTCTATTTTAATTTTTGCATCTCTTAACAATTTAAAAAAATAGAGTTGCAAAAGATAGCCTCAAAATTAAATTCTCACACATAGGCACAGCCTTTTGGATTCAAGACTAGTTCCACGCATTATTTTGCTATTTTACCCCCTAGTTTATATAAAACCATGATGAAAATCCAAATTAACTTTTCGTCCAAAAAACTAAAGCAAATTATCTTTTTGTTTTTATTATTAAAACTATGATGTTACTTGCTCTGAACTTTATGTTCCTAAAATTGTTAAATAAAAAACAATGAAAACAAATTTTATTACATTCTCGGCGTTTACAAGGTTTATTTTTGTACAAGTTTCATCCTGACCAAAAAAGCGTTGTAAAGTTATCGTGCCCGTGGCCACTAATAATATATATATATATATATATATATATATATATATATATTCTTTCTTGGATCAAAATGAAACTTAGTACAAAAATTAACCTCCTTAGTGTCCCGATCTCACTTGTTTATCAAATATGTGTGACGTCATTAACCTACAAAAATAACCCACAAACATTTCAAAAAATCACAAATTTTCCTTTTGTGTTTAGATTGGGCCGATTTTTTTACACATATAATGAGTAAAAAAATGCATATTTGGTTATATATAGGTTGCAAACACTTAAACTTGCATTTTATCATCAGTATTAGTTCTGGTATTAATTAAGTATATATATATATATATATATATATATATATATATATATATATATATATATATATATATATATATATATATATATATATATATATAGGTGTGGTGTGTGTGTCAAACACACACCCACTTAAGTGTAACATTTTTTTCACTTAAGTGTAACACACTGTTAAAATCAGTTGACAGCGTGGTAAAATAATACTAGGGAGCCAATGAGATTATTCCTGGTTGTTAAAACAAGCCCACCATTTCAAAACGGACCAACCTCATTGTGTTCTCAACACTATTTTCTCACACTGTCAACTGATTTTACCTATGTGTTTCACTATTATACATTTGAAACTTTGCATATATCTTGGCAGTATAGCACTTATAAACCAGTAATATGACAAAATGATAAAGTTGTTAATATGCCAAGATGTTATTTGGTTAGGTCCTTATTCTAATTTTCACCTCAATAAATAATTCATTTTTCAAGCCTAGACTTGTGCATAAGAATTTAAACCGAGCATTATTTCATATATTTGTTCCTTTAAAAATTTCGCTGTATAATGATTATTTGATTCATTCTTTGTGAAAAATCTAGTTTGTTTATCATGCAATTTAATTATTTCGTTTACTCTGCATCTCACTAATTGAAGATGCTCTTTTAATTACAAATCAGATAATTTGTTTTTTTATTTGTTTAATTTTTTCCAGATTTTCATCTCATTTTATAAATATTGATGTTAAAGGTTAAACAATAAAAAAATCAATAAGAATTTATCAAAAACTAATTAACATTGCGGATTAAAAAAATATAATTATCAATTCTTAAATTTATTGATAATGACGATTAAAAAATTATGATAAATTGTCGATAAAATAATATTAAATGAAACATTGAATTATTTATTTTAACATACTACTGACCAACATTTAGAGAAAATGTTAATGCAATTTATTGCATTGATATGTATTTCTAGAGGGAGTATACCATTCCTCACTAAATTGGGAGACTTAAACATTTTGTATAGGCCTCTGAGTTACCTGATGGTAATTTCCTTTTAAGAGAGTGAAGGTCAAATAAAGCAATCTTCGTAACTTTTTGTTGGCTCGGTTTGCATATAAAAGTTTTATTAATAAGTATAGTTACTGTAATTTTCATTGGAAACATTAGCGCTAGAAGAGTTCACCATTATAATAATGATAAATATAAAGTTTCTCAACTAAATAACATTATTAACAAACAAAAAGAGTCTGTGTTAGTGTTAACTATGAAAATTCTAATAATAAGACTTATATTATTATTTCTTAACTTATTTATACTTATTTATTAACTTATTTCATTCATCTTACTGGCACTGATAATAACTTTTATGGGGTTGAAAGACGGTTTTTTGCAAGTAATGAAGGCGAGATATTTTTTATTATCATAATAATAAAACGATTTCATTTAATTTTATACTAATATTTGATGGTGTTCAGGTTACTCTATGATGTTTTAAAATTCATTTTATATGATTTAACCTTCTGTACGAACTATCAAATTAAAGGTTTTAATAAATTTTATAAAGCGCTTAAATTTTATAAATGCTATTTAGTGAGTCTGGTCCGGCAGATTCACCCGCCTGAGGTTGTTCCTGCAGGGTAAATTCCCTGTTGGGCCAAAAGACCCTATAACGAACATTTATATATTTTTTTATCTAACATAGCAAGATTAATTAATTAATTAGTTAGTAAGTGCAACTAGTATGTAATTAGTTGTGAGGACTTTGGCATGATTTAGTCATTAAAGTACTCATACTGACTGTACATTCTTTTCTGTAGAATCTTTTAGTAGAACAGACTGTAATATTTTTCTCTAAACTTTCCTGTTCTCCCCTAAATTACATAAACTTAATAATAAATAACAACACTGTCTTGGGTTCAAATCAGCAAAGAGATTTTTATTTAAACCGTATTGTTCGTTTCATAAAGTTTTTATTGATTCTGCTTTTTTGGAAACAAGCCAGTGTTGAGTCCTTGGTACTTATTCTTATGTACTTCGATTGTGCATATGGAATGCTGGAATTTACTTAGAGAATGAAATCAATAAGTATAGAAAAATAGTTAATAGTGGAGCTATCTATCGGATAGATAATGAGACTAAGTACTTGACTTTCACTGATGAAGTGACGTCACAAGGAGGGGCCTTGTTTAGGGTGAGTAAAGCAAGTCATAAGACAAGTCATACCATGAGAACAATGTAAGTCACAAGGCCTATAATGACGCCGGTGTTTGTGTGATCTATAAACCTGTCATAGACATCAGTTTAATTATCGCAGTAATGCATTGAATAATAGTTAAGTTGAAACAATTGTTGTTAAACTTTATATACTTATTGTTAATGAAAAATGTTTGGAATTGAATGAAGAAGGATTTTATCAGCCATGCACACAGAAGTATAATACCTGTTGACGATTGTAAGATTCATCTACTGCCAGAACTTTTTTGAATTCCTCATATTGCTCAGTGTCAACTTATCTTTGAGATTTTTGTAAAGATGCACAATAAGTAATGATGACGAGTCCAGTTTTCCCCCGTTTGATTTCGGTTTCACGCTTTTAAACTCACTATTCAAACTTCGTTTAAAAATTTCACGACTACAGTCACATTCCACTAGTCTTAATAGATTAAGGATACCCAAAATTATAAAATAGGACACCAAACATCATTCCACAAACACATCATTTTGCGTCACTCCACTGATTTTTTGAGAAATAGATTGAGTTTTCATGAACAATAAGTTCTGAGCTTGATTTATGTACAATTTTTGTTTTGATAAGTTATTGTCAGATAAAGAAAAGTATAGGAATATATATATATATATGTATGTATGTGTGTGTGTATTGAGGTATAACAATCTTACAATAATAATAAATTACAGGATGTGAAACGATGTGATTTGAGGGGTTTCATGTGAGATTTGATTTTCGGTATGTGTGTCTGTTATTATCGTAGCTCCCAGTGTATTTATGCTAGAGAGTTAAAAAATTGTAAAGAATTAGAAAGATAGTTAATCGAGTTGAAATTCGGTACAAGTTTAAACCTTTACGTAATAAATAAAAGCACCAAGTTTCTTTCGACGTTTCGAAAGTACACTTAGCGAGTCTGAAGTAGAGAGGATGAGCGTAGCGAATTCAGGTACCTAGGGTTCCTAGGTACCCTGTACCCGATTTTTTGTTTTGTTTAACTTTAAGGTTTCCTTATTAATTTATTTATTGTTAAACCCTTTTCCTAATATTTTAACGACAAAATTTATTGTGCTTAACACAGATCATACTTACTATTTCCTTGATTAATATCAGTAAAAAGAAATTAATTATAATATTCTGCCAAATAAATGTTAATAAAATTAACCCGGAACGAAATTTATAAAATATTAATAATAAATAAAACTTAGAAATAAACAAATCATAAACGGTAAATGTTTTGATTGTTCACGAAATTGTGGATTCTAAAGCCAAGTTTTATTTTATCTTGTTAAAATTGACCTCTCAAGTTGACCCCATGGCAGTTTGACATTTTACTCATCCTCGTCATATTCCTCTTATTCTTCCTTTATTGTTGTCTGCATAACTACTTCTTGTTTTATTATGAAGTCTTGTGTCCGTCTGACATTCTATAGAAAAGTACAAATCAAACAATCACGATATTATTCAACCGTTTTATTGTTTTATTAAAAAAAATAAAACAATCAAGTAAAATTAAATTTGATGACTGTAAATGAGAGTGAATGTTGCGTTGAATTCTTTTATAGGTTAATAAAATTTATTTTTTATTGCTCAACTGACTGAAGAAATTAAAATTAATTTGTATACTCTGTGCTTGAAGGGAAACTCATTTATTTATTTTTACTTTTCCTTACCTTCGACTGTAAGTAGATAGAAAAAGTATTGTGTCCGCTTGAAAAATTGTCACTCATCACTACAACATCATCTGAAGTCTTCGTGCTAAAGAATTGACATTCGCGGCCTATTTTTGAATTCGAGTTGAACTTCGCAAGCCTGGGCCGCTCAAAAGTCCCATGTGTATTGGTTTTTGTTTTTACCATGTGCTGTTTTATCGTAATTACTATGCCATGTTTTCAGTAAATTTTCATCATGTGGGCCGCTTCGCGAGCCTGGACCCTTATATATCTTACTGCTGTTTTTTAAACACTTGTTGAGTTCTTGCATGAACATTTAATGTAAAAAATTGGCCCATCCTCCCGGCTTTGGACTCGCTTCGCTCTTCCTTAGAAGATACACTTCGTTAAAATTATACTGCAGCACGTCTTCGGACTCGCTTTGCTCGTCGTCAGATAATAATTAAATCCGTTTCATTCTCAGCAGTCACCTATCCAGGCACTTAACACGGTCGATGCTGCTTAAATTTTATGATCTAACAAAAATCATGGATGTACTTGTCGAATTGAAACGAAACGTAGTGTACTTATTTATTGCGTATAGGAATACTTTTGTACCGAATTTTAACTTAATTAGATTAAGTTCTAGGATAGCAAACGAATTTCTAAACTTGAATTCGTTAAAATATTGTAAAAGACAAAAATATTTCTGAAACAATATGTCTTTAAACATTGTTAGTGAAATGTTTAGAGAGATCCTTAAGCGAGGATAATTACAGCCTTATTTCATTATTGCGATTTTATTGATAATGGTTTACTTCTTTAATTAAAAATGTTATTTTCTTATAAAAACAAATTTAATAAACAAATTTTACAAATGCCGTAGTCATGCTTGAACCTGTGATGTCACTGGTCATGGCGCTATCAGAATACTTTCGCAATTCTTTCTCCTATCTATTTGCATTTTTAGCTTGATAAACATAAAATAATTAATTTATTGATAATTATTAATGATAGCGCTACGTCACATAATCGCAGTACAGAGTAATGGTTAATTATTTGCAATAAAATGTTATTTATTTGTGTGATTGGCAGAATGTCTACATAATTGCTGATAAGCATTTTTAAAACGTTATTTGGATGATTTTTTAAAAAATGTATTGTATCTGAGGTTGATCACGTAGATTATTGATAATAGTTTTCTTCTATAGTTTAGAAAGAAAATTTAGAATAAATGAATTATTAATAATAGCGCAAAAACTTTTCCTCAGTAGTAATAGCAGATACTAATTAGGGCATTGTCATTTACTTTTTAGACCTTGTGTTTTTTTAGTATTTGAAGAGCATACGTTTTGTTTCTAAATCTGGGAACCCAAAAGCGAAAGCAAATTTCATGCTGCGGTTGACTTGATCATCCTTTCTAATGAGTAATAAAAAGCTAAGGCATCTCTAGTTTTTCGAATCGCATTTGGTAAATAACTCCTCAATTAACACAATAAAATTGCGCGAGTGAACCTAGAACCACGTAATATATTCCATTTAGGAAATATTCCATAATTCGACATTTATTATTTCATCTTTGAAATCTCGCCTTAATCTCATAGTTCAAGAGCAAGAGGCAAAAAGCGTGACCGCTAAGCCCCAAAGGTTTAAACCTCTAAATTTTGGCTCCCTAGTAAAGAATCAGCTGATCCGTCTGAGTTGTGGGGTACATACTTAAATTTTGTGCTAACATTCATTTCTCAGCTTTATATGTCAAACATTAAATCATTTAATACGTATATATGAGAGCTGTGCTGATCTCTTTCTGTATAACAACTCAGTCCAAGAGCCAGGCCTAAAAAATGTGACTAATTTTGTACTACTTCAAACCAAATTTTTCTGAAAATATACCTTAAACTATGAAGAAAAAGCATAGTCTGCCTATCCAGAGTGGAGCTCTTTATATGAATGCGTTTGCTCAAAATATTAGAATATCGCACGAATGCCGTTTTCTTGCAATAAGTGTTTCTCCGTAGGTCATATGCAAAACACGAAGAGAACAATTTATCAGCTTATATATTTTAAAATTTATCAGCTTTAAAACTAAAGCTGATGAAATTTCCTATAAAACAAGCGTTTTTTTTGTAAAAATTGGACGACTACAACTAATGTTAAGACATTTGTTAAATGTTAAAAGAAATGCACAAAAAGCCTAATTCTTTTCACAGAAATTCTCTTATTTTACATAAATTAATACATAATTAATTAGTGTTTTTAAGTCATAACTTTAGTTGTAGTCATCCGATTTGATGGTACAACACTCGTTTTATAGAACATTGAAGGGCTCCACTCTGGACTCTGGAGAGACTGACTAAGACTTTTTCTTTATAATTTAAGATATTTTCAGAAAAATTTGGTTTGAAGTAGTACAAAATTAGTCACATTTTTCTGGTCTGGCTTTTGGACTATCTATATTACATGTTCTTTGATACATGGTTGATTTTAAGTCTGCCTGTATCTTTAACATGATACAGGGATGCCCTGCATAAAAACATGACATAAAAAACATGACATTTTGAGGTTTTTGTGTGTTTTATGGTATAAATGGTATTCTGGAAATATTCAAACAGTTCTTACTCTGGTTCTATTGAACTATTTAATGGTTTAAAAATCAATCTGTCGCAAGATAATGGACTTAAGGGTGGAACGCGAACTTAAAAATGCTATCCCACGTCTCCCGCACGTAATTTTTAAGATAGGGACGTAATTTTTTTTTAATTTAAAACCATTAAAATGCTAAAGGTACCTAGTTTTTATTTTTGTAATCAAACGTAAACGCGCTGGTTAAATCAAAATTTTTATTTTGAACTTCAAATTTTAAAAATGTAATTACTAGGCCCCCTTTATCCATTCCCACCCCACCTTAAAAAAGAAGTCTTTGACTTTTTTCATCAAATTAATACAAACTCAGCTATAGGATACAAAAACTAAATTTGGAGTCACTTTACAAACCTTAGAGGGCCGCAAATGCCTGATGTGAAATGGCAGACCTCCTGATTCTTTATCGGGGATCCAATCTAGTAAATCGATTAAACCTTTGGGGCTTGGGTGGTCACGCTTTTTTTGCGTTTGGCTTATATTACTACCATGTCTGCTTCGTACTGTCTAGCTTGTTAGGGCGTCGAAAATATGGATTATCTTTCAGATAAAACCGATGCTTATTGAAGTGGGTACTTCACTTTATATTCTACTAAATTTTGAGTTAAAACTTTTTAAGCGCTCGTAGACTTAACGAAACAAAGTGATGACATTATGCCGAGCTATGAACAATGACGAATAATAGAAATTTCGAATGTTGTAGCAGAGCATGTTTATACATTTTTACTTCCAGTCCCAAGTGTCTCCCACACAATAAAATTTCCTCAATTACTCATCTTTTGCAAAACTGATTTGTATCTAATAATAAAACTTCACGATTTTCATCCGATGATGCTGTTCAATATGTTTATTCTGCATGAAACAAAACTTTTATCTCTTTATAAATATTACTTTAAATTTCTTGCCGTTAAATTTGACTCGAGAGTAAAAGCTGTGACTCTTCTGGTAGTACTTTTTCTTGTTATGTTTTGACATAAGAAGATGAAACAAGTAAGAAGAATAGTGAATACTGCAGATAGCGTAGTATAATGATTGCAGTTGTTTATATCTGTGCATGTATTAGTACAATATGATAGTATTTGTGAATGTGTAGGTCAAGGTCTCAGCCTTGAGAACTCACTTCATTCCGCTACTCATTATTTGACTACAAACACTACCTCTCGGCAAGATGTAAACAAAACAAATTCAATCAGGACAAAGTTCACTGCCCTCGGTCCTTCCAAATATATTCGCACGGCCTCTGACTCACAGATCATTGGCTCTCTTTCACATGTGTTTTATTTAACTTACCATATCCACGCTTTTTCATTTCTCTTTTTATACGTTTTTTGCTTTGTTTTTTTATCTATTACGCTATATTTTAGTTTTACATTACTTTTAGTTTTATTTACGTTGTTTTCAGTCTAATTAATTAATACCTTCAAATCTAGTTATCAAGTTAGAAGAACTTGATAACAATAACCTAAAGAGTAGGGACACTTGCATCGCCTGTAATGTCTCCAGTTGTGTGATTCTTTACTAAATTTAAAGCCTAATTAATTTAAGCCCTAAATTAAAGTATAAATGACTTTGAATGAAACTCAGCTTTGAAGGGTAAAAAAATAAGGATAGAATTTCCATCTTTCACCCTTTTATTAGAATCTGAGATATTCTTGTTCAAGTAAATTTTACTATTGATTGGAGAAATCCTTAATACAAAAGTATAAATCTAACTGAAGTTTTTTAAATCTCTCTATTAATAGGTCCTAAAATTATGTCTGTAAACTAATTTACATTAATATTGAACGGTCATTAGGCATTCCCATGAAAAATTATTATTTACATCTTCTTCCTGAGTTATCGATCCTAAAATTAGTTTGATGTAGCTCTCCAATCATCTCTGCTCCCGCCTAGAGTTTTTAAATCATAATATGATTGAGATTATCATAATATTACATCACTAAACGCTATAAACGAATAGAGATATTATTGCAAGAGAAGCGCTATCGGTTGGACTTTAAAACATCGAAAAAGTAACCTAATTACCTGATATAGTATTATATAGTATACTAACATTAACATAGTCCAAGAGCTGGAACTAAAAAAAAAAGTGACTCTAATTATTCTGAAAATATACCTTAAATTATGAGGAAAAAAGATAGTCTGCCTATCTAGAGTGGAGAGCCCTTCATATAATTGCGCATGTTTAAAATATTGTAAAATCGCACTAATTTCAGTTTTATAGAAATAATTGGTTTCTTGTGGGTCGTGTGCAAAGCATGAAGAGAATATCTTTTAAATGATATGTATGTATAATATATATATATATATATATATATATATATATATATATATATATATATATATATATATATATTTTTTTGTAATTTAAAATACCTCTATTATTTAATTATAGAATAGAATGTGAAATATTGATCTTATATTTACTTCTGCCACATGTACGAACAGTAGTGCTCTCTACTATAAATGCAATACATTAAAGCTTTGTGGGCATAGTATATTTTATCTTTAGAAGGCAATATTCTGTGGGTTGGAACTATGAACCCTTGAAGATGACGTCATGTAGGATGAAGATGTGCCAGTAGGATGTTATACTAATTGAAATAATAATAAATTGATTTGAAATAGGCATGAGATTATATAAGTATATAAGAGAAGTATATAATAAATAATAATCTATTCATTTAAAAAACGGGTATCCTGACCTCAAAACTTTCCTTTCAAGTTCAGATTAGTTGCACTCATTTTAACTACTTTAGACTTGCTTCGCTCGACCTCAAGATACAGCAGTAAGGCTTACTCTAAGTCCTTCCAAGCGATTCTTTAGACAATTTACTGTCAGAGTCATTTTCTGATAACTCGCGGAAAGAAATTGATGAAAAAGTTTTATTACTTGTTTCACCCATCAAAACACTAACTGCGATCTATGCTGCTGAAATTAAGTAATCCAATGGATACCAATATAATAAAATGTTGACCAATCTCTTTTGAGTATACAGTTGTTCATATTTTGATTGCACGGAACATAAAATAAAATAAAAAATTAAGTTAATTTGTTTATTATAAGAAGGGGTATATTCTTACTAAATTTCAATGCAATTTTTATCGCTTCTATTTTTAACATTTCTTTTTAGCAATAACTAACAAACGTCTATCGATAACTTTCAAACGCTTTTTTTGGATGTGAATGAAACTTAATTTTTAAGTAATTAAATATGTAAAACTGCTCAAGGGTCCCAAAAAAGACTAGAGTTAATTATGACCCTTAGCATACTTGGCCAGGGCCCTAAAGCAGGAGAAAATGGCCTTAGAGATTGATGTTTTTAAGTACTTAAAATATTCACAATTTGCTACCTAAATCTAGGTCCTTAAAGGCCCCTATTCTTTTAAACTGGACCTTTAAAAGTCCTATACGGAAGACTAGGGCCACAAGGGGCCCTAAACATACTTGATCAGGCCCCTAAAGCAGTTCAAAAGAGCCCTAGAGATTAAATATTACATTTAAATGAATACATTTTATTATAATTTGCCTTAAGTTAATTTTATACTTACTTATTTATTTAAATAAAACAATTTCATTTGGTTTAATTTTATTAAATTAAAACTAAATAAATTAAATTAAGCTAACTATAATCATTAATACTTCTCTAGTTAAAATAGGCCCCTCTCCTTTGGAAGAAATATATGACCCCCCCCCATTGGGCCCCTTGAGATGTACGTTTTGACCTTTTTAGGTCAAACCCTCTTCCAGCCTTTTTGGCTCAGTCCGCATCTGATGACGTCATGACGCAGCATAATGAATCAGCAACAATTTTAAAAATTCACTTAACCTCAAAAAGTTATCAGATCGGGCTAAAATTTAATCCACAAATACAACTATATATGTTAAATATATATACATAGTAAAAATTTACTATTCAGCATTAGTTCCTAGTTTATATTACTCAATGTAAACAAAGTTGCGTTTTTCGACATTCGGAAATTCACAAATATTGTGGGAGTAGGCCACTTACAACACTACTAATATGACGAACTGATACAGGACCACAACCATGTGGCCTCGAAGCTGGCCCTAGCGCTGATGATTTTTAAAGAAAGTACATGTACATTTGATTAAATATATTTTAATGCTAATAAATAAATTTGTTAGTCTTATATAGGAAGTACATGGTTTTTCTTTTGGTACACGGAGGGAAAAATTGCCAAGTTACTTAGAAGTTAAATGACTTTGAATAATAATAATGTATTTATATTTAAAAAATATGTGCCTTCGGCCAATTGCCTTATTATTATTAGTATTTACAGAGCCATTAATGGCTGTACAATCACTAGTTGACATCATCTTGGAGGGGTTTGAAGAGAAGTTGGTCTCAAAATTAGCATGTTGTGTCTCACAAAAGCATTTGACCTGGCACCCTCGCAGATATTGACTAGCAAGGCCAAATATTACAAGATAAAAGATAAAGCTTTAGGCATTACGGAAAGTTATTTTGACAAGAGAAAACAAAGAGTTTGCAATAATGGTAGAAGCTCAAAGTATAGAGAAACTAGGTTCGAGATGAGTCTAGGATCTCATAAGGGGCCCACTTACTTCCTCATGGACGTCAATGACTTACCTGAATACCACTCACTAACCAAGTAGTACTGCAAGAATTGAACGTCTTATTTGAGTTTAAAATGTTCTGTGATGACAGTAACTTAATATGTAGAGTTAAAGCAGAACAACAAGGGTCATCAGTACTCGACAGTCAAATGAATGCAGCTAAACAATGGTTTGCTGCTAATGGATTCCAGCTAAGCTCAAATAAAACCCAAGAAATGCTCTTCTCACTGAAAGAAAAAAGATCTGAGATTACCATCAAATTTCTAGGAATAATACTCGACAGTCAGTTAAGTTGGAAGAGTCACATACAGTTTGTAGAGAAGAAACTCTCCTCACAAGTATTTTTGTTTAAAAAACTCAAACAAGTCATGAGTCAACATGATCTCTAACAAGCCTATCATGGTCTATTTGAATCATATATATCTTATGGACTTATATTGTACGGACATGCCAAATCATCTGAGCTCTTATTGAAGCAGAAAAAAGTAATACGTATCATTGCAGGAGCAAAGAGATTAGCTCTATTCAAAAAACTTAAGATACTTACTTTTCACAACTCATATGTTTTTAATTGTCTCAAGTTTATAAAGCTTAATAAAGAAAATATAATGCAAAACAGCCACCAACATGAATACAAAACCAGGAATAAAGACGACCTCATGATACCATCTCATCAACTAACAAGATTTAGAACTGAAACCAATGTGTTGGAGAAAATTTTTCAACTTATTAGAAAAAGAAACCAAAGAGTTAGAGATGCACTTGTTCTGCACTAAAGTGAAGGGTTTTCTAATAAAGAATCCATGCTATTCTATCAAGTAATTTCTTAATTTAAAAACATTTTGTTTAATATTGTTTTAATGACTTACTATTTTGACGAATGTATGCCATTATACATTGTATATAGATTTATTTGTATATATCTCTGTATGGTTTTTAAACAATAAATTATTCATTCATTAGCCATTAAGTATTTAGTGAATTTTCATCGCTTCACTGCACTTTTGAGCTTGTGTGTTAACAAGAAAAGTGCACATCCATTCGTGTATTTATCTTGAAAACTGTGCTAGCCAGAGATTTGGTTTTGCCCCTTTGTACTTGGAAAACAACATTAAAAATACTTTTTACTAAACTAATATTTTTATGATTTTTTAAAAGTTTAAAGTGACGGTATTTGGATACTCTGTGTTAGATTCACCCAAATTGAAATCAGTTCTTACTCTAATGTTGACTCATGACTTATTTGAGTTTTTTAAACAAAAATACTTGTGAGGAGAGTTTCTTCTCTACAAACTGTTTGTGACTCTTCAACTTAACTGACTGTCGAGGATTATTCCTAGAAATTTGATGGTAATCTCAGATCTGTTTTCTTTCAGTGAGAAGAGCATTCTTGGGTTTTATTTGAGTTTAGCTGGAATCCATTAGCAGCAAACCATTGTTTAGCTGCATTCATTTGACTGTCGAGTACTGATGACACTTGTTGTTCTGATTTAACTCTACATATTAAGTTACTATCATCACAGAACATTTTAAACTCAAATAAGACGTTCAATTCTTGCAGTAACTTATAGATTTTTTATATTTTGAATGTTTAAAATGAAATTATATTTTGAAATTAAAAAATTGGGTGCATGTTACATCGGAACCTCACTATTTCAGATTGCCTACGCTCATCCTTACTATTTCAGACTCACTTCGCTCAAGCAAGCAGTCCCCAGTGTTGACAATGTGTCCACAAGTGCCCGAATGCCTCTTGTTTTATTTATTATTTTTCTATCCAGCGGTGACCAAATCTTGGGAATATTCTATTCAAAATAACCTCTAAAATATCGACTTTACCAAAAATAAAAATACTTGATAGGAGTGGTCCAGGTGTGGAGTCAATCAATTATAATTAAAATAATAAATAGTCCCGTCACTAGAAAAATATTAGCATAGCAACTAAAACTAATATTAGTAATCATAAAGCTTAAGCCATAAAAGAAAATCAATTTCCAAAGAACCTAGTCTTAGAATTAAGACCTAACCTCCTACTTTAAAGGGTAAGCCTAGACGTAAATTTTGTTAGATTTTTTAATCAGCAACTTTAGCCATTTTCATCGTTGGCTTTGTAAGCCGGGCTGTAGGTTTCTATTTTAATGGAGTCTCCAATTTTTTTTGTTCTCTGTGGCCACAAAAAATACTTAAGTTCACTATAACTTGTATTGGTTGACTATTTTGTCGAAATTGTTAGAAAAATTAGGAGTCACTCTTCGTGTACTTGTTTAGTTGAAAGCACTATATTATCACTTATAATACTTAATACTATTTTCTTTTTTGGGCTCCATGGTACAAATGGTCATCTAAAGAACTAAAATATCCTAGAAAGAACGTTCCTTACTTCTTAACTTTGTCCGTAAAAGAAACGACTTATAATAATATATTTTTTTTTATATATGATATAAAATATATATCATATATAATTTTTATATGTGATATCATAAAGGTATATATACCTTTATGATATCACCTCAACTAGGGCAAATAATTTTGGCATAGTTGGTAACAGTGCATTTCCACCACAAATTATAGGCGGGACCATCAAACTATTAGATATACCATTTTAACTTGATACCTCCTCTTACAATAATTTTTAAGTCAAGCAATTTATAATTTTTATGTCATATGTTTAAATTAAAATTAAAAAAGGTGTTTGTTAAGTTTTAAATAAGTTTAATAATTATTATAATAATAATACAAAATAAACTAAAATAATTGCAAAGAAATTTTTGTATTCATTAATTTGTAAGGGATACTTATAAATATAGAACAATTTGAAGTTATAGTAAAAAAATAAGTAAAGTTTAAATAGACATGCATTTAAGGAAAAACATCATCATCCTCCTCAGCCATTTCTTTAGCTAATTCAAGATCTTGTTGCTCCCTTTCCCTCCTCTCTTCAGCTGATTCTAGATCTTTGCCGTAAGACTTAGGAGGATACCTCATAGCTTTCACACTTTGATTGTGCAAATCTAAGCAAAAAGATATTCTCTGGTGGAAAGCTAATTGAGGTTCTCTAGTGCAATAAATATCAGAGAACTCTTTGCTCTGCATGTAACCATGCTGGGGGTCTAAAGTAGCTTCAAGTACGTTGTCTCTTATGGCCTTAGCAACAATGAACTCGGCATCTTCAGGAGAATCTAAGCAAAGCTTCTTAGCTATGTTGGAAGGGGTTATTCTTGAGTACGAAAGCCCGATACATCTGATGGCAGTTTTAATAACATTGTGTCTCAATCGGAGAATAAGTGAGAAGGTATGATCAGAACGGAACTGAGGTCCAAACATTTCTAAGACTTCTCCAAAACGTTGAACATTACCAGTACGAACTGCTTGAGTGAGCTGTAAGTAAGGAGCAAGAGATCTCCTGAGTGCAGCTTGTCTAAATATTTGCCTATCTGGGATATCACCCAAAAGAAGCTCAACAGTTACAGCTAATTTTTGAACGGTTTGACGGAAACCGACAGCAGCTGTTTGAGGAGCCTTACGAAGAGCTTGTACCAAATGTTTGTGAGCTTCAGAATATTCAAGCCTGGCTGCTTTGATTCTTCCTAAATAGTACATAAATCTAGCCCACTCATTATTACTGGCAGACTCAGGGAAAACTGATTTTGATACAAGTTTATCAGCTTGATCATAAAGACTGTAATGTAAATAATTACG
Source organism: Microvelia longipes (assembly GCA_018340805.1). Lineage (NCBI taxonomy): Eukaryota > Metazoa > Arthropoda > Insecta > Hemiptera > Veliidae > Microvelia > Microvelia longipes. The sequence continues at coordinate 19,249,460 of JACMZG010001863.1, read as the reverse complement.
GAGAAGGCTGTTAATAAGTACAGCTTGACCTTCAAAATCGTTTCTAAGAGTAGCAGTTCTAAGCCTGGCATGAAGAAACCCTCTAATTTTACTCAAATCATTGGTTAGTTCATAAGCCCTAGAATGATAAAAGTAGCATCTAGCTGTCAATAGATCTAATGTTCTACGATTCTGACTAGTTAATTTTGTCATTAATAAATCAGAGCATTGGACAGCTTCTTTAAATTTGCCAGAGTCAATAAGTTTGACTAAAACAAGAAGATGAAGGTAAGCATCAACTTCAGGCAGGAGAGGGGAAGATGAAGTTTTTGTACTTCTCATTCTCTGTTGACTTGTACTTGTTTCACTTTCCATGGGCTCGTCAGTAAAATTGAGAAGAACATCTTTTTCGGTGTTTGAGTGAGTGTAAAAACCATTAATTATACCACGTAAGACAACTGGATTCAGCTTTCTACGGGTGTTTGGTAAACTGCGCAAGACACGCAGAATAAATCTTGGTTCCTTGCTTTGTACAGCCTTTTCTATGAGCCTGGTATGTTCCTTGATATCTTGTATACTCTGCTGATCTGTTCCAGCCTGATCTTGCGTTGTTTCCTGCGCAGCGGGACTGTCAGCGTTTTTCATTTCTACATCAACTACTTCTGCTACTGCTGTCATTGTCTCTGATTATAAGCACCCCTGTAAATGAACAAACCCAAAAGTTAACAAAAACGAAGAACTAAATAAATTTCATTGCATTTTATAATAAATAATAATAAAACAGCCATTGACAAAACTTTATAATAAGAGCTGCTATGAGAAAATATATCAATCTGTTTAAATACATTATTATATAATATACTGTGTAATAAATTCCGATCAGATGATTTATATTTTCTTCCAAAAGTAGGACTAATTTAACAGAATAAACGAGAATAGAACTCAAAGCTAAAATGCTTATTATATACGAAATTGCCATAGAAAATTCCTAAGGAATTCTTGAGCAGTGGGACTGTCTACATTTTTCATGACAGTTAACAATGACTGCTACTGCTGTCATTGTATCAAATGCCTTGATCAGCAATTTTGCTCAACTCTCTGGTTTATGATTTATAGTCTGAGCGTTATACTTGTTTGTCAATTTTACTGGATTTCCAAACACTTTACTATACTTTACAATCCATTTATAAAATTATAACTTAAAACACCAATAATTGCACAGGTTTGATTAAGTTTCTTTCTTCAAAGGTAACGGTAACATTTGTTTTTAGATCAATTTAAATCGTTCATTTATTACTTGGTTGTGTAGTTCTAATTCCATTGTTTACTATTTTGGTAATTCTAAATAAAGTTATTTCTTTTTTAGGCAGATTATGACCAGCTTGGCTGAAATGTTGCCACAGTACTTTTTGCTTTCATTACCCAATCTTGGTCCTGACAAATTCTCTTCCTGACACAATGGAATTCCACTGATAACACGAAAGCCGGTTTATTTTAATTTTTTTTATTAATGACATAAAAAAACATAAAAACTAGCTAAATATTTATTAAAATCAGTCTTAGATAGCAAAAGGGTAGCGGAATACAAGAATCCACATTTAATCAACAAGGACTACTTTTAACATATTTTTGATTAAAAGCTTTAAAATACAATTTAAAATTATTTAATTAATTAATTATAGAACATAATAATCCCAATACCGGAAATATTGCCAACTTTGTTATAAGAAAATTGTATATTGTAAGGATAGTAGAGTTACTTAAGGCCATCAGTGAACCGGCTTCAATGATGATCAGTTATGCTCCTAATAAATACAGAGAGACTAAAACTTAGAGGGAGGATACAACAGCTTTTATTATTTCTTGGGTAGCTAGGAGCCATAACTGTACATTAGTGACGTAATTTTTTTCACATATATGGAAATATTGCCAACTTTATTATAAGAATACACACATATATTCTTTAATATATATATAAAGTGATTTAATATGATGTCACTAAATAATCCCCACCGTATGTCGAGTGGGTGCTACAATAAAAATTACACATGGGTGATGAGTATCTAGTTTCTCTAAGGGAGACTCTAGTAGGAGTAAGTCCCATTATGGCACCTAATGGAAGCTGCCTCACTTCCAGACCCGTTATTAATATGTTATTCGGCCTAAGTACTCCCTTTAAGTATTAGTCTCTTTGCATAGTTATATAGTATTATTCCATTATTATATAGTGAGTAGACTTCCCTTCCCTCAAAATGACTTTAAGTAAAATCAAATTAGGTTAGTTTCTAAAGCAACTAAGATTCTAGACAATTTTTTTAATTGTTTAAAAAACAATTACATCTTTTAATCAACACTTACAGATAGGTCGTTTGAAGTTAATATGAATTAATAAATTATGCTAATAAAAGCGCTGGTGTAAAAATTAAGAATAGAGAAATAGATTTTATCAAGCAGAAAAGCACATCAATCGAAGTCAAGCTATTATTACGTAGTATGCCTTTAATTTATACATATATTATTTATTTACTTAGAATTCGATAAGAGAAAAATAATAATTATTCAGATACGCTTGGTAAAACAAATTTTAAAGCAAACGCACTACTTGTACTCTCTACCAAAGACGACTGTCATCCTTGTTTAAAAATTATCAATTTCAGCGAAAATATCGCCTACATTTTACAAATTAAATATTATTATAATTACCTGAAGGGTTCCGATAAATTAATAACTAACTATCCTGTCTTGAAATCACAAATTAAATAAAAATTCAACAAAATTACAAGCACTATTTTAACAATCCCAATGAATAACTCCAACCTGTTCAAGCATAACCTTCCATCAAAAACGCTGACGTCTTGCTGCATAGAAATAAGGCTTCTTATTTTTTTTATATTCTTTTGTATAAATTAAAACTCCATAAATCCTACTAAATTTAATTTACAATTTTCCTAAAAACAATGGTTAACTTATATTAAATAGTTTGAAAGAAATTAAATAATTTAAACATAGCTTCTTGTTGGTATTCATAAACTAAAGATGGCGAATGATTTTAATCGAAGTGTGTTGAACATCTAGATTGAATTTTGAAACATCGAAAAAGTAACCTGAACACCTTTAATATAATCTAATAAACAGTCAAAATAACAATAATTCATACAAAAGAACGTTTATGAAACAAAAGAAAACACAAAAATTATGTAATAAGCAGAAACTGTTAAATTATTATTATGTGAACTCACTCTTAGTTATAAAGAGGTTACACTAAGTCATTGAGAGCGCTAACAAAATGTTTTAAGCCGTAGGGTATGCCCGATCTAGTAATACACCTCCATGCCTAAATTTGTTCTTTGGCGGTTATCAGCTGTTGAACTTCAATCACGTTTATTGTTTACATTTTTTGGTCGAAATTGTTTTTATTTAGCTGTTAATGCATTTATCTGTCTGTAGAAATGCATACTCGAGGCTCCTTGCACCTTTCCATTTATTTATTAGAAGGAATCATGAGATAGCGAAAAAACCCCAATCTACTACTGAGTATTGTATTGCACTAGTCAGGTATCCTTCATTTGTTGTATGATTTATTCTTTCTTAAACAGCGCCCTTAATTAGCTTACATTGATTTGGGTATTGGAATAGTATCAAGTAGTGACTTTACTCTCGTATTTCGGGCTTTCGATATAATTGAAAATGTCAAGAGAAGAATAAGTTGGCTGCTAGGGATACATACAGCCAAGATGTTAGAAATTTATAAGGTGATTCAATTTGATGTAAACATACGAAACTCAAAAACTGACTTTTTGTGAATTAGTACGTTCACACACACTTTAGATCCACGGATCGTATAGAGTACAATCTCTCAATACGGTAATATTAGCTGTATGAACCATGCGGAGGGGATCCGATCGCATACGCTAGAACTAGGGAGATGGAATCTAAATGGATCCCCCTATACGCTGTATGTGCCTTTAGAGACAATCGTATTTAACGGATAACCTTCTCGTCGAACTTTTATTTCAATTTATTTCACTTCTATATAACCATTTTTGATCAAATAACTTTATTGTCTCTTTTAATTTTTATCAATCACATATTTACTGTATTTTTCAGATCAAACGATCATGAAAATTTCCTCTCCTCATTATTATTATCTGGAGATGTAAGACAGACAGCATTTGCAGTAAGAGCATTTAATATTGAAATTGCTAAAGTATTGGATCGCACGAAAGAGAAACATATAAGTGCAATGAGAATGAAATTTTGGTTTGATACTGTTGATAAAATATATGCTAAGGATCCGCCTCAACATCCTGTTGCCTTAGAACTTGCCAGGGTCAGTATGAACAACAATTTATTAGAAATTTTGCTTGAAGTTATGTGAAAGTCCATTAACTTACACATTTTAAAATTTTAGTTTTTCAGTGTGTGTATGTGTAAAAGCAAGAGAGGTTTGATATTTAAAAATATTGTAAAAAATCTATCAGGTGGGATTATTTCTGCCTGTTTCCACATTGAGATAAAATCTTTCCAGTCTTGTGTACTGCACAGTTGTCATAACTGATTTATTTATAAATTGAATGACTTATGACTGTAAAAGTACAGCTCACACTGTAGATTAGGATATTACTTCTTCTTCTGTGTAGATTATAAAGCTAAATACTTAAATGGGGATTCCTGACTCTAAAAACCTAACCCTAGAAACAAAATTTTAAAAAATGTATTATTTAATATACTTGTTATTTATTTCCTAAATTGTCCTTAGATTGTCAAGCTCATAATTTTATCTCAGTTTAACTTGATTATCTTTACCTACAAAACTTGTAATCTCTATTTTTACGACCCAAAATTCTATTTTATTCCCTCAACTTATCTCTCGGAAAATAAATATCTCCAAATAAATATCTACCCAATTACACCAAATGTTGTGCATGCATTACTTAGGCCTGCTAAATGCATCCAGTTTTCTTATTTATTTTTTTTTTGACGTAGAGTAAGAGCTTCATAGCATGGTATGATAACTCATTAAGCTTTGTTTTTTGACTATCGTACAAAATTTGAAGTCACCAAGATTTATTAATTGGGGAATTTGGACTCGTCAGAAATGTTTGGGTAATATGTGTACCAAGGTGAATGGAAATTGTGGGATACATTGGCTAAATGCAAGGCCTTTAGAAAACTAACTGTAAGCTAGTTAGTTAGAACTACCTAAGATCAGCTGGATATTATTTAATGTGTATTTTTATTTTTTCCTCTCTGCACATTTCATTAATTCCAATATCAAAGCAAAAAGATAAATACATACCTTATTTAGGGTATATACTTTCTGCTCTAAGGCAATCTTCTTACTTGTGATTTAGTTTCTATAATCTTTTATAGAGTGTCTCTAAACATAATCTTATGAAGAAGAATCTAAAGAGGCTGATTACTGCCAGATCCAACATGTTAACACTAAAGTTTGACTCTCTCTCTGATATGGAGAAATACTGCGAAGAAACAGTATCTCCTATATACTACCTCATTCTCCAATCTGCAGGTATAATTTTCTTTTTATAAAAAGTTGCAACAAAGCATGCAACCAAATCGAATGAAACAAAACTAATAATAAGAAAATGTCAATATGTGGAAAGTACTGTACCTGTTCTAATTTTTGCAAATGATTTTACTTAAAAAATCACTGTTAATTTTTGCTTGTTTATGTTCAGTAAACAAGCATTTAACAGCATTATAAGGAGTAAACAATTTACTTAATGTACATTTTTAAATTATTACTCAATTTCTCTCTACTTTAATTTGTTTAAAATACATTTTTACCATTTTAGGTTGTAAATCAATTGATGCTGATCACTTAGCTGTCATTTAGGAAAAGCTCAGGGCTTGTGTACATTAATTAGATCCGTTCCTCATAATATAGAGTCTAGGAATCTTGCTTTACCGTCTGATTTATTGGCTGATAATGGTGTCTCTCAGGAGAGTGTCTTTAGAGGGCATATGTCTGAAGAGCTTGCTGATGTTGTTTACAAAGTTGCTTCTGCATCAAAAGTTCACCTAAATAAGGTAAATTATTATAAAACTTTTTAAGTTTCTTACATCTTTTAGCGAATTTCCTTTGGGGTAAAATTTGCTAATGAGATGGGTGTCTTGGCAGGAAATGCTCACATAGTCTGGATATCTCCTTGCGGTTTCATCTTAAACATTTTACATAAATAAAAAGTGTTATTGTAGTGAAGAGAACTATATATTATTTGCTATAGTTTGATTTATATATTTAGACCATGTGACTAAATTGAATGGTCGCCTAAGTTAGTCATAATCTTTTTTCTGCCAAATGTTGTTCACTTATCTATAAAATAACCATTGGTTTTCTCAATAGGAAAATGGTCTTCTTACTTTCTTTTGTGTTATTCTTTAGTGTTTTCCTTATAAAATCAACTTGTTATTCTTGCCAAGCTCTTTGGCACATTGAAACATCATTTCTTACTGATTTTATTCCCTCTATTCCAGGCTAGGAGTCTAAAGGGCAAGGTAAATAAAGATTACAAAGCCATCTTTTTGCCAGCCATTGCAGTGGATTTATACTTAGAAAGGCTTAGGCACTATGGTTTTGATATTTTCAATCCTGCTGTACATAGGAGAAATGCGTCCCTAGGTTTCAAATTATACTGGAATAAGTTATGGTCTACATTTTAAACTTTTTAGCTGGCTACTATAATTACTCTATGATTTTTTACCTGTCCACTCCACATTTCCTTTTTACTTAGTACATTATTAGTACTCTCATTGTATTCGATGAAAGCTTATAGTAGTGTGAACTTACTAAAGTTCTAAATAATTGTTGAGCAATACTGATTTTCTGTATCACTTCATCTGCTAATATGAATGGTCTCAATTTTATTTATGGTCTAGTCTTAATTTTTGTTTATATCAGTTATTACTAATGATTTTCCCACAGTTTTTTCTGTGATATATTTTCAGTGCCTTTTTCTTTTATTTAATACAAGAATTATACTTATATTACATCTATTATTCTTTTGCAATAACCACTAATAAGTACCATTAGTTCGTAAACTGAAATCGCATTATTTTATTGATATTATTAGTAACAAAGATTATGTAGTATACTACATAATATATACTACATAATCTTTGGTTAGTAATTACATCTGCAGAAAGTTCATTTTTAGGAAAATATAGATTTTGATAATAATTATTAAATTATTGTACTAAAAATAAAAAAAAAAATACTATTATAAAAAAATCAGGTACAGAGTACCTTGGTTTTTTCCCTCAGAATCCTATTCAGGTAGTATTTTCCCTCCTTTTATCATCCTCCTTATGTCGTGATTATCCAAAGCCCTATGGTAGTAATATTTCAGTCTCGCTGGGGTCAACCTCAGAATAAAGTGGTTATCCAGAGTTAAGTGTTATGGCTTCAGACTTGCTAAGTTTGTCCTCCTAATTATTAAGTAACCAAATATCTAGGTTCTTATAGCCTTAGGTTAATTAAACCTTAGAAAAATAATACTGTAAGGGTAATAGTTTTACTGTATTAGGTGTGATCATACTTGACAGCCTAGATTTTATTAGTATAGTTCTTTATAAGAACATTAGCTCTATATTTTATCAATATGTCATGATTTTGAGAGATGTAAACAAACTTTCTCGTATAATTTTAAGTGTTGCGCCAATAAATAGATGTGCTTGTCAGTAGTGAACAAACTACAAGTTGAAAAGCTTTGGAATTTCAACCGCTAATTTACCATGTGTTTCAACATGTGATAATGTGTTGAATTTTGAATGTTGAAAAGCTGTGAAACAATTCTAATATATAGGCTGCTAAAAGATTAAAATAGAATTGTAAATATTTTTAAAATGGTGACCAATATTAAAATGAAATTCTTTAGGTTGATTGAATTTCTATAGATCTACATTAGTCTTAAATTTCAACTTGATTGGCCAAATTTTCAACAAATTTTTTTGATGACTCAGCAAAATTTATTAATAAAGATTATTGTAGTCTGAAAAATATCATCTTCCGGGTAGCACAAGTAGACCTTAAGTCTGATTTTTGTCCCAAATTTCAAGTTTTTAGCATAAATACACAGGGAGTTACATTTGACACAACTAGACACACAAACACAGACAGTATGATAAAAAACCCCTTATAACTTTATGAAAATGCCTGAAATGGATAATTATAGTGAACACAAAACTTTTTCTTATACCTACAGAATCAGGTGAGTAAAAATTAAAATAATATGATGATGAAAATAGGGAGAAAGAATAAATAAAAAATATTGAAAAAACATAAGTTATTTTCTTTTTTTATTAATGAAAATAATAGTATTTTTAATACTTTAGATAAAAATCAGAAATATAGTGCTCTTCAAGTCAGTCTCCAATTTTATTTTTGGTGTATGAAGTAAATAAATATTTACTTGTTTTTCATTGACATTTATTTTGGATCCTTCTTCCTATCTTGTCCCTCCTTTGTCCCACTTATTTAGAATTTTGAACTCACTTATTTTCAAACCCCATTTATTTTCTTTTATATTTATTTTTATTTATTATTATTTTTCTTTATATTTGAAATGGATCCAGTCTTATACCACCAGTTTTGCTGTTAATGTCAATTTTCTTTAGGATTTTATTATCTCTAACTTTATTCATCTTCAGTCAAAATGGTTGGTTTCATAGTATGATGCAGTTAATTGTATAGATAATTAAAAAATATGTTATACATGTAAATACTGTAAATAAAATAATTTAGCTTAAAAATAAACAATTTTAAGTGTAACGAAGATTTATATGAATAATTTCATCCTTGTTTTTTCTTTTTTTTGTTGAACTCTATTTTTTATTTTATTGTAAAATATATTACAATAATTAATAAAAGAATATAATAATATTCTTATATTAGCATTAAACTGGCTTTAATAAGAATTTTGCTTCATATTCAGTCTGCTGAAGATTTTTCAATTTAAAGTAATCATCTAATCTGTTTCTCACCTGTGGATTCAAGCATTTATTGTTATGTTTATTGTGTCTTCCTTTTTACAAAATTTCATTTAAGAAATTTTTTTTTTTGTAATTTATGAAGTATCCCTTTGTTTGTTTTTTACTCTTATGTTCTTCATTCTTATAGAATGCATTGTACATATTATTATCACTGTAATTGTCAAGTAAACCTCATCATGATTTTGATTTGGCAAAATTCATCTTGTTTTATAATCAAATGACGTATTGAAAATTATTGTTGTACATTAATGTATCAACTTCATTAATGGGGAGATTTATCACTTTTGCTAACGGAAAAATAAATCTAGATTTATTTAGAGTATTTTAATAATTAATATTCTTTGGGTTTATTTCTATAGCACCTAAGTGCTATATGGATCAAAAATGTGGATCAAAAATAGAAAATCATATTTTTCCCATTTTTATTTGGACTGTAGATAATGAAGTAAACATATTTTTTAAGTTAAGACCTTTCAAAAGAGTTGATGTAAAAGCAGTATCAGCATCAGCATTTCCTTTTAATCGCTAAGATGTTTGCTAATATAATTTTAATGATTATACTAAAGATAATTTTAATAATTACATTAAAGATAATTTATCAATTATATTAAAGATAATTTATTATTATATTAAAGATAATTTATTAATTAATTTAGCAGTAATTTTATTAATAATTAGCAATACCCTCTTTTTATCTCAGGCATATGTAAAAAATGTATCAGCCAAACATTCTATATTTTCTCATACCATGGAAGAGGACCAAAACCACACTTCCACTTGATTCCACAAATCCATTCTGATTCCATATTTGAATGGAATCAAATGTTTTAATAAGCTGCCTACTAGTATTTTAGATCTTCCTATTGATTCTTTTAAAAGGTTATTAAAGAAATACTGATTGATAAAGCTTATTACTGTGTCTATGACTTCCTAAATGATAGTGTAATGACAGCCATGTCATTATATTTATATTGTTTTATAATGTTAATTTAATCTAAATAATATATTAGTTTTCAAGGCTTAAACTATACTTATTATAGTGGCGCAGTAATAAGGAATCATGCCTAGAAGACGGCAAGAAGTAATATTGGACAATGGTGAAGAAGAAGAGGTGGAGGTATTTAATTTTAATGACATTTCATCTAAAATGTCAAAATTTTCTTTTCATGGATATGATAAATTAAATCCATGGGAATAATATATTGAACAATTTGAGAGAATGTGTAGAGTAAAAGGGCTTGGTGGTGATCATGACCAACTTAAGGAAGCAAGGAAAGATCTTTTACTAGCATATGTTGGACCTACACCTCTCAGAGCTATACGAAACCATATGACCCCAACATCACTAGATGATTGCTCTTTAAATGAAATAAAAAAAGGGTTTTTAAAGATCTATCAACCAGAAATGAAATATTCGCAGCTCGTATGCAATTTGAGAGGGCTGTAAGGGAAACATCCGGATCCTAAACTCAATTTGCTGATAGGCTAAAAGAGTTAAGTAAACCTTGTAAATATTCAGTAGGAACAATCGATGAAAGACAAAGAGATAAGTTTGTGGCGGGTGTAAAAACATAAAATTAGAAATTGAAATGAGGCAAAGGTGGCCAGCGGGAACAAACGATGATGGAGTACGAGTATCTTTTAAAACAGTTCTTGATTTAGCTGATACCATTGATAAGGCCCAAACTGAAGTTCAGGAAATAGGGACTAGTAGTAATGATAAAATTATAAACAAAATCAATCATAATCCTAAAAGAGGAGAACATAGTTTTAAAAATTTTAGAAACCAACAAAACCAATGCTGGAATTGTGGCTACGAACGACATCCTATTGCTCAGTGTCTGGCAAGGGATGTGATTTGTAGCTCTGTAATCGCACCGGGCACTATTCAAAAGTTTGTAGAAGTGGTAAGAGTAGTAAACAAAAAGTTCAAACTGGAGGGAGAGATAAGGGAACGATGAAAAATAGAGAAATTAGGGAGCGATGAAACTGAATCTGATGATGACGAAGTAAATTTAGTTAGGAAAGTAGGAAAACACCTAAGGGCCGTAATTAAGGTTAAAATTAATGGGCGAAATTGGGACATGGAGTTCGACTCGGGGCTAGAATTTCAACAATTGATAAAAACATTATGGGATAGATTAGGAAATCCGAAATTTGAAGAAACTAATATAAAAGTTTCAGGGTATGGGAAAAACCGGTTAAAAGTTTTAGGCAAATTATCAGTCAATGTAACTTTAAAAGGGATAACTAAAAGGCTAAATGCATACGTGATTGACGTCACCGATGTTCCTCTTTTTGGAATGCCGTGAATAGTGGCTTTTAATCTAAATTTACCCTCAGAGGTACGGATATGCAAAATAAAAAATGATGAAAACAATAATGATGATGAAAAAGCATTAAAGGAATTAGAAAAATTTAAAGTAAAATATAAGGAAATATTCAATGACGAATTAGGCACGGCAAAGGGGATTAAGGCCAAAATATTTTTGAAAAAAGATGCTAAACCAGTAGCATTCACAGCTAGAAGGGTTCCTTTTCCATTAAGGCAGGGGGTGAAAAATGAATTAGAAAGGTTGGAAAAAATAGGAATTATAGAAAAAGTAGATCCTAGTGTGACACCTATAGAGTGGGCCACCCCGACAGTAAATGTAAAGAAACCTGAGGGGCAGATTAGGATTTGTGGGGATTTTAAGGTAACCTTAAACCCAAATATGATAGAGGACAAACATACTATGCCTACTTTTGAGGATTTAACATCCAAGCTAGTAAATGAACAAGGTTTACTGTTATCCACTTAAAAGATGCATATTTACAAATTGAGGTGAACAAAGATTCCAAACAGTACCTTGTCATTGCTACACACTTTGGTTATTTTTCGTACACCAGAATGCCGTTCGGAATTTCATCTGCACCCGGGCTATTTCAGCGTTATATGGAAGAAGTGTTTGGGGATCTTCCAAATGTTGGTATTTTGTTAGACGATATTATCATCACTGGTCCAAACAGAGAAATCCACATTAAAACAGTCAATGAAGTGATGAAAAGGCTTAAAGAACGGGGTTTACGAGTGAAATGGAGCAAATGCAGATTCTATGAAAAAGAGGTTAAATACCTGGGACACATGATCGATGAAAATGGAATCCATCCAATGCAAGAAAAAATAGAAGCTATCAAAAACGCACCGGCTCCGGGTAATGTTCAACAATTAAAATCGTTTCTGGGAATGGTGAATTATTACTCTCGATTCGCACCCAACTTACAAGGGCAATGCAAAGTATTACATCAACTGCTGAGAAAAGGCACACTGTGGAAATGGACTCGTGCCGAAGAGGAATGTTTTAATAAAATTAAGAACATTATCACAAGCGATGCTATTCTGGTACCATATGATTTAAATAAACCAATTAAAGTTGTTTGTGATGCGTCTGAAAATGGATTAGGTGCTGTACTAATGCACCAGATGATTGATGGATCGGAACGACCAGTAGCGTATGCCTCGACTGTATTGAATTCGGCAGAGCAAAAAATATGCTCCTATAGAACGAGAAGCATTAGCTTTAGTCTATGGAGTGACTAAATTCCATCAATTCATTTATGGCAGGGAATTTATACTAGAGACTGATCACAAACCACTAGAAAGGATTTTCGGAACTAAAAGAGATTTATCTAAAATCACGAATGGCAGATTAGTTAGATGGGCAGGGAGAAGGGGTTAAAAATGTATGCGCTGATGCATTGTCTCGTCTACCTGTTTATCAGAATGAGGATAAAGCCCTATGGAAAAGCGAGGCAATAGAAATCAAAACCTTAATAAATGAAAACAGAGACACCTTGTATGACAAAGAACATTTGCAAGAGACAACGAAAGTAGACGATACATTAAAGAAAGTTATAGCATATATTGAAAACGGATGGCCAAATAAGAAGCTTGAAGGGGAGTTAGGAGAATACCAACGGAAGAAAGATGAAATAGTGGGAAGATGGAGTGCTAACATGGTTAGAGAAAATTATTGTGCCCACTAAGTTACGGAATAAAACTTTGCGCATTCTACACAGGGGCCATCCAGGAGTTTCAGCTATGCGGGCCTTAACAAGGTATTACGTCTGGTGGCCAGGGATGAGTAAGGCAGTGGAAGAGTTTGTTCGAGGTTGTGAAGCATGCCAAGAACACCGAGATAACATAGCGGAAGTTCCCTTATATCCCTGGAATGTACCCAGTAGACCGTGGGAAAGACTGCATATTGACTTTGCAGGGCCATTTGAAGGACATCAGTGGTTGATATTAAGACGCATTCTCTAAGTGGATTGAGATTGGTAAACTGAAAAGAAAAAGATCACAACTACATCAACTATAAATAAACTTCGTGAATGGTTTTGTAGATTTGGCATACCATCCAAGATAGTATCAGATAATGGGCCACAACTAACTAGTAAAGAATTCGAAGTATTTTGCAAAGAAAATAATATTAAACACGTAAAAACAACTCCATACCATCCCAAAACAAATGGCTTAGCAGAGAGACGGTGAAAACATTTAAAAGACGATTTTTAAGTTGCAGAAAAGAAGGGAAAGATCCAAATTTAGCTTTGCAGTCTTTTCTGATAAGTTATAGGATACACCACAACAAACTACAGGGTTGTCTCCGGCAGATTTGCTGATAGGTAGAAGAATCCCTACATTAATGGACAATCTTCGGCCTAACCATAAAGAGACGATACAAGAACGCATATGGAAACAAAAAAGGTATCATGATAAAGAAAAAAAACGAGAGAATTTGAAAGGGGGATGAAGTATGGGTAAGGAAAGAAGATGGGAATGGATGGAAAGCGGGAGTAGTGGAGGACAGATCAGGAGAACTATCATACAAAGTTAAAGTCGGAGGAGTGAGTAAGAAAAAACATGCAGATCAATTGAGACAAAGAGAAGGAGCTAGAGAAGTGGATAGCAGTTCTTAGGAGGGAGGACTGTAATGACAGCCATGTCATTATATTTATATTGTTTTATAATGTTAATTCAATCTTAATAATATATTAGTTTTCAAGGCTTAAACTATACTTATTATAGATAGTATAGTGTATCCTGAAAAATTGTAAACTGGTACCTTTTTAACTTAATAATATCTTATATAATTTTTATTTATTGTATTTTTTATGTTTTAATTGGTATTTATTAATTGACTATTGTGAGGCCTTAGAATGTAAGGCAACCACAAGCTTATAATAAATAAATAAGATAAATTCCTGCAATTGGTACAACCGTGAATGCTGTTAAATGATGTCCCAGTCAGAAAAAAAGGTATTCAATCAGTTCTATTACAGGAAGTGACTTCCCCACCATCGACCTCCAATGTCTCGTGCAGTATCTTTTGACCAATGACTGAAAAATATGTGCCATTAAAATCTCAGAGAAAAAGATGGTTGTACTTCCTCGAGATAAATCTTAACATGAAGGCGGACATAGTTGGGATCGAACCTTTGGATCCGTTGGAAGGAAGCACCCATACGCATCAAAATGTTGCTGAACCTAGAGGAGGGATACTTTCAACTCCTGGACCAAGAGGTTATAAAAATGCAGGAGGAGTTAAAACAAATAGACGATTTAGAGGAAAGGTCATTCCTGCAGAAGTAGAACAGGTTATGTTAGAGTTAATTGTGTGTTAGGTTAATAAGAGTTATAAGACCCTTAAATCGTCGAGGAAGGTATACTATTTTCATAATCCTTTGCATTTGTTACCTAGACCAACTTGCAAAACATATAAAAATGTCATTGTAACAGCCAAAACATTATTTGAATGAACCACAAATGTATCAGTATGCCAATTTAGTTAATGAATCAAACCATTTGCTAGAAGTTATGTACCAAAGATTGGACTTTTGTTTTCAAGAAATACTTATTAAACAATTACTGATGCTACAAAAAAGACTGAGAGAACAGGATTATTGTATGGACATACTTCAATACAAATCTATAATTTTAATAATATGAGTAATATTAAAGATATTCCTGATGGTGATTTTATTCCAGCGATTAATCAGCCGAATGAGTTAGTTACACTGGAAAATAGTTATAAGACTTCAATGTTTAATCCCAGTACACAGGGCATACAGCCTTATTTTGTGGTTGGAATGATTATTATACGCAATAAAGATCATAAATTGTTACAAGCACAATGGGAGTTTTTGATTGATTTCGATTTAGATGTTGCTGTAACTGTTGGGTTATCTGGTTATTATGACCTGAACCAAAGTTTATGAATTCAAGTATTCACATACTTGTGGTATATCATAGTATATCACATTGATCCATCAGTAGAAGGATTTAAATCAACTCCAATTAAAGGAATGTTACCACATAGATTATATGATTTACCTGAAGAAGTTGCTGCAAGACAACTTTTAGAAGAACAAATAAAGAACCAGAATCTGGAGTTATTGGACCAAATTTTTATTAATGTTATTGTAAACATATCAATTAATAATAATAGTATAATTTTTATTATATGTTTTATATAAGCCGCCACAGTGGCAGCGGCATATTGGAATTTGAAAATAAGGGGAATTATCACTTATTGTAGGGGCATTAAAATCTATATATATCATGAGGGTTGAAACTTAAACATTCTGATCACTTGGGTGTTGGTTGGGGGTGGTGGGTGTTGTTGGTGGCAGGAGATTAAAATATGATCACCTATTAATTTATTTATTAATTAATAATTAAGATAATTTGCTAAGATTAAAGATAACTACTAATCCAAATTTCAACTCATTTAACATGCTGAAATTTCACGGAATGACCATTTAAAATAAGTCTTATATAAAAAAAATCTAATATATATTATATTATATATATATATATATATATATATATATATATATATATAATATATATATATGTATATATATATATATATATATATATATATATATATATATATATATATATATATATATATATATATATATATATGTATATATATATATATATATATATATATATATATATATATATATATATATATATATATATATATATATATATTAAACCTGTTGGGTCATATTAGCGTATGTACTCTATCAAATCTCACTCAACAAATCACATGGCGGCACATATGCCTAGTCCATCTAGCCCAAACTTACTGCTTTGGCTAGTGTCCGGGACTAGTTCACAGTTTGCTTTGTTCGTCCAGTCTTACTAGCTTCTCTGATCACATTAGTCTCACTTGGCTCGCCCTTGTTTAACCAGTCTCAATAATCTCATCAGCTTCTCTAGTATCACCAGACTAGGCTCAACGCTCTGGCTAGTCCAGAACCCCCCAACAGAGAACTCTGGCAACTCTGACGCCAGATTGGACTAACTCATTTTATAGCCCTGACCTGAAAGCCAAAGTTCTGCAGTGCTACTAGGAGACGTGTGTCTTCAAGAATAGAGCACTTCGTTCTTCGTCACTTATTGTCACCGCCTTCATTTACGAAGGCTCAGTATATCTTTCCGACCTTCATCTCCATCAGGCTGCTGATCCTTGACTTTTCCTGCTCCCTTTTTGTAGGGATTTTTTTTAGAATCGGCGGTGTATAAATTTACCTGTCAAGATTTTTAG
>JACMZG010001863.1:19210368-19227868 GCA_018340805.1 Microvelia longipes | reverse complement strand
ATATTATAAGTACACTAAGTTTCGTTTCAATGTGACAAGTATATCTTTGGTTTTGTTGGATCATAAAAGTTAAGTAGCATTGAGCGTGGTCAGTGCTATATGGGTGACCGCTGAGAATGAAACGACTGCATTTACTATCTGAGGACGAGCAAAGCGAGTCCAAAGGAGGGAGGATGAGCTTAGCGAATCCGATGTGATGAGGAAAAGTTCCAATGTACCCCGTACTCGATTTTTTACTTCACTTCGAAGTTTGGCATATCGTCAGATAGCGAAAATTATAATGAATTAATAGTGGAAATTCTATTGCTATTGAACTTTTAGTTATTAAAGGTTTGTTCGGCAATAAAGGTTACTCCAGTGTACACTAGAGTAACCTATAGTGTACACTAGAGTAACCTATAGGAGTAACCTATCTATGTTCGAGCACGTCCTCGATTCTACTCCAAACTGCCCTAAACTGCACTTCACTATGTTTTGTTGCGAATCTCGGGAAAGAAGAATCTTGCTCTAAACTGCAATTTTTACTGCTACTAAAAGACCGAGTAAAGTTGAGTAAAGTTGATACTAAAATCATTCTTATCACATGTGTTAACAATAATTTATGAGTTATTCATGTATTTTAATAATATTAAACATTTTATAACTCTATTTATCTGTTTAAATTAATAAAACGAAATATTAGTTGTATTTTTGTGTTTAAATGTTTTGTGCTCATAATAAACTATTAGTGATAAATTTTCAAGTGCTTGTTACTCACCATACTTATCGTTCAAATTATGATATTATGTATAATATCATAATTACCGTGTGATTTTGTTCAGGTGTGTATTTTTCCTGTTTTTTCCCGTGTACTTTTTTCCCTAGATTCCACATTCTGAGTTTAAGTAACGGAGGAAAAATACTCCCTAATTAAGATTCAGAGGAAACACAACGAGGTACTTTGTATCTGAATTTTACTTATATATTCACTTAAGGTCTGTAATATTTTGATCCCGAGTTACTGTTAATAATCCTTAAAAATATGTTGCTATAAAATTTACCATCCATACCTGAATGTTTTGGTGATGGAGGAGTAACTACTGGCTGATTTGCTAAACTACAATTAACTCCAATATTGAAGAGCCAGTTAAATTTACACTCATTAGTGTTTTCATCAAATCTATAAAGCCATCCGCATTCCTCTAGTGTTGGTTTACCAGAAACACACTTGATATATTTACTGCAGTCTCCGGGATAGTAGGTATTGTATACTTCTACATCATGTCTTGAACATATTGTTCCTGACAGAACTATTTGATTTCCTGTTGATGCTGTTAACGATCCTGAGGATAATCCTACAATAGAACAAAGAACATTTTATGGAAATACATAGTCAAAATGGATTTTTACCAACCATAAAATTATTCTTCAAACTTACATTTTGTTTAGATCGGGCGTGTAAACCGAGCATTGGACATTTAGGCGTGTCCTTAGTGCAAACCTGTTTAAACTTACATACTGTCTACATAATTGAAATATGGGTTTGTGTTTTATTACTCTGACTCTATATTAAGATTAGTAAATTAAAGGAAAAAGGAGCCACTTGTTGAATGTCTA
Organism: Microvelia longipes; assembly: GCA_018340805.1. NCBI lineage: Eukaryota > Metazoa > Arthropoda > Insecta > Hemiptera > Veliidae > Microvelia > Microvelia longipes. The sequence continues at coordinate 19,226,272 of JACMZG010001863.1, read as the reverse complement.
TTCAATGTCCTACTTCATTCATAGCCTTTCCTTATCTTGTTGACCTTATGGTAGTAAAATAGGTTGAACACCTTATAAACCAAGTCAAGCAAGCAAAATTGATACCCTCATGCACTGGGCCCCGTTTTACGAGTACAAGTCTTGCATACTAAAAGAAAAAAGCTACAAGTTTACTAATAATTGTAAGAAATTTGTCACAGTAAGTGTAGACTAGTAATAATAATTATTAGCAATTTTCATACAAGTTTATTAAAAACATTAGTACGTTACAAGTTTTTTCTTAAATTGCCTTGAAAACAAGCATATTTTTGTCTAACTCCAATCAAATTTGATTATTACCCCCACAAATCTTACAAACTATTGTACAAAACAACTTGTAGCTAGCTACAAGTGTCAAAAATTACATTTTTTGTAAGTGTTTCACGAATATCATTACAATTTATTGTAACCTACAACAAGCTGATAGAATTCATAAGATGATTCAATTGGAGGGTTTTTATGAATGAAATAATTTTTTTGACATCTTAGGCTATAGTTCGGAATTGACGTCATTGCAGGAATAAGTAGTAAATTTCCAATGTTGACTGCCTATACCGATTCCTGCAATGACTTCACACGTCATTCATAAAAACGTCTTCTCTGCATGCGCATGGTTTGTTTACATCGAATTGAATTACCTTAAAAATTTCTAACATCTCGAACCTACAAGAGTTTTTGTAAACAATGTGTCAAAATATGATTAAAACCCAGCTTCATTCATATAAGTAAATTATTTCGAATGCAATTATTTCTAAAATACGAGAAGTAATATTTATAAAAAAAATCGTTTTACAAACTCATATTGAGCACTAGATTACTATTAAACTAAAGTTTGCAATACAAATTAAGTTTTAATTAATAAAATGAACTTGTAACTCAGTCTACCAAGGTTCTGACCTGGGTAGAAATTTTACAAGTAATTGTACTAGACAAGAAAATGTTGTTTATTAAATAGAAAAATGCAACAAATCTACAAGTGTATCCTTGGTAACACGTGTAAATTTGTCATTACAAGTTGTTTCTTACAATTTTTGTAACTACAAGACTTGTACTTTTGTGAAACGGGCCTCTCTGGATTCAAAAATCGAACTGAATCATATTTGTTTAGCCAAAAAATTAAAGATTTTGATGTTGTGTGCCATTTTCCAGTCACTTTGACTTCTTATTCGGATTCTATCAAAAAAGATTTGCAATTTTTATAATAATTATGATCAATTTTTACTCATTCGATGGTCTATGCCATTTGATTTTTACCATTATTAAAATCACTGAAACCGTCTTTAAAGTTTATTATGTCAAACAATTTGCATTCTAAAATTTGCTTGTGCTCTCTAATTTTGTATCTATATGTTGTCTACCTATATATCGTAGCATGATAATTTGTCATGCATCATGGTGACTTTCTGGAAATTCCACTTTCTAAACTAGCTGATTTTATTTATAAAAATATTACTTAAAATATTGTGTAGTGTAGAATGTTTTAAAAGATTACCTGATGAATAGCTTAATTTTAAATTAAGCATTTAATCTGAATTTAATATTTTTGTTTTAAATTGAAACCTTAGTGAATTATTTGTGTTCTTAAACCAAAGAATAGGGTATTTTTTCTCATGGCAAATTCTTTCTTGTGTTAATGCTTAGCCTTTTGTTTTAAGTTAATGTGTCTAATTTTTACTTTTTGGGCACTTATTTCCACTAAATTAGCGGTCTTAGGTTAATAATGATGATGTGTAATTAATTATAAAATAACTTAAACCATTAAAAAGGGAAATGACTTACCTAAAATAAGTCCTAATATAATGTAGCTATACATTTTTTTTTGTTTTTCCTATATTGCTGACTTACTGCTATCAAATGATAATAATAGAACCCAGCATCTAGCTATAAATGAAATACATATTACTGCTAAGTAAGAAATGATGAATTATCTTATCTTAAGACGAATTGAAGATGTTACATTATAGAAACATGTTATCTTACTTAAGAAACAAACAAATGATACTGTTGACATTGTGTAGTACTTGAATTATTTTCATGATGACAAATTACTTTTTGCCGCCGGTCACTTGAACTATTTGTTTTGAAATAAGTCTTATAATCTGTAAATTACTGTCGATCTTTCCTTAAGATCCATACTAACGAATGTATTCAATACACAGGTATTTAATTCGATTTTTCCTTTTGTGTAGGAATGTTTTTAGTTTTATTCATTGGCTTTTTGATAAAAATGTTATGACTAATTCTAACAGATTTTTTTAGGGAAAAATTCGCTATTGCGATAGGTCTTATATTTCTGCTAATATATATAATATATATATATATATATATATATATATATATATATATATATATATATAAATATATATATATATATATATATGAACTTGGACTTTCAGGTCAGGGCTATAAAATGAGTTTGTCCAATCTAGAGTCAGAGTTGCCAGAGTTCTCTGTTGGGGGTTCTGGACTAGCCAGAGTGTTGAGCAGCAAACTGTGAACTAGTCCCGGACACTAGCCAAAGCAGTAAGTTTGGGCTAGATGAACTAGGCATATGTGCCGCCATTTGATTAGTTGAGTGAGATTTGATAGAGTACATACGCTAATATGAATCTACAGGTTAAGTATAATATATATATATATTTATATATATATATAATATATATATATATATATATATATATTTATATATATATATATATATATAAATTTGTCTATAGGGAGATTGCAAATTTGAATATCATTAACCCACGTCATTAACCCAGTTTGCTGAGTTGAAATCGGTAAAATTCAAGGTTAAAGTAAAGATGACGATACGTCTGCTCTAAGTGACTAAAAAGTGTCAAAACCGTAAGGAATAACGATAAATCAAAGTAACGGTCGGTAAAAAATATATATATGTATATCTATTTCCATCTGATATTTATTAATGTCACATATTTTATTATAAAGATCTGAACAGAACTACTCCTACAGAACAATGTCCTAAGGATGTTAAAGTAGGAGTTCTTTATACAATGTTTATAACCTGATGAAATGTGTAACTAATTTTTAATTTTAGATTTAACATGTATAATTTTCATTTTTACATTGTATATTAATTGAATAAATCTAGATATTTGTTTTAAAAAAAGACACTCACTTCATTAGCGATTTTTTCCGATAGAAATTATGTTAAAAGAAATATTTTGTTACGGTTTACTTATTTATATAACATCATTGTTGTTCAAAACTTGACTACTTTACACATCGTATGCTTTGTTTCCACTAGTTAATATAGAAGCGTTTCGTAAAAAACTCAAGTCATTTAGTATATTTTAATTAATTATTGAAAGATAAAATTAATTAATGTGGACTGACTGTATAAGTATAAACTTTATCCAACTACTGCTAGACTAAATATTTATTTCAAGTTATATGCTATTCATTGATATAATTATATAAACGTATATATCTCTTTTAGAATGATGTTCATTAAAATAAATAATTACTATGTACAAGTTATTAGCGTTGCCTCAGAAAATCACGTCAAAATCTAATAAAAATGAGTCTGCCCTATTGGCTGTAATTTTAAAGTTATCAGTTATTATATGTTTATCATATAATTATTATTTATCTTACCAAAAACCACTTACGTGGTAAAAAAAAGTTCCCCGCCAAGTCTTTGGTCCAAAAAAATTGGTGAAATCAACTTTTCTTTCCCGCCAAGTCATGTCCGAATTGGGTGGAGACGGTCTTTGGCGTTTCAATGTGAAGTTGCTAGGTTGGCAATACTATAGGGCTTTCTTCAAACTGTGAGGCAACCATCAACTCCTTCTCCTTGGCGACAAGCCAGAAGTGTGAACAAATTGATTTACTATATTTTGAGATACCGAACAATTCAGGTGTTCGTGGAGATTAATCATAACATATTTTAGCAGTTGACATAATGGCAGCAGTTTTACTTACCTGCATAGATCCAGGAGTAAACACAAGAAATGAATGAATGAATAAAACGATAAAGGTACGATATAATCAGGTATTATACCCTATATACCAATGCCAACACAACCTTTTAAGTTGATTCACTTTTCTGGCACGCCGCCATGGAGAAGAAGTTGATGATTGCCTCGCAGTTTGGAAAAGGCCCTTTTTCAAAAAAAAAACCCACAATGGATAAATTAAATAACAACAACCCTTACGATTGTGAGAGTGTTTTTAACTTTAAAGATAACTTAGAGAATATACTCTCCAGAAAGATGAGGTTATTGTATCCTTTGTTGTTAAGTCACTTTTCACCAATGTACCTCTCAAAGACGTCTATAACTTATAAGAGAAAATTGGGACTTAATAGTTTCAGAGATTAATATTAAGTGTGTAGAAACGTACTTAGAGTGTGTCAAGTTCTGCTGTAGTCATACATATTTTACTTTGACAATATTATATACAAACAAATTGATGGCTTACCGATGGGAGGGAGTATGTCTGTCACCCTTTGCGGAATATTTATTTACCATGTACTTAATACTACACTTGCTAGATCTAGATATAAACCTAAACTTATCTTCAAGTACATAGATGACTTATTCTTGATCTTGAAAACTAGACACGTTGATTTTTTAAAAAATGAACTTAATAATATCCACCCTAAGCTCAAGTTTACAGTTGAGATAGAGGAAGGCAATAGGATTGATTTTTTGGATGTCACTGTGATAAAAACAGAAGACGGTAAACTACTGACCAATGGATGAACAAGGTTTCTTAATTATGAATCAAATCACCCTTTTAATCATATATACAATACTGCTTATAACTTCGTTAAAAGAGCCATACGTTTGACTGACGAGCAATTTCTAGCTGAAGTTAAAACAGTTGTTTGCAGGAATCTTATTGATGATTTTTTCCCAATTAAACTTGTTAAATGTCTTCGGCTCAAAGCCCTAGAATACATAAGGAATCCATCGGTTAGAGAACCTCCTACCAGTAACATTAAGAATATTTATTCTGGCGTATTATATTTTTCTGGTGTATGATAAAAGGATTATCATACATCATCAACAGGACGTTCAAACAATACGATTGCCCAGAGGTTAAATTTGGACTTAAACCTGTGAATAAAATAGGGAAAAAATATTTCACTCCTCTTAAAGACAAACCTGTAATTGATGACGCCATGGGTATCATATACCAGGTTCCATGCAAAGACTGCCCTAGACATTACATAGGAGAGTCAAAGCAGACATGGTCAAACAGGAGATCCTAGCATGAAAGTAGAATAAATAGAGTCCGCCAGATACCTTCAAATAAAGAAAATAACACGGCACTTACTAACCATGCTAAAGACTTAGGCCATAATTTTAACTTTGATGAGACCAGAATAGTAAACCGTGAAAATAATAATTTCAAACGTCTACTTCTGAAAGCATTACACATTTCTAATGAAAGAAACATCAATTTTAAAAAAGATTCCAGGGACCTAAATAAATACTATGCTGGTATTCTGCGCAACTTAAATTGTTACACAATTTTAACTTGTTAACAGATTTGTAACAGATATGTAACTAGTGAGTTTTTAGTTTCTTTTCTAGCATGACAATTTTAGTTTTTTATTATTTTTTCTATAACCTAATATTGTACATTCAAGTATGTAATTTAGTTAATTTTTTTTTAGATGTTTGCTTGATAATGCTCGGTGTTTAGAGCGAAATATCGCAATAAATAATTAATATTACCTGGTGTCTCATTTGTGCCCAATTTCTGGTGGAATGTTCAATTATGGAGACCAATAATACAAATATGTAATTTTACAGTTGTAAATATTTTGTTCTGCAAATTAAGTTAAATCGCTCATCCTAATTTATGTATGACCATCTAACTGCAAGAGTTAAAAAGTAAGATACTTATAGGTATCTAATTTTTTATTATTAAGGTTGTCATAACTTAGTGTGTCTCTCCAATCTGCTTACATGAGTTACTCCACATTGTTCTTCATACACATCACATATTTTGTGCGGTCCACTGAATATTCTTACGACCTTTTACAAAATGAAACTGATTTTCTTGCTTTCACTGTATCTAGCTAGCGCTGCAAGAATCTCGCATACCTATATGGAACGGAATTATTGTTATTTGAGAGTATAAACACATTTTTTTTAAATCCAAACATAGTGTTTTGTTTAAGCTGTATTGTCTTTCTCGTGAGGATGTTAAAAAATGTCAATAAAAAAAACGGCGTGATAATTATAGCCTTGTGCACGAAGCATATCGACCATTTGCATTTACTGATTTATGCAGCAAATGCATGGAAAACTAGCATGATAGCTGGTTTTCCATCGTGTAGCGAGATGGCTGCTGGAATCCTGGCTGATGGCAAACCCATGGAAAATCAGTATATTCTGGTTTTGCTCGAGCAGCCATCTCGCTACGGTACAGCTTTATTTTTAAAAAAGTTGCATGAATCTCTGTATTTTAGGAATTGAGTGAAGACTGTATCTAGGTAACAATAAGACTCCAGTGTAGTTTTAAAATATTTCCATGTTTATTATTATAACTTATGATTTTTATTATAAGTTTATAATTTATTAATATTTTCATAATTATTTTAGCTTACGCCAAATGCAATAAATTTTATGTAATCCTAAATATTAACAACAGGATTTAGGATATAGTGATAAAGCCTTATCACTCTTTTGATATTGTAACAAATACATCTGTTAAAACCCACTTTCATTATTAATCAAGCGGATTTCAAAATGTAAGCACATAATCATACTCATGTGCTTACATTTTTGCATTAATCCTCATTGTTTTAAAGGATTATTGTTTTAAATAAAGTAATAGCCATGTTACATAGAAACTTGAGATAAAAATATACTGAGCCAACTAAAGTGACTTGGCTGATTTTCTCAAATCTACGTCAAACATTTTAATATAAATTGATTTTATTAACTAAATATTCCTATAATATCGGATAAATCATGTTGTTAAAATAAATTATAAAAATACACCACAACATAATATGGAAACTCTTTCTTTTTTAATTTTTAGGATCCTTTGATTGTAGATAAACAAAATTAGGTGTTACATGTAAAATTAAAATTCTCTATGTTTAAGAATTAAAGGCTATAAGTAAAAAAACCGCTCATAGGAATTCTTCTGGTTTCCTGTTATCCTCTTGTATCTATCGCTGTTCAATCTTGCCTGGTGATAAACAAACCGAACAAACAGAGTCCTACTAATAGTAGATTGATGTTAATACTGACAGCAGAATTTTTTTTCTTGGTGGTTGATGCTCCACCTGTTGCAGGAGATTTAGTTGTAGATGTCGTTGTTGTGGTTGTCCCTGGAGCTTCTGTAAATACCAAACATACATTTGTCAAACGTTCAATTTGGTCAAGTAAAAAACTTACTTTTCATGTCTTGTGGCATGAGGAAAAAATCTGGTACGGGGTACCTCGGAATTTTTCTTTGTCACATCAGATTATCAGATTCTTTACGCTCATTCTCCCTGCTTCGGTCTCGCTTCGCTTGTCCTCAGAATGTAAAAGTCGTGAAATTTATACTGCGACACGTCTTCAGACTCGCTTCGCTCGTCTTCAGAAAGTAAATACATCCGCTTCTTTCCCAGCCGTCGCCCATCCAGACACTGATTATGCTTAACTTTTATGATCCAACAAAACTTATGGATATACATGTCGTAATGAAACGAAATTTGGTGTCCCTATTTATTACGAAAACGTATACACTTGAACTGAATTTCAACTCAATTAAAGGAGAGTTAACTCAATAATTTTTCGAGTTAATACAATTTTTTAAATAAAAGTACACAAGTCATTTGATAAAAATTTAATTAACGCTGATAATTTGGCTACATGCGTGCCAAATTTCAATCGGATCGCATGAGTTTTCCGCGTTTTATGATTCGAAAATTTTGTTGTCATTATTGCAGGTTAATGTCGTCATACAAAAATATTTTCTGGTTTGCACAAGTACATGTATATAATGATTTTTACAAAAAGTTTCAATTCTAGCAAAAATACACTGGGAGTTATTTATAACACCGATAACAAACACACCCAACAAACACACAGACACCGACAGCTTTGTGAAAACCACTTAGAATGTCTTAAAACACCTGAAACGGATAATTCAGGTGACATCCCGGTTTCGGATTTTTTTGCATACCCTGTACTTTTCATACCACGGTGCATTTATATACCTCCGATCAGGGGGGTTAACTTGAATGAGGAAAAGTTTGGATTCGATTATCGCAAGCTACTAAAAATAGCGCTGCAGCGGACTGGTGCGGACAACTCATGAACTAACCCCAATAGCTTTCCAAAAATGACTGATTATATTTTTATATTAAAATTTATAAATACCATGGCAATCTTGGTTATGACAGCTACATTTATTATTATTATAGAATGATTGTTTTCTGTATGTATTTTTTTCACAAAAACGGTTCGCCGTTGCATGTTCTGTATTTTAAAATTCAGAAACTAAAAGTAAATAGAAACCTCTTATAAACTTCCAGAGAACCTTACTGATGGCAGATAAGTAAATTTCATTTAATTAATTTATTAATTTAGTCGATTTATCAGGTAATTACATTAAATTACATGTTCGCATCTTGTCGATGTAATTAAAATACAGGCTGCATTAAATGCCAAAATCTATCTTTCACCTCGTGTAAACTTAAGCCACTATTTCATTATTACCTGATTGAATCAATTAAAATAATAAATTACTTGAATGAAAAACTTAAAAATAATCAGAAGCGTTCTGTGTAAGATTAAAGTGGTAGGGTTAGTGAGAAGTATAACTATACAAAGTATAAAAATTTCAAACTGACTGTGGGGAAAAAGCGGGAAATCAAGACACGCCCACTCAATTGAAAGGTAGGTCCCTCGCCGCGCTAGTGTCGACCGGAATCCAAATTTTTCCACCATTGAGTTGACAGTCTTACTGTTTATGTATCTATAGTCTCTGCCTCCGATATAAATAAGGAAAAGTAAGAAACAGAAACTGTCAAAACAGAAATTTGTTTATTCACTTGCTTTGCTCGACAAACGAATTTCCGATGCAAAAAATTCACACCGTAGTTCAATATTATGTTTAGATATTTTTTCTTATTCTGGGGGCCAAGCAGAATGTTCCGTGGTAAGAGCAAAAATATAGATATAAACATGTATTGTGATAAGGCATATATTATACTACTTCTAACATTTTCATTACTTTGTATGCTTTATATGTATATCTTTATCTATTGTAAAATTAGCTCTATTATATAAACTTTAATAATTCTTTATTTCACTTGGATATAAATTTATAGTAATATAATATTGTTTACTTTGAATTACCTGTAGGTTTTTCAGTAGGTTTATTCGTTGGTTTATCTGTTGGTTTATCCGTTGGTGTAATTGGTGGTGGCGTAGGTTGCATTGCGCTTGCACAATTAGCCGTTCCAATTATCCACAACTTAAAAACACATGTGTCCGTATCTTCGTCAAATTTCCAAAACCAAGACCAGCCACACGACATTTCTTTTGGCTGGCCTTTGTCACATAAATAGTATTTGGAACAGTCACCAGGGTAATATTTTTTGTAAACTCCGTCCGGATCATTACATATACCGTTTCCTGATGAGTAAGTTACTCCTAAACCTAAAAATTAAAGTTTTAAGATAATTAGATAGCCTCTCCAAAATACCTAATATATTTACCTACATATAATATCATCTAAGAATATATATTACCTATATTATATTTTATTAGGTCTAAAGGGATGAGTTTATGTTAGTGGCTATTTTAATAGAAAATAGAATGGCTGCATGCAGGAAGGCTACAAAGTTACTGCACCTCTTTGGCTAATCTTTTACGGTGTGTATGTATTACTTAATAATATCAGAATGATCCTCCTCAATTCATTTTTCATTCTGAAATTCGCTAAAAATCTAGAAATACGCAACTTTTTATAGAAACTTAATATACCTACGCACACACACACACATAAACACACACACACATACACACACACACACACACATATATATATATATGTATATTAATATTATATATATATATATATATATATATATATATATATATATATATATATATCATTTGATACTACCGGGTTTTGCAAAACATGAATAGTTGACGCAAATATTGGCCAAAGACAATGCAGAAGAAAGAAGCAAAAAGCGATGCATCTGGGAACTGTCATCATTCGACATTCGTCATCATTGATGGCTCGACACAGTGTCATGTCCCACTCTGTTTCGTTACGTCTAACTCATCAGGTCGCCGACAGAGCCTGAACTCACTCTGACCTTCAATTAATTCCGAAGAATGTAATGTGATGAGTTAGACGTAACGAAACAGAATGGGACATGACATAATGTCGTGCCATCAGTGATGACGAATGTCGAATGAGTTAATTTTTTTGCAAATACTCCTCATTTATACGTACGGCATAAATGAGAAAAGTAAAAATGGTTTCTAATACTATAATTATTTATTTATTAATGTACTTACAGAAGAAAACAACTAAGAATATTAAATTCTTCATGATTTTGATAATTTTCCTAATTTCTTCATTGAAGGTTTTGCAACTAAATTATCCAAAATAAAATTTCATATTAATGTTTTTATCTAATCTAATGTCGCGTGAAGTGCTCAATTAACAATACAATTTTTATGATTTTATTTAGTTTACAACCAAATTGAAATGATTAGAGATTATCAGATAAGTGTTGAATACTTCGTTGTTTATAAAATATTTCATTTTTATTTAACCATATCAGCAAAACGGGGATAAAACCTTTTTGATAATTTAATTAATTTTATTTTATGAGCATTTTTCAATTAATTATCAATCTATAAAAAATTTGCTATTTAGGAGTCTTTCTAAAATTAATTTTTGACTCTTGGTCGCTCCGCGGACTCGTCGCTTTGAGTCTCTTGTACACAGTTTTGTCATATTATTAGTCCTGTAAGTAACAAAAACTGCCTCGTCATTATCTGAATCTATTTGTTAAAAACCGTAACTTTAATATCGAAATCAACATATATATATATAAATATATATATATATATATATATTATATATATTATATTATATATATATATATATATATATAATATATATATATATCTGTGTGTGTTGATTCGATGATTAACAAAACCGATCCGGAGTCGATAAGACTTCTCAAAGTTAAAGTTCGCAAGTTCGAATCTTGATAGAGATGTTAATTTTGTATAGGCTTATGGCTTATTTTCACTTTTTAAGTTTATAACTTCAAAATAATTATAGCCCAAAGGTCCGCAAGCCGGGCGAATTTCCTTTAAATTGCGCACTTTCTTCCTTATCAATTCAATTTTCGCTTAAATTTTAGGTACATATTTAAAAGGTAATCACTTGTTATTTTTTTAATTCTTTCTACGAAAATGCGGTAATCAGTAGCATTAAATGAGCTTTAAATAAGTGCAAATGATGCTATGCGGTGTAGTGTATAATCTGTTTGGGATTAAACAATAATTTGCAACGTTACTGCTCTAGTTATTAAAAAAACCGAAAACTAGTTAGCTCTAGTTATATACCGAAAACTTCAGCAAAACTTGGATTGATATGTAAGAAAGCGCGCAATTAAAACTAAATTCGCCCGGCTTGCGGACCTCCGCGACGGAATTTATTTCTTTCACAATAGTGAAAATACCAAATGTGTTGTACGATGTGTGCTCTTCATATTCTCGAAAAATCCATTCGTATTAATGGAAAATTCTTTATGATTTCTGGGAGTAGTTTCAAATAAATAAAAATAGCTTAATTTAAGTAGTATATTTCTTTATTATCTTATATTCACTAATCTAATAACTAACAATTTGTAATAATTTACTTTGCATAAATATTTATCTATTCTAATTATGTTGTATCTATATTCTCTGAAGTGCCTCTCCATCCTCATATTTATTAATGATAACTGTTTCATATGCAGATTATATAGCCTTTATAGATTTTACTAAATAGGCTAACTGACTGATTATTGTCTTGACGATTCTTAATATTGAGGTGTTACACATGGCAGAAATCTTTATTATACAATGCGTCCTTATCATTTATTTCCTCAATATGATGGTTCTTTTTTCCTCTTCCATACAAAATTTTCTACCTAAAGGCAACTCTTAAAATTATTAAAAATTTTAATCATGGTCTATTAGAGTTCACTTCAATTGGATCCAAAGGAATGATGTATTTGTGAAAATCAGAAACATATTTAATCGAGTGATGTTTCTGCCTATCTGATACTAGATGTCTCTCGCAGAAACTTTGGATCCTGTGGCATGCTTCTATTAACTGTTCTTCTGGGACCGTTAGGACCAATCTTACGTAGCCTGGATAATCAAAGCACTGAAAATACATAGAATCTGGGTTAATATTGTATTAATGTTTGACAAGTAAATCTTAACACTCTTCATTGCTATTTTTGCTTTTTTGTATGGATAAGGTAGAGAAAAGAAGTACAAAATAGAGAAAATATTACATGTAATTCTTTTAACAAACGTTTCAAAAAGTTATCGATATTATGAAACCTCTATTAGATGCCTTTATTATTTACATGGCTGATATTTTAATATTTTATAAACCATAACTGATGTCTTTAATAGGTCTTGTACACCCTTTATGTACACCCTTTATGTAACTACCAACATTTAACTAACAACAACAGTAATTCTGTTACTAGAAATACTAGAAGATAGTTCTATTCTGTTACTAGAAAATACTAGAAACATTCAATATTTTTTTTACCTAAATTTGTATATGGAAATACACCATTTTTCAAGAATTGATTTATCTTCAATTCTTTATCTGATAAATATCATCTGATTTATCCCTATCTTATTGAGAAAATAATTAAATAAGTACAATAATAATACCTGTCCCGGAAGGCAGAAGACGGATTCTTCAGTTACCATCTCTTTTACAAATTCTAAATCATTTTGGAAATCAGGAAAACGAGACATCTCTATCCCGACCTGAAAATGCATTTTTCATCCTATTATCCAACATATGTAATGTTCAAGTACATGTTTAGGCTGCTTTCATACATTTAAGGTTTTAATTAATACATATTTTAATGTGAGCAAAAAATAATAATATTTACAATGGAATAACTTGTGCTTAAGTCCTTGCAAGGGACTTGTGCTTCGTCTTCAATGCCTTAATATATATAATGGTCTTAACACTGGGCTAATCATAAAACTATCAGCAAATATGACAATAAGTTAACATTTTGATTTAAATTTAAGGGAATATCCTATATAATAATTATCGTACCATCATGTACATAGCTCCTTGAGGCATTACTGGCTTCAATCCTTCTATTAAAGAAATCGCGTCATAAGCGATCCTTGCATGTTTCTGAAACAAAAAGGTTCAATTTAGAAATCGTGAGTGAACTTTCTATAGAAAAATTAGCATAACTTTCAATTTAAAACTTGGAAATAAATTATATTAAAAACTTTTTTTAATTATTTGTCATAAATTTTGGTGAGGCTTTGTAGTAGGATAGTGCTAGGGACTAGCAAAAGCTTTTCATTTATCCCTCTAATAAAAAATGAAAAGTTAGCTTACCTGGATAGTGTCAATTGTTGACTGGAAGAATGACTGGGGAGTAGTGGAAAGTATCTTTGGTATGGCTCCTTGTATCACTGTGCTGCTTCCTATGATTCTCTGGCTCAAACAGTTCAATCCTTTACGAATCTGCAACAATAAGTTTATTTCGTTATTTAATTGGTATTACTTTTAAAAGTAAATGTACAGTCACGAATGTAATGAACTAATTATATGTTATGAGTAATTATAATTATTATTAATAATGATTGTATATCTTATATGTAGTTCATTTTTTTAAATTTATCCCTAAGATATTTCTTTAAAATTTTTATTAAGGTCTTTTAAGTGAGTTTTTGAAAATTTAAAATGAATGATTACATCCTATAAATTTTTTATGAGACTTATTTATTTATTAAAGTTGCGAAGGCACATCCAGCTGCCCTGTATGCATGCAATTAAGCTATCAATTAGTTCATTTATTGTCCTCCACTGATCACTTTTATCAGTGTTCATATGCACTAAGAAAATGAATACACTGTATTCACTAAATTATGAATATATAAACAGTCATGAGTTATTACCTCGGCTCTGAAAACGTCATTTCTGTCGTGTATGATTATCCATCCCATCCTCCATCCTGGAATTAAGAACCTGAAAGGGATAAAATCATTTTAATAGATAAACTTGAACTACTGTTACTGCATAAAGATATATTAATAGAGAGGCCCTATTGGTTGAATTTTGAAACATCGAAAAAATAACCTGACCACCTTCGACTATCATTATAATCAAATAAACAAAACAAATTTTTAGTGACTTCTAGCAAAACGCTGAAAATGTATATCAAAACACAAACAATGTGCGAGAAGCTGAAAACAATTGATTCATTATAACATTAAATCACTCTTAGAAAAGGTTTCAATGAGGTTACACAGAGCCCCTGAGAGCCCCTAAATGATGTTTTAGGACTCTTAATGTATTGAGATGGGCTATGCCCCCTCTAGTATATATATCTCTATATGGTTTACAGTTACAATTTTTACTTTGTGACATCAGGGTATTACTGACCTATCTCATTCACAAATTGAAACTATATTAATCAATTTCACTACCTTTTGGTTAGTCCACTACAAGATAAGATTGGCACATCTGCTGAAACTGACGCTATTGGTATAAATGTTTCTCCTCGAAATACCTGTGAATCCAAATAAAAATTCTTTTAGTTCATTATACAAACCGGGTACTCAAAATTAAAAAATAGGGTTGTACTTAAAATTTAATTAGCAAATATTATATAATTTTAATATTTAAGGAAACATTGTGTTATCTTCATCTTCTTTAACAGAGTGATTTATGTCTCATATTAAACTATGTCTCTTATGAAACATAACTGAAACTCCCAATACCAGCTGATTCTCCAGTGCGTTTTCTTGTTGTGGTTTCAAAATTGAGTAAACCTTTCTGTATAGTCTTTTAATTAAAATATTAGATAATCTTAATATTGTTTCAGTCTATTGGCGAGTTTGCTGTACAGACATGAGAAACAAGAGAAAGCTAATACTCAGGATGAAGAAAGATGCCATTAAAATATAATATCCTCGGGGGTTATTATATGTTTGTATTTTGTATCGCCTTACCAAGTGTTCGTATATTTCATCTGCTATAATGGGTAAGTAATGTTTTGACGCTACTGCGACAATATCTTCCAAATGAGATTTAGAAAAGACAGATCCACAAGGGTTTGAAGGGTTATTGACTAGTATGGCTGCTGTGTCTTGATCTATCTGAGATTCCATATGCTTCAGATCAATCTCCCATCCTCGCTCAGGCTGAAATAAAATAATAAAACCTAATAAAAATCAAATTTGAATAAACGAACTAAAATATATTTCTACTTTCACTAATCATATTACTCAGTATATAGACTCAGTATTGATCCCAAAGCCAACTTGTATGAGGAAAATTACTAATAACTAATTCACGGATTACTATATAGCTCTTTATTATCTATTACGTCTCAGTGACTGGACAACAGGTTGACCTGTATGATCTTTACATAATTATAATACAATCTGACTGTAAAATTTTAAATATTAAATTTAGGCATAATTCAGTAAAGTGATAGAAGACAGAAATGTAGTTGTCTCCTCTTGTATCTTCCTCGAATCAAGTTGCTTCTTGATTGGTTCGTCTCATTAGATGTCAATAAATCCTCACGAAAATGCTTAATAGGTGATTTATTATAAACGGACAAATAAACGCTCAAATGCTC
>JACMZG010001863.1:19202868-19205368 GCA_018340805.1 Microvelia longipes | reverse complement strand
AGAAATAAAGTCAACGGTGATTTGTATATAAAGCTCCTGCAGGAGGCAAGGTTACCCAAACTTGGTTTAAACTTTGACAACTTTTATTTAATATTCCAGTTCACTCATTTTCCAGTTTAGTTATAATTTGCGCCATGCGTATTTTTTTTGGAAATTCACAAAAAAGCATTTTTACACGCTCATAATGTAAAATTGAAATTCTTTCCCTGAAGGACACCTTTCATTATAGAAGTCATGGTATACTGTGTCAATATGTTTAATATAAACCGCCATTTAAATATAAACTGCCATTTAAATATAAACCGCCATTTAAACATAAACCGCCATTTAAATATAAACTGCCATTTAAATATAACTGCTATTTAAATATAAATAGACATTTAAATATAAACCACTATTTAAATATTTAAAAATAAACCTCTATAATACTTAATATTAACACTTCATACAAATGTGAAAACATGAACAATTTAGTAATCAAGAATCAATCTAAGAATATGCAGATAAAGATGGTCCACAGATTTATTATTTCACACAAGAAAATGTTAGTTCCGTTGCCAGTTAACAGGAGCGCTAGCATGTAATTTGGTAGTTTCACTTTACCACGAGAATACGCTCCTTTCTTGCTTTATTAATTAATCCTACTATTGTTTTTTTTATAATAATGCCGAATTTCATTTAGGTAATGGTGATAAATAATAAGATGATTTTATTATAATTACTTAGAAGTCCTCGGCCTCTCGGTCGCTGAGCGGCGTCGGAACTTGGGACCGCTTTGCGGCCTCCGCGCCACCCTGTGGCCGCTTAGCACCCACATGGTTGTTTTCCTTTATAGTTTGACATATAACTAGTTACTGTTATATCAACTTGTCATAAAAGTGACATATTGCCACGATATAAGTGAATATTCAAATGTATTAGTCAAAAAACGTGATTTGTTTACATTATGTTATATATTTCAATCAATAAAACCGAAACTTAAACTGATAGTTAGATGTAACTTCGTATTTTTGTTAACCATATGTAGTAGTACATGTGTTTTAAAGATTTGTGATATTTTAAAATGTTTGTGGGGAAATTATTTTGGGTTAATGACACATATATTTCTTAAACAATAGGGTTCATGACATTATCAAGGTTGATTTTTGTATTAAGTTTTAATTTAATCTGAGAAAGCGTTCAAATGTTATTGCATCCCATAGAAACGTCTTGGAACAATATATCGTACATACATTCATACACACTACACACTCACATACACACTACACACTCACATACACCTCTAAATCCTCTAACCACCCGGTGACCCCAACCGAATAGGCTAAATTTTTATTTGCTAAAAGAGGGATTGTTTTTATGGCATGGAGGACTAGCTTCAGAATAGCGGCTAGAGACCAGCACCGAGTTTACTCCTACCTTCTATCTGACGCTTTGGTATACTTTCCGACATTCTATATACCTATTGTAGACTTTGATATCAATACAAGAAATATGTATTATATGTTGATACATTTTTTCTGACGTAATTAACCGACTAATATACAAGACTAACAAATGTGCTGTGTTTCATCTTATTATCAGCATTATTTCAATTTATATCAAGTGATATTGTTGATAATTTTTAAAAATTGATAACTTAGGCAGCTTTCAAGCATCGTACAGCAATATAAATTTGGTCATTTCCATATTCTGAGGACGGGCGTAGCATGGTTTAAGTAGCGCTAATAAGCGTAGAGAATACGATATGTTGAGGAAATGATCAGAGGTACCCATTTTTACTTTTTCTCAATTACGTATACCGTAGGTATATAGGAAAAATATTGTGTTTGCAAAAGAATCCGAAGCCGGGATGCCATTATCAGTTTCAGGTGTTTTAAAGACCTCGACTGGTTTTCACAAAGTTGTCTGACTATATGTGTGCCTGATATCATCCTAGTGTATTTGTGCTAGAGAGTTGAGACTATGTAAAAAAATAAGTCTATAGCTATCATAAAAATATTTTTTATGATGTCATTAACCCGCAATAACGACTCAGCGAAAATTTCTAAAAATTCTAATCCGCTGACAAATGATGCGATCGGATTGAGATTTGGTTCGCATGACGCAATATATGCCAAGTTTCATCTCATTATCAGCATTAGTTCAATTTTTCATTAATGTTTTGCGTACGTTCCTTATAAAATCGGAAAATACCCGATTTTTATCTACTTCAATCTACTTAGTAGGTTTTAATTTTTAATTGGTGAGTTATGAACTAATAATTTATCTTAAATAGTTTATAGGATCAGCTATTATTATTAACGCGTATTAAAACTCAGTTCTAATCAAAGAATAAGCTCGTCTAACATGTGCTATTAATGGATCTATAGGACAAGATAATATATGTGGCGCTAGGGAGTGTGTGCGTCTTAGTATCACGCCACCCTGGCCAGACCAGTCTTGACCAGCCGCATCGCAAACAGGATCCAGTTGTTTTGCATATTCAACTGGAATTTATCCA
>JACMZG010001863.1:19180365-19202858 GCA_018340805.1 Microvelia longipes | reverse complement strand
GTGAACCATTTTATGACGTAGAAACCTTGCTTGAGCCTGTTCAAATTTGACGCGGTTTATTTTGCTTCTGCAATTTATATCCTACTTTGTATTCACAATTGCTCCTTCATCAATTGAATAGACATATATGTAATCCAATTTACTATCAACTTAAGATCAATAGTAATTTTTTCTTCCTTACAAAACCTAACTTAAACTGACTATGATTGAGATCTTAAATTTCTTGACTATATTCTTACACTAAATCTTCACGTTGAAACATTTTAAAAGCTTAGAGTATATTTATTTGGAAAAAAAAAAATTACAACTGAAGTGCAAAAATATATTTAGTGCATAATTTAGGAATTTATACTTCACTCGATGAAAATGTTCCCGCATCCTGATAAGATAGCTTAATAAGTGGAGTCCACATGACGAGGTTATGTCCTGGTTTGAACACTCTAAAGCCTAAACTCTAAATTTTCTCGAACTTAATAAATTTAATGATATACTTACTTAAGCATGATAATATAAATTACCTCCCACTCAAAACTAAAGAGCGATTTCATAAAAATTTGATAGATTTAAACGCTTAAGGTCTATTAATTTTTAATAAGCTATGACTTAATTTGTAACTGGCGAATTTTTTTACAAAACGTCTCAGTCACTATATTTATTTGAAATAGGTCTGCAAACTTTTAACTTTATTCGAAAATGATTACTTATAATTTAAATTCGCTAATTATGGAATAGTTTAATTATTTGTTTATTGTTATAACGTTGTGAAATTATTGTGTTATCTATTTTTATCTTTATCCTTTGATTATAATATTCATTAGGGTTTTCAATGAAACATTGAAACTTATATGACGTAACATAACGTATATATTTTTGTAGCATAGAATGACGAAACAGGACTTTAGCCTACAAAATATATACGCTCTAACATGTTTTAATCCTAATTTATTCTAACGTGAAAGGAATCAGTTATTGACTTGGATGAAAAACTTTTGTTTCCAGAAGATTTCATAATAAACAAAACAAAATATGTAACTAATGGAATTAACCATGACATAAAAATTTGTGACCATGATCCATTTTGTCTAATTTAGAACATTTTTTACCTGCATTTTTTGTAATTAATTATTATGAATTATTGTTTTGTAACTAAACGATTCCGTCTACTTTTAATACTATCATAATTAAAATTGCTTCCTCATTGGTCGTAAATAGGAATTCAATTACTACGTACACACGGCGTAATTCTCTCAATACTATTCGGTTCTATCACCAAATTAGTTTAATCGATAGAGTACGATAACGTAACGAAACCCGTCAAAACATCTCGTCTTTTATTGTGAAGATAAACTCGGGTCATCTGGTGAAAACCACGGTTTTGTTCCCATATACTGACTTTGCTCGATGCTTAACATTAGTGATCCAATAAAGAACGTAGATACTTGGCGTATTGAAATGAAACTTTGTAAACTTATTTACTCCCTAGAATGAGGGAAGCACTTGTACCAAATTTCAACTCAATTAGTATAGATAATTTTTATAAAAAAGCGTATTCGTGTCATTCGATAAAAATGATACTAATGCTGAAAAGGAGATGAAACTCGACAAATATGTTATTATTATAAATGACTACATGTGTACTGAATTTCAAATCGATCAAAATAATTTTCCACCCTTTTGAATTTTTTGCTCAGTCATATAATGAACTCATAAAAAATTATTTTCCGGAAAGCAAAACTGTACCAAGTTTTGGACCAAGTTTCAAACTCTAGCTTAATCATACTGGGAGCTACTGTGATAACAGACTCCTTGAAGACCTGAAACAGATAATTCAGGTGTAATCCTAGTTTTATACAAAAATAATATTTTTGCATATCTATGGTATTAAATAAGGAAACGTAAAACGTAATATCTTAAAAGCTATTTGTTAATCTTAAGTAAACTAATTGTTCGTTAGAAATGTTATGTCAATACGATCGCTTCTGAAGGTTCTTGCAGCGTATCGGTGGAGTTGACTGGATTCCATCTCTTTCCATTAATGGATAGTTGGTTGATAGATTCCATTCCATTCTCTCCGCATGGTTCGTACATCGTATTTGACATTTGCATTTAATACGATCCGCGGATTTAATTCGCTATGTGTACGTGGTTCATGTTTAACTTGGAAATCTGCAATACTCTAAAGCCCTCAAACGTTTTAGATATCTGTATCCATAGTTACATCAATATCTATGACATTATACTCGATGATACTATGGCATTACAGATACAAGACATTATACATGATATCTTACCTAAACAGCAATTTAACAATAATGAATGAGATTATAAAATATAATTCAAACAATGTAAATTTTAAATAAATTTAATAAAAAAAAATAAAAACTTTATGGGGTATAATTCATTAAAGCTAAAATATGACAAGATTTAATCTTATTAAAATAGTAAGCATTTGGAAATTCGCTAATGTGTATTAATGTAATCCGATGCGTAGTATTAAAACTAGTGGCTTCATTTCGGCAGCCAAAGTATTTATACTTCATCTTGAGTATTCTACTTCAAGTTGAAAAAGAAAATTCACTAGAAAGATGCTCGTTCGTTGAAAGTCTAATCTCAGTCTAACGTTATAATTTTTTCAGCATATCACTTATATCGTGTTCGTATAGAGCTAGTAGGAACATTATGCCTCCTCCGATGAACATTCCGAGAAGTTGGAATATTAATATCGTTATTACATCTTTCCCTTTTCCTTTTCTTCGGTTCTTGTGCAATTCAGGTATCTGAAACCAAGATAAAGGCTAGTTATGTAATCGGTGCAGTAAAATGTTCCAAAGGTTCAGGAATCAATTGTCCAACCCTGTTATCCCTGATCTGAAAGTATCATGTTCTGCATTACTTGGAGTAATCGTACTAACTTAACTAGATAGTATAATGTTCCTTGGAACTGGACGTTAGCTAAAATTAAATAAGATTAATTCAAGTTATAGTATGTTTATTGTATTGCTGGCTTCCAAAGCTAAGAGTAATAATGATTCTTGGTTCAGGGATTCACGCAAAACTAGGCCTAAAACTGAGTTCTAGGTCTAGAATTTTAGACTCTAGTGTAAACAGTGCGAAGTAGCTTTCCCCTGTCTTGATTCAAACATTCGACCTTATCATTCAGCGCAGCTCTTGCACGGAACCACTGACGTGAGAACTAATTGCTCCATTTAGCCTTTTATTTCTGCTATGCTGCATCAATGCTTGCATGGCATAAATGCTATTCGTTTCCTAACTTTGAGTTTATAACAAATATAACAATTATATTTACAGAAATTATAATAATACCTGTTTAGAACCTTAGAGCGCTTCTGGGATAACCCTTGTGTAAATCACCTTAGGTTGTATTGACAACCATTGCGCTCCAAGTGTATTTTAAAGTTTGTAATTTTTTACTACAGAAATCTGAGATATGTACCCCAGACCCTCTAGGTGTCAAATGACAGTATAAATATTGAACGCTTTAACGACCTTGACCACGGAGGTGGTAGGACATTAAAATAGTTAATTAAATAAACATTACCAAATCCCCTAGGCCTATGTATAGGAAGGACCCAGCAGCTACACAGTATATCCAACTTGTTGCCGACTCAAGGCTTCCCATCATTACTCCAATAGTCATTCCTATAAAGCTGAGTACTGATGATACTACATTGTAAAACAAAGCCTGTTTCACCGTCATACCACTTTTAAGTAACACAGCAAAGTCACCTTAAACAGTTGAACAAATATTCTATAGGTTTAGCATCTTTGTAAGAAGGTAGACCTCATTTTTCTTCCCTTGGATTGGACATTTTATCATTTTAAGAAATGTGCTCTTCAAGTTTTACACACGTGGTTGAAATCAGTTGACAGCATTGGAAAAGTGTGTTGAGGAACCAATGTGGTTAGCCTGGGCACTCCTGATCTAGGAGTGTCTTCGTTAGCTTCTTCCCATTATTTTCCCTCCCTGCCCACTGATTTTAGCCGGGGGGGTTATACTATAACAGGGAATCACATATTTCAAGAATACTAAAATTTGTGCGATTACATATGTATGATTTTTAGCGTGCGCAATCGTATGACAGCCTCCACTCTGGATAGGCATACCATAGTTTATAATTTATAAATTTTTATAAACTATATCAAACCAAAATATTTGGTTTGAAGTAAAATACAAAATGTGTCATGTTTTCCAGGCTTGCTCTAAAATCGGAAGAGGGGGTAAAAAAATGCCAAAACTTTGAAAACGGAAAGGTTTCTTTTGCGTCCGGTCTGTGTTTATTTCAAATAAAACCTGTTGGAGGAAACCATTTGTTCCATGCAGTCTTTTAAAAATTATTTCGTTATTTTTAATACCTATTTCGTGAGGTAGTTCATGAGAAAGTACTGCTATAGCTGTAGCCAGCCCTGAAACTAAATCAGCTCGAAATGCAGCACCGACTGCCAGTCCATCAGTGAGGTTGTGCAGTCCATCCCCACTGACTATCATCCATGCTACACTTTGCACTCCGTCGCTGCCATGACTATGACCATGCTCTTCTTCTAAAATTAAAAAATACTATATGTACCTTGTGGCTGGCTTACAGATTAACAGCTTAAAAAGTTATGTAAAATTATAATTTCTCTTCTCTTCTGGTATTAAATTGTAGGGTACTTAATTTTTAGGGTAAGTTTTATGAAGTTTAAGGGCTTCCGGTGGTGACAATGTTAATGTAGATGATGAATCCAACGTTTCGCTTCACTGTGTGACACATCTTCAGGGACATAGGACATCATAGATGAACACTCTATTTTCTTACAAAACTGATTTGAGTTAATTTTAGATTAACTTCATTGAACATAGTGTGTTCATTTATGATGTCCTACACCGCTTTAAAAGCTTACTGCAGTAAAAGGGATACGTTGGATTCTTCTTCTAAATTGACGCTTTTATTGTGCTGACGTAGTTTATTTCCTGTTTGTTTTATCTTTTAACAGTACCTGTGTATCAGCCGATGACTTTTAAGAATAATTTGTTGCATTAAATCTATATTAAAATTAAAGAGGATTTTTACTTAACGGAAACTACCTCAGGTGGGAACTATCCGGTATTTAAAGTATTAAACATAATAACTATTAATATAAAATTATTGCAAATTTTGACCTTCTGTTTTAAAACGGCTTCCTTGCATTTACCCATAAACGTTTCCCCAATATGACAAGGTCTCAAGGTCTCGTACCTTTTTTTGGATCCACCTAAGTGCTACGATGATAACAGACACACACACACATACAGACCGACAACTTTGTAAATACCACTCAGGATGCCATAAAAACTCCTGAAACGGATAATTCAGGTGACTTTTCGGTTTCGAAGTCATTTGCAAACACAATACTTTTCTATATACCAACAGTATAAATTCTTATATATAGGAAAGTAAAAATTAACGTAAGTAAATACATTTATTAGGTTTCAATATGGCATATACCGAATTTAGTGCTATTCTGATACATATTGTAGCTGTAGTCAAAATAGAACTTTCGTGTGATAAAAATAGAACTACGTAACGTCACAAGGTCAAAAGGAAAAAATATGAATAAAAAAAGATAAGATGACGAACTTGATGATTCACAATAAATTTAAAAAATATACTATTTTAATCAGTAATAAAAATTGTGCATTATATGTCGAGGTGTTTTACACTTAAGGTCCTACTGCCTTAAGTTTTATCGTATAAATAATAATGTCCATGATCATATTTGACAGCCAGTTTTTTTGTTAGTGTACTTATTTATAAACCACTTATTTACCAACTAAAAGTTTAATTGCTATGGAATTTCCACTCCTAATTCATTTTAAGTTTCGCTATCTGATGATATGTCGAACGTCAAAAAGCAGTTAAAAAAATATACATAGGCCGTTGAATTACAAAATTTAATAATCAATATTTTCAAAACGGCGACCAATATCAACAGTTTTGTGGATTGATTGACCACCTATTGATGTACGTACATAGTGTTAAAGTTCAATACTATCGGTAAAATTTCTAATTATTGGTTTTTTAGGGTGAACACAATACTATTAAAAAGGTTTTATATACCTCTAAGTAAAGAAGGAATTAAAGAATCAGCTACCGTCGATACTTGCTGTTTATATAATAACCGGAATATCCCTTTACCGGTTATGTCAAAGCATCACAACGTCAAATGACTCAATCGCACACATTGACTTCTTAGGGCCACGACCCTAACTCAAGTAAATACTTCCTAATCTCTATCCTGTCCTTATCCCTTCCTTATCTTTAGAGGGCTCGTCGAGCTCATCATTCAGTGGATGTTATTCAATGATATAATTTACTGTTATTCACTGATATTGAGAACTCAATATACTGCTGATAACGGTGTTAAGCAGGAAACCGATCAGCTATCGACGATAGCTGATTATTGAATTGAACACTTTTTTCTTGTACCAACGAAGTAGGAGAGGAAAAGTAAAAAAGTACATTTAGACACCATAAAAAGAATAAAAAGTCCAGATTTTTAGGTGCAGGTATATAAAAATGTTAAGATTTAACCTAATATAATTGTGCGAGAGACAACTATTCATGTTTTGAAAAACTCCGTAGTATCAAATAATAGATGTAAAAGATTTATCACAAAATTATTAAAGGAAATTCCATTCTGTGATTCTTTACACTTTGACATAGCTTGACAAAAGTTATGCACTTTTATGTCATGGTTATCCCAAAATAAAACTTTGTAGAGATTTTAAAAACAATATGCATAATAATAATAAAAAGAATTATTTTTTTTAAAATTTTAATAAATTGACTTTTTAAAGTATTTGAAGTTTTATTTTATATTTGCGTATCATATAAAATAAAAAATTATAAGTAGAATCAATTTGAAAGCACAAATTTTAAGCTTTTAAAAACAATTAAGATGAAAATGCATGAATACAATGAACATTTTAGATAAAGTTTGTTTGTAGTCAAAATGTCGAAAAGTGAGAAAGTTCGGAAATAAAACATGTACTGCGTCACTCATGAGCTTAAAATCTGGATTTTCTCCTTTTTATGGTGCCTTCCTGTAGGCGACATTGTATTAGAATTGGTTCTAATGCTGGTCCCGTTCACAAAAGTACAAGTCTTGTAGTTACAAAAATTATAAAAAACAACTTGTAATGACAAATTTGGGTGTACAAAGGATACATTTGTTATTTTGTAGCATTTTTCAAATTTAATAAGCAACATTTCTTGTTTATTACAATACTTGTATCATTCAATAGTAAAATTTCTCCAGTCCAAACCTTGGTAGACTGAGTTACAAGTTCATTTTATTAATTAAAAACTTAATTTGTATCGCAAACTTAGTTTAATAGTAATCTAGTGCTCAATATGAGTTTGTGAAACTTTTTTTATAAATATTACTTCTCTTATTTTAGAAATAATTTACTTATATGAATGGAACTGGGTTTTAATAATATTTTGACGCATTGTTTACAAAAACTCTTGTAGGTTACAATAAATTGTAATGATATTCGTGAAACGTTTAATTTTGATACAAAATGTTTGTACAATAGTTTGTCATTTTCGTGGAGGAAATGATCAAATTTGATTGGAGTTTGACACAAATATGCTCGTTTCCTAGGAGATCTAAGACAAAACTTGCAACATACTAATGTTTTTTAATAAAAATGTATGAAAATCGCTAATAATTACTAGTCTACATTTGTACATTAGTGGAACAAATTTCATACAATTATTAGTAAACTTGTGGCTATTTACTTGTAGTATACGAGATTTGTACTTTCGTCAAACGGGGCCCTAAATGCTCTGAAAAATCATTCCTCACCATGATCACTTTCTTCTATGTCCTTAGAGAATACTTTAGCGTAGTCCATCTCTTCGCAAGCCAATTTATTTTTCTTCTTCTTCTCTTTTCTCTTCTGTTTCTGAAATTTTAGGTTTTAATCAGTTTATTTTTATTGTTCGAGTGAATTATTTTTATATGGTAGAAAATAATCAAATTGTATACTTACATATTCGTGAATGATGTGTATGACGGCTTCAACTACGAAAAAGCCTATAAGCGAGAGGTAAGCTGTCGATGACATAAGCAATGTCTGCTCATTTTCCTCTACTCCGTAGGCCTGTAAGAAATAAAATCTCATGAATTCACACACATAATTATTTTAATTCAAAAATTGTGGCACAACCCTTAATAAAAATAAATTAGCGATCTTATATTATCTAAAGTCAATTTATTATTAGTTGTGGTAATAATAGAAATAAAAAGTACGCAAGGAATATGATCACCAAGCTAATGGGTGACGTCGTTTGAGCCATTTTGATTTTCCTCTAGATTTTAAGATAGATATTTAGGATTTGTATTTATTTTAATCTTCTTGCACTTTTAAATACGTACTAAGAGCATTTAGAGTTGAACATTCCTACTTGTTTTATAATATGGAACTCTAAAATCTTTCTCGTACGAATCGTATGGAACATAGTGCAGTTTCAGGTCCATCACATTAATAGAAGGTTCTGGCTGGGATCAAATCCTGATGGGATCGGGAACCTGCGGTTGTAAAAGTAGTTCCAACTAAAAAATTTACTAAATAAGAAATTCAACAGTGAGGTGTTATGGTTAGGTCAGTGGTTCTCAACACTGGCCGCCCTCAACAGGAGGCGATATCGCCCTCGTGGGCGATGTATAAGGCTAGCAGCTAAAATCATAATATACTCAATTTAAATAAAAAGAAGCAGATGACATAATTTCGCTTGTAGATCATAAATGTCACCAATCTTCAAAATTTGCAAGGGGTATCAAACTTTAATTTAAAATTCATTTTTAGAGGAATTCCGAGGTTGCCGACAGTATCCTACGGCATTTTATTTATAAAATATTTATCTGTTCTGCTCGTTCCCACGCATCATTAACAACTAATAGTCTCACTTGGCCTGCCTCCGTTTAACCAGTTTCATCAGCTCCTCTTGTATCACCAGACTCTATGGAGGCTCTAGTCTGAGCCTCCAGAGAACTCCGACACTGGGTTTTATTAAAATAGTTTGTATTATGGGATTTAATGTAATTATTTGGAATGAAAA
The DNA here is from genome assembly GCA_018340805.1 of Microvelia longipes. Lineage (NCBI taxonomy): Eukaryota > Metazoa > Arthropoda > Insecta > Hemiptera > Veliidae > Microvelia > Microvelia longipes. The sequence continues at coordinate 19,193,751 of JACMZG010001863.1, read as the reverse complement.
GACATTGCAGCACAGTTTTAAGGCGATAAGGGGGAAGACTTTCCATTTATATTTAATTGCTGTATTATAGGCACTGTTTTGTCTTATCTTATACACTCTACGTATTCCATTACCTAAAACTTATAAAACTTTGCCATGCACGTGTTGTAAACAATATTCTGATTAAATTTAAATCCGCAATTATAGTAAATTTTCATAATTGTATCATTCTAAAAAAATATGTTTGCTTTTTCCGTATACCTACTACCGTAGGTATATAGGAGAAGTATTGTATTTAATATCAGAAGATTTAACCTTAATCATCAGTTTCAGGCACTTTTATGACGTACTGAGTAGGTTTCTTCACGCTGTCTGTCTGTGTCACGCATAACTCCCACTTTGTAACCGCTAGTGAAACAAAACTTTGAACTAAAATCGGACATAAGCTCAAAAGTGCTGCAGGAAAGATATTTTTTAGACCATTTTAGACCATTTAAACCTATTTTGCACTTATTCGAAAATTTAACTAATCGAATTGAAATTTTATAGAATTTAGGGTTTCTGTGTTTTTTCTGCGAGGTAAATAAATCCTCCATATTTGATTCCGTTATTTTTTCTCCTTTTGACTAATATTTTATTTTGAATTTATAATACGAGCTATAACCCTCAAACTGTTTTTTCACGTATAGGATATCGTAGTGTTTAGTTAGGTGAAGGTGAAATATATATTGAAATATGTATTATATATATTATATAACTCCAATACGCAAAATTATGTATAAAAGTTATTTATATAACCACAGGTGAAAATTGGTTAGTTAAAGATATTTTAGAATTTTCCGCATTGCTTGATTGAGTAGCTATCTACTGTAGTGCTCTCCTAAGTTTTAATTAACTTAGTTGAAACACCTTAATTGTTGGGTTACTTCATTAATATACAGTCGAACGTAGCGAGACCGAAGTATTAACTCTCTTTTTCTGTATTAACTTCATAATTCTGATGTTAAGTATAGTACGACTTAAGTACAATCAATTTATGCTTTATGTAAACATTCTGAGGATAAGCGAAGCGAGTCAAAGTTTGTGAGGACAAGTACCGAGGTACCCATGCCCGATATTTTTCTTTAATTTTGTTATATATTACATGTGGCAGAAGGTGGAGAAGAGCATCACCGCACAATGTTCCTACTGCTACAGCTACCAGGGTCGAGAGGAGATGATGGAATACTTGTCGTTGTAGATAGGGTACGATGGAGACTCCTATCATTCCTGCTATACTGATGGCTAAAATGCTCAAACTTGCTCCAACCCAAGCTGTAAAGAACGCATTTAAAATTATTATTTTAAAGAGTTATACATTTGCTGTCCATGCTAATGTTTAAGTACGTACTTACATAAACATCAGTATTGTAACTTTTTCCGTTTCTACATTTGCGTTTAATTTTAGTGTTAACTGCTTCAAGTGAACAGGCTTGCTTTAAACTTTAAACATAGCTACAATTATGGTCTTATCAATCCAATTTATCAGTTGTGAAATAACCGACCACCTCTTGTAATATACTGGTGCGAACGACTGACGAACTGCTTAAATCAGATTATAATTATTCTCGGCATGTTTAAACACATGTATATTCCAAGGTTCTTTTAGTGGATTACGCGCTAAATCGATTAGCCTTATAACAAATTTACCTCGTCGAGGATAAAACAAATAAAGAAGAATCGATCACAAAACATATGTCAAAAATAAACTGCACATGCTTGATACGAACTGCGCATGCTTAAAATAATTGCATTAACTGCTCAGGACTTAATTTTAGGGGCAAACATACCTTCTGTCGAAAGGTTTCTTTATGTAGGTTATAAACAAATGATTCAAAGTAGTACATTTTATTTTGCTTGTTACCGCCTCGTTTGTAAAATTTTTATTGGTTGGTCATTTAAATGTTTTATTTGCCTTTCAGAGTTAAACTCTGATTTAATATACGTTAAACTCGATTTATTCTTGTTCCATAACCGTTAAGATACATACACTACATTACCGTTTCGCGCCTTTAGCTACAACCATGTTACGGAGCCTTCCCTAAGTTACTTAGGTAAGAGGACTTACCTAAGTTTACTTCTATTTCTCTATCTCTTACGACGTTCATGGGGTCAGTATAGTTTCCTTACCGTGTTATTTCTTTTAGTTTAAATTCTTCATATATTCCAATACACAAAAGTAAATCAAGGTATGCTTAATTTTAATAATTTGTATTATACCATACAATAACTAAGTAATTCTGTGTAAAAGCCTCGATAGAGGTCCTCTATGGTAACTATAGACGCGGCTTTGGCCAGATGCAATCATGTTTGAGTTTTTTTAGCTAACGTGCTGATTATTCACCAGAAGCAGAAATTAACTTGATACTTGTTCAAACTTTTCAATGTCACTGTTTAAAAAAAAGATATTGAGTTTTTATTCCAATATTTTCTTGTTTCCTAAAATAAGAGCCTATTAAAAAAAAAATAATGGCCAGAATCAAATGAATTAGTTACAATAATATTTTATAGTCATACCAAATTTTAACTCCAAATTATGTATTTTCAATCTAAGTGTGAAACGAATATAGTTTTTCCGGTAGTCGGTTCCAACTGTGTTACACTAAATTTAATGTTATTTTAGGATGGATTTAATGATATAAGTGTGACCATTATATTCTCTTAAACCTAATGTAGACGGAAAACACGACATATTTAACACCTAAACAGTCAAAGAAGCTTACCATTATCAGGAGAACTCATTTTATTACTAACAATTCTATTCGACGGTTTATAAGTTTATTATAGAAAATCACTAAATGTAGAAAAAAGTAAATTCATAATTTATACTGAGTGGGCGTTTAGAGATAAAACTAAACAATTTGACCAGTGGAATAAAATTACGAAAAAAATGATATGCACAAAGTTCCCCCTAAGATAGAAAATTTAATTATTGTAATAAAATATTAAATTTTATGACACAATATTGCTTAAATTTCCCTGGGTTCAATACGGCTTGATTGCCTGGCTTATTTCCTCCCCACTCTTGTTACTAAATAACTATGTGCTTTCTTATTCCTTATATTTATAAATTATATTTACTACATGATAAGCAAAAAAATAAGTAGTGTTACAAAACGGACCATTGTTTGTTTTGCAACACTGCAAGCATTTTCAACCTATTTCTAATCTTGATTAGTCCTAATTTAAATTTCCTACCTTGGATATTTAACCCATTACCTACCTTGAATGTTCTTAATTTAAATATTGGATCCTAAATGTGTTAAAATAGACTAGCTCACTTCATAAAAAACATATTGGTTGCTTTTTTCAACTTAAACTCAATTTGTTCCTATTTATTTATTTGTTAGTAATATCCTTAACACTATGGTCTTCCATATAGACAAACAGATAAAGTAGACTAAGACTACACTGATGAGAATTTAAAACAAAAATTATATGATAAATATGTTCTTATTTTGTTATAGTTATTACCTTGAGCTGTTTGTGATTGTTTGATAGAATTTGGAAATTGAAGTAGTACGTCTGGAGTCAAACAAGCTCTTCTATCTAGCTGGTAAACAATGGCAGGGCAGATCCGCATAAAGCCCTGGTGTGTGATGGATACTCTGTGACCAGGCTCCAACCCATACAGGGACAGTAAGCTTTCAGGGCTAAGGCACTTTTCTTCTATTCCTGTTTCTAGAAATTCCGAATTAAAAGAAAAATTATTAGGTTCATTAATAGAAAACAGAATATTTAAAAGAAAGCTTAGTTTATTAAAGTCAGGCACTTTTTCAGATGTTTACTACTTTATGATAAGACCTTCTTCACTTTGCTGCCTCCTTCCCCAGTAACTTTTTTAGTTGGTTTCCTTAGTTTTCTTTAGTTGGTTAACTTTTTAAGTTAGTTTGTATCACGAACGATTAAGTTCACTGATTATGTATTTTTATTTATAAAAAAGTATAAAGTCAGTATTCACTTAACCAAACAATTTAGGAGTAACTATCCAAAGAAGTATTATAAGTATGTTGATTTTTCCAAATAAGGGGGTTTACTGTTCCCATTGACTTTTTATTTTTTCGGAATAAATGTAAATACATCGTCATACCTCGAAATTGTATGAGGTATGCTTCATAAAATACTTGTTTCGTTGCACTAAAAAAAAATCAATTTCACTTATTCTACTTTGCGGCTCCGTATCCTTCCGTCGACAAATCGTTCCATCGACAAATAATTTGAGTATGTCGACGGAACGAATCGGGTTGTTGCGTCGATAAATCGGTTGTTGACAAATTTTTCCGTCGACGGAGTGATTTGTCGACGGAACGAAATCACACTTACTTTTCTTATCCTAACAAGCAGTTAACTTCTTTATAACTTACCAACGATGAATAAAATTTATTTCTTTCATTCTATAAATCTAAATATTTTGCTCTGACTACATTTTAGTTTTAAATAAGTTCTTTGACATAGAGCAACACATGGATTATTTGAATTAAGATTTGGTTTATCATTGAAGGTTCTTTTAATTTAGATCATTCCACTCTTTTCAATAATTTTTAAAAAAAATAAATAAACTTGATGTCAGTAAAAAATTGTCAAACTCCAAATCGTATCCCCATTTTGTGAAAAATATGAATTAAAAAATATTAGGGCAAGCGATCTCACTAGTATTGCCCATCATTATTCTATTGTGTCTATTTATCATTCTACTTGCGTTCCCTCTTAAGTATTGCTTTTGTTCTATTAACTTTTTAATTAAATAAAATATCCTGTATAACAAAAAAAAACATTTTAAAACTTCTGAAAGGCCGAGTTCCTTCAACAATATTTGTAGCGTATCTGTGAAAACACATACATTTGTACAACAGTTGTTTATGCTTGTGCAGCCGTAAACTCAAACGATTTGGAATCTATTCTATATTATTTTTGTCTAGTAAATTAACTTAATAGTTCTTCAAATCAACTCGACATTAGACAATTACGTTCAATGCATCGGACCAAATTTCAAGTGTTCCGGTAATTATTTGCTGCTAATTGATGTATAGGGCTCATTTTTGGTTCGCCTTCGATTTAACCTTTACCTTATCCCCTATAAAATAAAGGTTTTCTTACCTGGATCTGGTTTTGAAAATACTTCTCTCCTGCCTCGAATGAGTATGATTGTGACTATGTAAGTTCAGTTTATCATGTACTTCTGCAAATGATCCATCAGGATTCTTATGCATGGATATGTTGTGTTTCTTGTCGAATTTCAGACCTCCAAGGCCAAGATTTTCCATTAAATGTTCCAAACCCTTCGATAAAACGTTCTAACTTATTAATCAGCAATGGCAAAATTTTCTTGGCAAATTTTTGCCACCGGTTGTTTTAAAAAAATCCATGACAATGACATTACTTAAACCTACTTGCATACATAATCTAATATCAATTGTATTTTTTTCCTCGTCGATCATTAAAGATTTTTTTTTTCAATTAATTTGATTTTAGTCGATTAGTTGACAATCGATCATGAGTCAATAAATGCATGATAGTCTTGAACTATCCAAGGTAAGTATGATTACTATCTAGGATAGACGTTGCCAAGAAACAAGAATTATCACGCAGAGACTAGGAGGCTAGACTAGTATTCCTGACCAATGCCAATATGAGTCTAGTTTACATATAAAACTAGTTTAGTCGTTTTGGAAATGCAAATCAAGTTAAGCGAAATTAGCTACGTTTTAAAAATAGAAAAAAACTGACTTTTAACTGCATTTGGATAAAATTACTAGAAAATTATTCTTAAAAAGTTACATACTTAATGTGTCTGAAACTAGATAGAAGGTGCTTGTGGGATTTGTCACGAGTTATGCAAAATACAACAAAAAAACAATCTCTAAGCTAGTGACTAGCCCAGCGTCACTGGGCTAAAACTGCTGATACTTGACGGTGAAAGCTAAAGCTGATGCCAACTCTAATAGTTTCTGGTAGTGGCTAGAAGTTATTTTCAAACATGATTATTGGCCTCTATCCATAACATAAGGGAAGGGAAAACAATTACTAATGAGCGCCATGTTTTTATTTTACCCCAAGTATTGCATTTTTAAGATTTATGACATCTACACAATAGATACACACTATAGTTCTGTAGGCTGAACACTGGTTCATTAGGTTGAACCATCAAGGTAATCCGTTAGTATCTGTATTATTTGTTGTATTTTTACTTTTCCTCATTCATACTGGAGGTAAAAGAAAAGTATTGTGTTTGCAAATAAATCCTAAACTGGGATGACACCGGAATTATCGGTTTTTGGTATTTTTAAGGTTTCCTGAGTAGTTTTCTCAAAGTTGTCTGTCTATATGTGTGTGTCTATTATGATCGTAGCTCCCAGTGTATTTATGCTAGAGATTGAAACAATGTACAAAAATCAGTCAATTAGTGTAGTTGTGCTATCCGTAAAATAACGTTTTTATGATGTCATAAACCCGTAATAATGAGTCAGCAAAAATCGGAAAATCATAAAACGTGAAAAAAAGGCCTAAGAAATGTGACTCATTTTGTAATACTTTAAACCTAATTTTCCTGTAACTATACCCTTATAGAATGAAGGAAAATCATAGTCTGCCTATCCAGAATGAAGCCCTTTATATGAATGCGCTCGCTCAAAATATTAGAAAATTGCACACATTCCGGTTTTATTGCAAGAAGTGGTTCCCTGTAGGTCGTATGCAAAATATAAAGAAACATTTGTTAAAGCTAATAAAATTTCCAATGACGTGTTTTTTTCGTCAAAATCGGATCACTACAACTAAAGTTATGACATTCGTTAAATGGCCAAAAAGGCACTAAAAGTCAATATTTTTTCCATATAAATTCGCTGATTTTGCATAAATTAATCATTTTTTGGTGTTTTGAAACAGCTATAACTTCGGTTGTAGCCATCCTATTTTGATGACTGAACACTCACTCGTTTTAAAGAAAATTTTGTCCTTTAAAAATGTTCTATGGTTTGCACACGACCTACAGGGAACCACTTATTTCAAGAAAACTGAAATTTGTGCGATTTTATAAAATTTTGAGCATGCGCAACAATATGAAGGGCTCCACTTTGAATAGGCTGACTATGTTTTTCTTCATAATTTAAGGTATATTTTCAGAAAAATTTAGTTTCAAGTAGTACAAAATGAGTCACATTTTTTCAGGTCTGGCTCTTGGACTGAAAAGAAATTTGCTCGAAATGTGGATCCCCCGTGCTAGAATTTTTATAATGTTTATTTTAGAATAAAATCTATGTTTAATTTTAATGAAATCAGTTTGGAAATACTAGTAATAGTGTATGTAATTATTATTTTAATGTGTGTTGGATTTGTAGAACTTATTTTTATGCTCAGCGTAGTTTTCCGCTCATTATATATTCAGTTTGATTCCTAACCTGGGTGGTCTGATTTGAATGAATATGCTAATCACTCTTTAAATGCAATCACTGTAAAATCTCCGTACATTTATTGTCTTAAAAAAGATAATTTGAATAAAACTAATTATGTTATTAAAAGCACATAGTAAGTGATTTTATGCGATCAGTTAACTCTTTATTAGCTGTATTATATTTTAGCTAAGATATATATGATTTCAATTTCCTGAAGGCATCTTCATTTAATTTGTTGTACGACCTGTCATCGTAATATATTTAATGTATGGTTGTCTACCTCCGTGGCCGTGATCGTATAAGCACTCGATTTCGGCACCGGAGGTACTTGGTTCGCAGCTTGTGCCATGCTCTAAATTTATATGAATAGTATTGGCATTAGCAAGATTTTACTAACTTTCATTAATACTTAAACGATATTTGATGCGAGCCACCTGAGGTGGTTACCGTAAGGTAAAAACCCTGATGGGCCGAAATGCTCTAAAACGGGAATTTTATTGAAGTGTGAGGTATCATACTCTCGAAGACTTTCTAGTTCTTTGTTAGCAGATAATATATTAACATCGAGGGATTTAAGATATTATTTGTAAATCGATATTCTATTTTTGAGGGTTATTTGCCTTAATCAGGGAAATTTGTATGGTGCTATTGCCTTAATACCCAGCAAAACTTGTTACTAAATGTCAAGTAATTCACGTGTTCAAAATGAAAGTGTGGAAATTAGATGTAAGGAATTTGATTTGATCGATTTCGCTGGAAGATTTACTATGTTTTCCTCAATCATTGATACTTCTATGAGGCTACAAAAGGTAGTTTTCTACATAGATATACATGCCCTTTTCTTTACCCCATGGGCATCTCTAAGGGGATGCAAAGGGTGCGTATGCAGTTATGCACCTTAATAACTAAAATGTATCAAGAAATTTATAAAATGTTAACAAAATAAATTTATAAGTGAATGATATGTGAAGAATTATATTCGCAATTCAAAGAGATAGTTGTCAGGTTGGCAATACCAATGGCGGTAAAACGAAAGGGTGATCAAAACGTTTTTATTATAGGATTACCATGGGAGCTGATCGAAATTATTCATTTATTTCTGTATTGTTTTTTAATTTGTGATGTTTAGTTTGTGAATGTTGTGAGCTAAAAATTAATAGAAGAAACACATAGGTGCTATAAAAATGGTCAATATTTCGTAGATAAATACTTCGATTGATTTAGGATTTTAAATGTAAAACCAGGCTCTTATCACTACTGACTTGAATGTGTCCTTTTTTAAGCTGTTATTTACTGGTAATTTGGTTGTATTCTATTAAAAATATATAACACGGTTTTATATTAAACTGTGATTAAAATATTTGTTTAACGTTAAACAAAAAGTAACACTTTATAAAATTAATGAAATAAAACACAAGGGACGGAAAATATCGTCTTATCAGTTAATTTAACTCTTGTTTTAAATAATTTCAACAATTTAATGCAATAAACGAGTATTTTGTGAGTTTGTGTTAACTAAAATTATTCAAAAGTAAAATTAATTGACAATAAATCAAATAAAATACTATATTACTCTTGACAAATTTTAAAGGTTTTTTCCAATAAAAGAGTGACTTTAGGGAGTTTAAACACCTTGTTGATCACCCTATCGTTATCAATATAAAAATAATCAATAGCTCAAGGGGTGTTTCTCTTTAAATGTGGGCAAAATAACTTAAATTGTATAATTATATATTGTTTATATATTTTTGTGATTATTGGTCTCCATAATAGTTCAATATTTTGTTGTTAGGGACACTAAAGAGACTACTTAATGGCTGTTAATTTATTTATTCATAACGATATTTCGCTTGTATTTCCAAGCATATTCATGTATAATCTGAAAGAACAATTAAAAACAGTCTATTAATTCTCTTCTATACATAATCTTTTATTTATTATTATTATTATTATGATTATGTATAGAAAAGATTAATAGACTGTTATTTAATTGTTCTTTCAGATTTACATGAATATGCTTGGAAATACAAGCGAAATATCGTATGAATAAATAAATTAACAGCCATTAAGTAGTCTCTTTAGTGTCCCTAACAACAAAAATATTTTATATACTTAAAAAAATAAAGGAATTTATGAAAAAAAATCATTGATTCCAAAACTAATCTTGAATGATCACTTTATTTAATTTATTTTTTAACTTATCCTTTAATATATTATACCACTTTAATCAGCAAAATATGATTTATAATTCAATAGTTAAAAATATTTAAAGTCTTGCAACAAAATATAAAGATTAATAACCAAAATGACGTCACGGATTTTTCAAATTTTCGCCGCTGTATGGACTACAATTTTTTGCTACCATTATTTTTTATTAACATAAATTAACTGTAGCCTCAATGAGGAGTTTTTGAGGTTTTCTAAATTCTTTTTTAGCCATTTTTTTCATTTTTATGAACAATCCAAAAATGTTGTAATAATAAGTAACTCATTTATCACCATGACAATAAAAAAAGTGCGTCAGTCTTTTCGGTTTTTACTTCTAGGCCAAGACCCGAACCTGAAAAGGCGTGGCTCTTTTTTCTGCCTCAAACCAATGTTTTTTTTTGAAAATGGACCTAAATTATGAAGAAAAAAAAACATAGTCTGCCTATCTAAAGTGGAGCCTTCATATGTATGACTGCGCGCACTCAAAATTTTTGAAAATTGCCCAAATTTTAAATTTTCCAATAAATCGCGTGTTTATTCATCAAAATCGGTAACTGCGACCAAAGTTATGGCATTCGCAAAAGCACCAAAATTATAGTTAATTCATGCAAAGTCAGCGAATTTTTTTATCAAAAAATCTACGTTTTTTGCATTTTTCAAGTTATTTTACAAATGGTATAACTTAGGTTCTAGTAAATACTTGACTAATAAACAATCGATTTATTAGGAATTTGTCAGCTTTAAAAATGATATCTTCAATTTTTGCACACGACCAACAGGGAACCAATTACATCAAGAAATCTAAATTTGAGCGATTTTCTAAAATGTTGAGTGTGCGCAATCATATGAAGGCTTCACTTTGGATAAGCAGACAATGTTCTTAGACGTGAAAGTTAGTGGCAATGGTGAATTATGAGTAAATTAGTCGGACCAGTCTGTTATTTATTTACATTAATAAATGTTATTTACAATAACGGATTCGGGAGCAGGTACTTCTCCTATCATCAGTTCGTCTTGAAAAGCGGCATGTGTAGGGTGTCAGGATTTTAACCTGACTTGGTAGGCAAGTATCAATGACTTTACAGCACTTTGAAACTTATCTACCTAGGCATTCCCACAGGTAGATAAGTTCTGGGAAAGCCCCAGGTGTATAAGTTTTTTAGTGCTCTGTAAAGTCCTTGATACTTGCTACCAAGTCAGGTTAAAATTCTGACATCCTACACATAACACACACCGTCTTTCTCAAGACGAACCTGATGATGGAAAAAGTACCTGCTCCGAAACGTCGTTGTTGGTAAATAATATTGAAAATGGATTACGTCCAAATAATTTTACTCACTATGTTTCTTCTTTATCATTTAAGATATATTTTACAACAAATTGGGTTTGAAGCAGTAAAAATAAATCACGCTTTTTCAGGTACTGCTGCTCCTGAACTATTAAATTAACCCACAATACAGTATAATATAGTATATTTATATGCTGCACAAAAAGTTAAGACGACGCTCAATTCAGCTAAGTAAAACTGGAAGAAAAGATGATTTTTGGATTGTTGTATAATATTTTATGTTGTACCACTGATATTTTTATTTGGTATCATATTTTTAATGGCAAAAGCTTAATGTCTTAAACATAAACAAGGTTCGTTTATTTTATACAGAATATACTAAATACGCAATTATTTCTTGTGTGCGCGCGCCTGTTAAATATCCTAAGGACGTTCATGCTCCAACCTCAACTGCACTTTAGAAGTTTTTAAAAATAAAAGCCGTTGAATTGTTTATTAATTATGTACATCACTCATAACAATGTAATTGCTAAATAATTAATTTTTGGTTTTTACGAGGAATTACTTTTATGAAGGTATAAGCTCTTACCTCAAACGACAATTGCTTTTTCATTGCCATATAGGCTGAATATCTGTTTGATGAAATATTCCTGTTCCGCAGCCGATGGTTCCTGTGATGAAACATCATGATGAAAACAACCGATGAACAGTAAAATAGCTGACACAACTATCTTCATTTTGATTTCACAATTCTAAAAGTCAAAATAAAATCTCTGTTTATCAAATCTTCTTTTTTTAGTTTTACATTTAAACTATTTTAAGGGTTCTTTTAAAATTTACATAATATAAGTTTTTAAATTTTTGCTCGCAACGCTACTAGCGATCCTATTAACCTTAATAGTGAATCTAATGCTAGAGCTGCTAACGTTTATGATGTAGCAATATTATTCAATTGCTCCGTTCCTATGAAATTAATGGATTGACCTCAGTTATTCACTTGTAAACATTATTAGACGAAACTGTTTTCTCCCTTCCACCTTATAAATGAAACAAGTGTCATCTCTAAACTGTACATAAGATAACTGATTTTTATAAAAAATACACTAATTCTAAATAAGATATAGTTATAACACTTCTAAAGAATTAGATAAGATTATAATAAGTAAAAATCCCGACACGAGAGTCGTATGGTGATGTCCAACCACTTCAATAGCCTTCCTCCATATAAATTAGAGGGCATTGTACTTCTATTTGCTTAGAGGAATTGTTGGTTTGTTAGCGCAGCAATTACAAATCTATTATAAATTACTCTACACTCGATAAAATCTTGTAAAATATATGTCTCAGGTATTTGTTTTTCATTGACTGTTACAGGTTATTATCTATGCAAATAGTCTATGGAATTTGAATTTATTTGTCTTTTCTTCGTTCTAATAGAAACTAAATCGGGTACGGGGTACCTCAAAACTTATCCTCATCACATCGAATTCGCTTCCCTCATCCTCCCTGCTTCAGACGTGCTTCGCTTTTCCTCAGATAGTAATTAAATTAAATATATGATTGGTCTCCATATAAGTTTAGTTGTGAGTTACATAGGCACAAATGAGGTAATGCGATATTGTTCTTATACAATTGTATTTCGCCCTAGTTTATAAAGCGGAATTATAATAAAATAAGTCATTATTATAATTAGAAAAGTAACAGTTAAATGTTCACCATATTACTTTCTGTACTGATCACCGCTGAATAATTCTATTGTTTAATTATTAGGTTTTATTAAATTTGAATTATTACTTATGATTGAGTAGTAGTTGTGAATTTTTGTGATTTTCGCCTTTTTTTTTTTTTAGTTAGTTAGCATCTGTGTAATTATTTTTTTATTTGCTTATCAATTTTACTTACCTTCTCTCTTATGAAAGAAGGTAAGCAAAAGAAGTAAGGAAGGTTTTATTTAAGGTAATAAAGCCAAAGCTATTAAGTAATAAAGCCTATGAAGCTATTATTTTGAGGTAATTTAAATAATTTTAAGATGTACTATATTATAACTTAGACTACTCTAACGGTATAAACTTTTCCTCTTTTTCTTATTCAATATTTTTCAACAGCATGTGTGGATTTTTACTTTCTTAATTATTATATAATAATTACTTAAAATAGGTTTTTATTTGTAGGTTTATACTTTTAACATAAATACGCTAAGGTTCTTGTAAGTATAGTTGTATAAAACAATTTCAAATTGTCTCATTTGTGTCCACTCATCGCTAGTAAACATAATTAATTAGCTTTTTCCCAACGGTCACTCTATCCAAGCACTGACCTCACTTGATGATGCTTAACTTTTATAATCCAATAAAAACCATAGATATACTTGTATTAAAACGATACTCTTAGTATACTTATTTACGTAAAGGTTTACTCCTGTATCAAATTTCAACTCAATTGGGTTATTTTCCGATTTTTTTTTTTTTAAAAACGTACTTA
>JACMZG010001863.1:19123033-19177682 GCA_018340805.1 Microvelia longipes | reverse complement strand
TTTTTTTTATTTATTTATTAATGTTTATTATCGGGTATAAACGATTCACTTTATAAAATTGTTGTTAAAATTGTTAACTATATTTAATGAAATAGAGTGTGGGGTGTTCTGTACACCCCCTCTAACATTTCCATTCTTTTGTTTTATCCTTGTTAATGACTTAACAAACAAAACGCGCAAAGATAATAAAAATCAATGCTGTGGAAGCTGGAGACACCCGGAGCTATGAATATTTTATAAAGCAAAATAAGTCTGTACAAAATAGACTGGTAATGATAACCCCAAACGTGCATTAACCTTCATAGCTGTCAATCTTACGCTGAATTAAGACGTAACATTGACAACGTCAATCTTACGAATCACGGGACTCGTAAGATTTAACTCTACGCTAAATCGACGCATGTGTGGTTTAAAATGCCTCTTGTCGAGGCATCGTTTAATTACTTTAAACGAATCGTTATTTCTTAACTTCAACAGACGATGGACCCGCCTCGTAGTAGTAGTAGTAGTAGTGGGTTGGGGAGGTCAAGCTGGGTGAGTAGACCAACTTTTAAGGTCCTTTTTACCAACCCCATAACGAAAAAAAGTAATCACCCTCTCACCACTACGCCTTTATCTCCTGTTTCCTGTTTCTTGATCTCCTGGATTGACCTATGAAGTGAGGATGTCCTGCCACTTGAGCGATTCCAGCTCTTCTCAGCTAGTTCTCCGGATCCAAAAGGTCTGGAAACGAATCCTACCAAAACCTTCACATTTACCTAAGAAGTGATAGGCTGTTTCCTCTTCATCACCACATAATCTGTGGCAAGTGGAATCTTGCCACTACCTTCATAATTGAGAGGTGCTTTGGAGTTTGCAGTGTCCAGTCAAGACCCTACCATCGTCCTGATATTGCCTTTGCTCAGTCCTAGAAGCCATCTAGTTCTTCCTATTTCCTATTGATGTTTTGGTATCATCATCTTTGCCTGCCGACAACCTTAGAGTTGTACCAATGTGTATTAGCCTTTTTCCATATCCACTCTTTAATCAGAGATCTGACTTGTACCTAGACCATCAATGGTAGTTTCTGGTCCGCAGAATGGTAGAGAGGCTCCTTTGGCTGCCAAATCTGCCATTTCATTACCTGGTATTCCAGATGACCTGGAACCCATATTAATTTCACTTGCTTTTCTTCAGCTACTGCCTCAATGGATTCCCTGCACTCCATTACGAGTGGTGAAATAATGTGTGTGGCACATACAGCTTTAAGTGCGGCTTGACTGTCCGAGCAAATTGCTAGTTCTCTTACGGACTAGACTTATGGCTCCCAGAGGTGGACTAGACTAATTGCTCCCAGAGGTGGACTAGACTAATGGCTCCAGGAGGAAGACTAGACTCTAGTAAAAATCCAAGAGGAAGACAAGACTCTAGTAGAAATCCAAGGGCAAGACTAGACTCTAGTAGGGGTTAGTCCTCAGGGAGCCATTAGTCTAGTTTCTTGTGGTAGTCTTCCTCCGGGATCCATTAGTCTAATCTTCCTCCAGGATTCATTAGTCTAGTCTTCCTCCTGGACCCTAATAGAGTAGTCTTCTCTGCACCCCTGCTAGAGTCTAGTTTTCCTCCTAGATCCCTACTAGTGTCTAGTTTTCCCCGGATCTCTTGGGGCACTTCTTTTAGATAGTTACTCCTTTTAGGGGAGTACTATACTACTCTTTTTATCTATGTGACCTTCTTTAGATTGTTACTCTTCTTTGACAGATCAGACTGGTCACTCCCTTTTTCGGTTTATCCCTGTTTTGGTTACTCCCCTTAATTTTTTTAAGGATAATAATAAACAAGTGTTTAAAGTAAGTAAACATTTATTGTCTTTATATTCATTTGTCATAAACTTCTATTATGTGTCGATGTAACGTAAAAGGTTGAACTGGATAAAAATACGTCACGTGACGTTGATTCTACGTAAGGTAGACACATGTGTCGAGTCGACGTTAAATAGGGTCGATACATCGTGATCCGAGACCTCGTGGGCTACCCGCGATGTTCGCGCAAACTTCAACCTGTGTAATCTTATGGTTTCACAGGTTGGAGGCTCTTAAACGTTTGCGGTAGCGGTACAAAAAATTGGAAATTTTCAGAAGTAAGCTAAAGCCGCAGAAATGAACCATTGAATTGATTGGAGAAGACTTGACACGAAAGAAAAACTTTCTGTTTTCAAAGTTCAGTAATTAGTGTCCAGCGCTTTAAAGACAACCCTAGCTGCTATAGATACATTTATGACCGTAATGTACTAACGGGATATAAATGGACCAATGCAATAAAACGGAATGAAAGTTATACCCCATTTAGAGCTGTGTCTGGCTCATCAGGTACCAACATTAGTTACCAGATACCTAAATCAGAAATACCTTCTGTCGCAATTGCGGTAGGGAAGACAAAACTTGCCAAAAAGCCTTGGAAAATGCCCACATAACGTGATTCTTGTGACTAGACGCCACCACAACTTCAAAAACAAGTTCACATATGTGCTTTGAGAGGATAAAAATGTTATTATGACATGGTTAGTGCTATTGATTCAGAAGGTACTGTAAATACTCTGGTATATTCGCTTTTCACCCAGACAACAATTCTGTTCTCGTTAAAGACCCTATCATTCGATATGAAACTAATAACCCAGACCAATGAGAAGAAAACCACTTATAAAAAAATATGTTGATAATTATAGAACAAAGTGTAGCTCTTCTCATAGAGAAAGAAATTATTAAGTGTGCGGTCTGTTGTTCGATGCTAGAGAGATGGTCTCTTTACTTTTGGCAGGTATAGTACGTGCCAAAAGTAAAGAATTTTTCAAAGAGATCGGGTTTGATCAACATTCTCTAAGACTTGTGTCTAAAAGAATTATACTAGACTCGTTAAATATTATTGTCACCATATTAACTCCTGTCCTAGATGATTTATGCTTTCTGTATATTAATATATAAATGTACAAATATTTACGCATATTTAAAGATTTAAAATAACTTAAAGCTGTTTTTTGACAAATTATATTTTTAAGGAAAGATAATGACATTTTTATCTGTTACTTTAAAAACTTATCTCCCTATGTAGTAAGTATATTATGTGTGCATGGCACACTTTATTTAAGATGTGTTTTACATCTGTAACAAATTTCCTTTAAAAAATCACTAATGGGGTGTTATTCTTATATGAGTTATTTTAATATTTTTCGCTTTCCCCGACCTGAAAATTATAGTATTATCTTGTTCTTTTTATTTGAATGCAATTGATTAAAATGTAATGCATTATTTCATAAATAAAGTTTTGTCGTGGATTTACTACACAGTAGATCCCGTTGTTGGAATTTTATTGAAATCAAGACAATTTAAATTTTATAACAATTTTATAAACAAGTACATTACATATAATAACTTAACAAGATAACACTATACCATTATGATAGGGGAAGGTCAATAATATTAAGAAATATTTATGCTTTAAATATAAGAAATAAATCATATATAAGATAAAATAATTAGAACAAACAAAACAACTATAGTTTAATGTGGAAATTCCCATAATTATCAGGCATTATAAAACAATTTAAAGTACTTAAAAAAAAAGAAATTTATATAAAATTTAATTCTTGTCATTGTGCGTTAAAAACAACATTTTCTTTTTCATCTTTATACTTTTCCTTATTTATAGGTAAAAAGGAAAAGAAATGTCTTCGCTTAAGGTGTTTTTAAGACCTCCTGAATGGTTTTACCAAGTTTTAATTTTGTGTATGTGTGTAATCATTGTAGCTCCTAGTTTTCTTATGCTAGAAAGTTGAAACTTGGTTCAAAATTCAATTTTAGGTCTGGTTTTTCTCTCCGATAACCAGTTTGTATGACTTTATATTTGAGTCATGCATGTATGACAACGCAGTATTTTAGGTGGTAACCTTAATATCATTTTAAGATAATATAAATTACCGATTTCAACTCTCCCAATGACCTTTTTGTTGTAAGAGAAGAGTTTGCATTTAATAAAATTAAATCTTATTTGATTTTTATCAATTATTATAATTTTTTTAGAAGTATCGCTCTTTATCACTTCTGGGTATCATGCTTATATAGCAAATTTGTATTATAATTAAATTATTACTTGAATATATTATTAATATTTTATCAATCTGTAAATTGATAAGAATGATTTATAGTGGCGCTTAGATTATTTTATTATTTTTCTCAACAACTTTTCAAGGTAGCTTTCAATGACCTGATACAGGGAAATCTTTTTCCAAGGTCTTCTTTTAAGCAGTTAACATTTTTCTACACCTTACTTGCAACATAGTCATGTTAAATGAACGCTAATAATTGTATCGCAGTTTATGAATAGTGATTGAGAAATAGCAGCAAATGCGCACTATTTCTCATAATTGTGAATATTTTTAATCATAAACAACTTAGTTTCATATAATGTAGTAGTAGCTAGGAGGGCTTTTGAACTATCTTTCAAATTGTAACATTTATTTTTTTCTCATTATACGTAGGTAAAGGAAAGTATTGTGTTTGCAAAAAAATTCAAAAAACAGAATGTCACCGGACTTATCTGTTTCAGGTTTAAGGTTCTCCTGAGTTTTTGCAAGTTGTTGTATGTGCATGAGTAAGTGTGTGTATGTGTGTGAGAGTTGAAACTTTGTACAAAATCACTCTACCGCTGTAGATGTGCTATTTCGAAAATAATTTTTATTTAACCCAATTGTCATTAACCCGCAATAATGACTCTGCGAAAGATCATAAAAAACGGAAAAATAATGCGATTGAATTATCATTTTGCACGAATGTAGCAAAATGTGTAGGACTAAGTTATGTGCCAAACTTCATCTCATTATCAGCATTAGTTCAATTTTTATGGAATGACTTGTATACGTTTATAGATAAGATTGGTTTCTTTTCACCTGGTAAAAATCATATTTAAGTTAGGTATATGAAAACACTAGATTATTATACACTTAAAGTCTAGTATGCTTATATTTTTTATCAATAAAAGATTGAATAATATTTAAAGCCCATTCAGGTTGATCGGTTGGCACCATATGACTGCATTTCTTACCATGACAAGGTTAAGTTACCAGAGGATTGACTGTATCCAGCAATTCTGTCGTCTACTCGAAGTACTTTTCTGTAACAGACATAACTTGAAAACTTAGAAAGCGAAGCCTGCTAAAGTACTAGGATAGGCAATATGAGAGACAAAGTAAGCAGTAAAGTTAACATAGTTAAACAAGTAACAAACATTTTAGTATAGAGAGAAAGACTTTCCTAAACATTTTTTCCTCCTAACGTGGCCCTCTCAGAGTTAGGCCTTTGTTCTGTTTTAAATTACATAGATTAATTATCAAGCTTCTCTTCATTGTTGATCTATATAGCTGAACCCTTACATTCTGAAGATCCATCTGGTTTAACGGTATATAGCGTTCTAGAACTAATAGAGGAAATCCCTGACAAGCTCTTAACTCTTCTCGTCGAATCGAACGTAACGTACAGACATTAACAAGATAGTACTATGATAGTTATCAACAAACCACCGTGCAAACCTACCATTTTTTTTTCAACTTCATCATATTAGTTATCGTAGTATCCATAAGGCCTTATTCCGCTGCACATATATTAGTACTACCCCATGCGGTAAACATGCCATGGTGAGTATGTGTTATACGATAAGATCTACTGACCCCATTCTCTGTAATGTTTAGAGAGTTTCTCTATTCCGTTGATGCTCTCATAATATCAGTATATTAGACTGTTGTAGACTTGGCCTATGATGGTATTCCGTATCTCCTTGTGAAGAGCTTTCCCAAAATGAAATGACTACATTTATAATAAATGATAAGAATCTTTATTTACCAGGTGAACGGATTGCTTCAACAAGTTCGTAATAAGTATACAGTCGTAAAAGAATTAAAAATGGAATACAAAGAAGTAATTTTATAAATTTATTGAAAATATCTGTCCACCTCTGTATTGTACATTGCAAGAAATTTCAAGTATTAGATGTACTTTTTCTGTGGTTCGCTTATTCATAAATACTTGGGAAATAGATGGCTAGAAATGTTTTTTTTAAAATATAAGAATTCTTATATGTATAAAAATTATAATATTTTTTTTTACAAATATAATTATTATCATGAATATTTATGTCTTCCTTTGATGACCCCGCGTCAAATTAGATAATGAACGTTTAGCTTCTACTGTAGGAGACATCGTCACTAATGAAAAACTCCATGAATGAGTACAACGTTGTGTATTCATCCATAATCTGCACTGAAGATCCCTCTAGCAGTGGAATCGAAATTCTCTCGGCACCACCGAGACCTTAAAACCCTTAATCTTTGTTAAGGGTAACAATTAAATTCATTTGAAATAATTATTCCTAACAGTTGGTTTTATTATTATCATTTAATACTTTCTTGGTGTAAAAATTAACTTAAAATTAATGTAATACTTATTACCGATGATCGTTGAACAAAACTTGAAAATAAATCTAGTCCATCATTTTTCCTTTCCTCCATCAAATGATACATTTTTTTATAGCCACTACTTTTAAAGAAAACCTTCAATAGCTTTGTCAAATCCTTTAAAAAAATAAATCATGTATGAAACAATAAATGAAAATTTGAATTACTTATTTTAACAAAATATTCTTCAAATTGCAATACATTTGTTTCATATTATTTTGCCGGGACTGCTACCTTGGCTCCAAGAAAAATAAACCTGAATTATTGTTTTTACCAAATAATTAAAAAGTTAAGTAAAAAATAATACGTTGTGTACACGAGTGCATAAAGTATACATAATACTTTGAATATACTTTATGTAGTATGGAATTAATAAATAAATTTCAACATTTCCTAGTTTCCCCTTTGGGGATAAATAGTTATCGCAACTATTATAGTTGCGATAATAGAAAATTAATGGTTCGCAACTATTATAGTTGCGATAACTATAGTTCTGGTATATTAATGACGATAACATTGCAGATATATATAGGTTGTTAGAGATTATGATGTGCCACACAAGAAGCTATTAATTAAGTTAAACTTTTTACCCAACTAATACAGAACATTGTATAAGGAAGCATATTACATTTTTAAGTAAGTTAGCAATAAAATTTTTGCTAACTTTACAGTAATAAATTATACTCTCTTTGCTTGCTTTTTTGGTAAAATTACTAAGGTAAAAGTTTAGTCGTCGACTAATTGGAGTAAATACTGGATGTGAAAACTGCTTTACATCTTAAACAAAGAATTGATACTAAAAACTATATTACCCTGACGACAATTAGAAACTATAAAAAACTACTTGTACTTTTTCTCCCCTCTAAAGGGATTTTTTACTACTTCGGGAGCAAACCGTCATCAAAACCTTGTTATAATTAACTCCCTCGGCTTCGTCTCTAGTATTATACATTATGGTTCCCTCCAAAATGTTTAACCAAGAAAAATCTCGGGAGTAATAACATTATTTCCTCCCTTGTTGCGTAAATAGCTTTATTTCCTTCCTTATAAAGGGTATAAAAAACCAATGACATCTTCTCTTTTACCTTTTACCATTAATTTCTTTTGGTTTATACCACTAATCTCTTTTGGCCTCTTTAACCATTAATCCAATCAAAACGACAAAAATTTAAATGATATTAATAATCTACATCAACTAGATATTTTATATCAAACAAGATCTAGGTTGTTTCCTTCTAAGTTCTGATTATTATTTTAAGGTTACTTAATGTCATAAATTGGCTATATGATTTTCCTTAACTATATGACAGAGTTACCATGAAAGCAGGTAAATATTTCCCAAGTTTTATGTTGTATTTAGCTTGTTTTTCAATAATTTGCATTAGGTGGTAAGATTCCTGGTCGATTAATCCTTGTTTTATCAAAATATTGCTGTATTCTATCATGTTCTCTGGATCTGTTAAACCATTTCCTATAGCCATACCTGAGAAAACAAAAATATGGTCGTTTCATTGCTTTATTGATTTGTATCAAGAAGGAGATGAAGTAACAAATTGTAGTACAATGATCTTGTGATCATTGTACTAC
This sequence comes from Microvelia longipes, assembly GCA_018340805.1. Classification (NCBI taxonomy): domain Eukaryota; kingdom Metazoa; phylum Arthropoda; class Insecta; order Hemiptera; family Veliidae; genus Microvelia; species Microvelia longipes. The sequence goes on along the minus strand of JACMZG010001863.1, from coordinate 19,169,617 downwards.
AATTTTTTACTTCTCCTTCTGCTGCTGAAACTGTTTGAACTATTTGTTAAAAAGACTTGAAATGCTGTACTCATTCCCAGCAAAGTATGCTGTTTAGTATAGTGTCTTCCGATGCAATATAGAGCTTGGAAACTCAATTTTTACTTTTTTTAAAAGAAAATCTTAGGTTGCTAGGTCTCTTTTACCATTAAACCAATCAAAACGACAAAAATTTAAATGTCATTTTGCAGCTTAACATATAATATGGTATATACTAAATTTCGTGCTAAAATGATGAAACTTTGGCCGTAAATTAGGGAATAAATAGAATTTTCCATTATAAAATGAAGCTGTGTGACGTCGTTGACTTAAAATGGTTAATAACATTATGATATAACATTGTATAATATGATATAACGTATATGTTATGTAACATATGTTATATGTTATACTTATGTGTAAAATTATATATTATTATATTTAACATTACATACATTATACATATACTATACATACATACATATATGTATACATACGTACCTATATACATACATACATATACATACATTAAACATTTAACATTAAATAATATATAACGTTATATGTTATACATATGTTATGTTATATATGATATAACATATAATTTGATATAACATTATGATGCAAAAACAAGATAAGATAACGAACTTGATGATCCAATTTCAAATAAAAAATAAATACCTACTATAATCAAAAATAAGAATGATGATACATTTCAATCAAGGTGTTTTTAAGCAAATTTCCTGAGAAAAATTATGTCTGTTCTTAAAGATAAGAGCGGCAAAGTTACTTTCACTGGGGCATTACTTCAAATAAGAGTACCTATGTTTATTTGGAGAAAATATAACCATATAATGATTATACAGGTATTCTAGTTCAAATTTAATCTAATATTTAATCTGTAGGATTCTTTATCGACTGTTCGTTTCTCATGAGATTATACCATTTGCCAAATTTTAAAATGAATTTATATTCAAAACCTAGGAATCTTTATGATTAGTAATTTTGGTGTGAATATGATGGTGAAGTATGAAACAAATTTAATGGTACAATCATTAATTGGAAAAATACCTTGTAAATTGATAAAGGTTTCAGCTTCTGGGTTGTTGTTCATTATCTCCCATGCCAGCGATGGAACATGCTTTCCTAAAACGTAAAATACTCTGAGTAGTGAAAATCGAATCGTATATTCTGTTAATTATTACATCGTTCTCTATAATAAATATGTAAAATATGGAGACTAGAAATAGTTCATAATAAATAGAACATGTACGTGTCGTTGATTCAAGAAGACCACGAATTTCCTTTTCTCAAGTAAGATATAAACATTTAGTGGATTAGTAAATGTCTTATTAATCCCACTTTAAGCTGTGAGAGACAAAGATTTCTTGTCATTTCTTCCTTTTATTGGTTCCATTGATAGGAATATATAGATAGGTGTCAATTACAATATCTATAATTGACACCTATCTATATATTCCTATAAAAGGCACCTGTATATCTATACTGGTGCCATTTATAGGAATACATAGATAGGTGTCATTTAAAGATATACACAGGGAGGTGTCATTTTTAAAAATTTAAAAATATATTAATAGGTGTTATTTATAGGAAAACGTATGTATATTTTAAAATACACATGTATGGGTCAATTTTAAAAATACACAGACAGGTGCCAAATATAGGAAATAGATAGATGATATATATATATAGATAAGTATAGGAATATAAATATATAGGTAGGTGCCATTTATGAATTGATTAGTTCCCTATTAGTGAGCGTAATTTCCAGAATGCAATGTTATTGTGTTATAGCAAAAATAAGACAGTTATATCCCTCCTCTCCTGAACTATGTGCCTCTAGTTGCAAACAATTATTGAACGATGTTCTTACGGAAAATAATTTTTAAAAGTTGTTATTAAAATAATGGCTCTTTATAGAAAAAATTAATCAACGAATGCACTAAATTATTAAAACCACTTAAATTAATTGCATTGACAGGCAATATATTACGTAATACTACCTGTACATATCCATATTTCTATACGATGATATTACGGCAACAATATATTGAATACTACTTTAATAATTGAATTACCTGAATTATACGATTTACTTTAAGTAACACTAATAAAATAAATTTAATACCAATTAAATAAAAACTGAGTTTTAAAAACGTTTAAAAAATTAAATAAATTATCTTTCGGCTGGGCAAAAAGAAAAATAATAAATTTAAAATTTTAGTTTAAAAAAATATTTTACTAAACTTAGGAAATGTCCTCTAACATTTTACTATGTTTGATTAGAGTCGCATTAAACCCAAAGTATTTATTCCAAAAGTGGAAAAAATGTCGATTTAAAATTGGTAATGTATAGCGAATCTCATAGAAATTCAGCTTTCTTTAATCATTTAAAATATTGACACTATTCATAAAACTAACTGCGATTTCATACCAGCATATGATTCTCCGGCTATGTAGAAGGGTGATCCCTGGTATTCATAGAAAAGCTCATAGAACTGTATCATAGCCTTGTACAGATTTTTTCCTATCTCTTCTTGCTTAGTGTTATAGCCATCCTGGTGATCTGTGAAACTGAATCCTGCGTAAAAAAAATAGTGAAATCAATTAATCAAAGTCTCAAGAGTAAGTGGCTTAGTTTCTTAATTATGGAGTTCACTTACTATTAAATCGAGTAATTTTATTCGAAGTCTAAAACAAATTACTTATCAATATTAGCTTTTGCTTCAGCTAACTCTTGAAAGTAGAACCCATAAGTTTAGAAACTCTGCAGAGGCTAACCCATGAAATATGAAAATAAGCATTAACTAAATCATTAGAAGAGAACCCATCAGCTATGAAACTACGCAGAAGCTGACCGTGAAATTACAAACGTAATTTTAAATCCCAAATAAAACCTGAGGGGCGAAATATGATGTTAATAAATTTAATATTTAAATATGTATATTAATGAGCAGCGGAAAAGCATTAGTTTGGGATCTAATAAAGATGGGAAACATGTCAAAAACTAAAATTTTCTATAAATGAATACACGCATATAGATAATGCACGTGATTGCAAGCATACGCTGTTACTTACTACCAATCGTGTCCAACGAGTTAAGCTATAAGTTTTAGGTTACATCTTTTCAGTTTTTATAACTTTTAATGTAGTTAATGCTTCGGGGGATCCCTTTGTTATCAGGGAAATTCACTTAGTGTGGTATTCCCTTCATTCAAGTTTTATGCATAGAACCTTACCTGTGCCAACTGGATTATCAATAAAAAGAAGATTATAATCTCTGTTCCAGGTGACGTTGTTAAGGATGAGTTTCTTGTTTTTGTCAAAAGCTAGAGGTCCTATCTCATGAAATAGTCCGAACATAGATGAAGCTCCGGGGCCGCCTTGCAACCACAGGATCAGCGGCTTCTCGTCCGTATTTGACTTCTCTTTCCTCAAACATGGAATCGTATTGTCGTTCTGTAGGTACAAAATTAGAATTTTTTCTCTTCATTAGAAAGAATAATGACGAAACACATGTTTATAAATTTACTATCAATCTCAACTTCAAAATGTGATTTTATGTACAAAATTTCTGCAAAAATAAAAGTATATTTTCAGCTCAAGTGGATGTACAATTTATATTTTTTTTCTTGCTAAAAAAGATTATGCTAATTTTTTAGCATAATGATAAAAAGTCTAGGTGTTATGACTTCGTACTCGCTTCGCTCGTCATTAGAAAGTCATGTTTATCTAAAGCTTAAGGTGGTTCTGTTTCAAGTCTCACTCTGCGACCTCTGCATTTTTAGGTAATCAAATATCTAGGGTTACGTAACTTAAGGTTTATAGAAGTAGTATAGTAGTAGCTTTGAATATTAGAACTGGAATATATATATATCACTGATATATATATCAGACTGGAATTCAACCAAATAATACTTGTAATACTTTTATAGTGTGTTGCATTATATAATCTCTGGCCATACTTGGCAGCCTAGTTTAGTATTTGTTTTGGTTTTTCATAGGAATAATAGCTATAGCAATATACATATGAGCCCCTGGGGAACTATATTAGTCATGATATGCACTTATCATGAAACATTGTGCGTTAATCCCTTAAAGTGATAGATTATAATAAAAACGTTGTTTCTTAAGGTTAACTCAATACATTTTTCATATATCTCAAGGTAGCGGAAAAATTATCTATAGCGAAATAAGAAGTCTAATAATAATGAAAGAAGCATACCTGCGCAGGAAAGAACCAAAAGAACAGATTGGAGTTGTACTTCTCATCCACTGTTAAATATCCTGAATAACTTGTCTTAACTAGAGGAGTGATTTCAGGATGATTAACCCTTGCCAGTCTTCTGCCTTCACCTATCCTGCCTGACTTCAGGTACTCAGTCAGTATGAGCGGTTTATCTGAACCCTTACTCGTGATTGGTATCGGCTGCCATACAGGATATATCTTCCTGAAGAGAAGGGTATCTTCCGTAGACAAGTTAAATTCAGCTCTCGTATCGAACGATTCTGGTAGTTCAACTTCGCACGCCGCAGTTCCGATCGGACTATCGTCATAATGTACTTCTTCAACTTTTAGAGATCTTTTTAATTTATCATATTTAGCACAATCGTAATCGCGATTGGGGACATTTTCTAATATTGTGTCGTTTCTATCTTCTTTAAGAGGTTCAGACGTTACATTAATTTGTTTATCATTTTTCGGTTCTGAAGTTTGAGTTGATGTTAAGCTTATTATTAATAAAAAAATAAATGGTGACAACATCAACATGTTTCTTAATCGTAGATCAAGTTAATTCTGCATCTGCACTGTTCTCGGCTTCAAGTTTTCCTCCAGGTATCAGGACAGGTTTGGTATATCTGTGCAAATCTGTTTCCCTTTCCCGTTCAGGGTCATCAAACTCTGACATTTTACTTTTCCCCACCTACTACCATAGGTTCAAGGCAAAGTATTGTGTCCACCTTATAATTCCAAATCCGAGATTTATCATGCATATCCTTTTCGTTATCAAGCACTTCTTTGACGTTTTGGCTGGTTTTCATCATACTTAACTATGTCTGATTCATGAAGCATAACTCCCGCTGTGATAATCCTACGGGGTTGAAACTTAGTAAAAAATCAGACTTCAGATCAGGGTATAATAATATTAATATAGATGATAGTAATATTTCTATACAACGATTACCTATTTTGCTGAGTGATAAAAAAATGTATAACAAATAAGAAACTGGACCAACAGAGTTAATATTTGACTCAAATGAACCCCTTTAAGTGATGAATTGGTTTACTAACTTTTTTTTAATTGCTCGTCATTTTATATTATATATTTAAGTGTTTTTCTACGTAAAATATATCGTAAGATGCGACACTCATAATAAAATAGTCGTAAAAATTCCTTACCTATACGACTAATATTTCTAATAAAATGATGACGTGTTTATCGCAAAAAATACATTAAAAACTTTATTTATGCTATAAAGCAGTTATTGAAATTAGCCCGGAACCCTTAGTTATTAGTTTAGTTGATACATTTGTTTGTGTTAATATATAATTTAAATAAACTGATGTTTTTACCGTCCACCGTTATATGCGAAAGCAAATAAATCTTTAAATTTCTTTCTTAAAGTAAGAAGTTGTTGGTAAACGGTATTACAGGGTGGTCGCATTTTAATATTTTTAACTTTACTCCACATTATTTACAACCTTCACGTCAGCCTCTTCATGCCAAAATCATCAGCATTCATGACAAAATTGCTTAAAAATACACATATTAGGCTCATAGTGTTAGCTTTTTAGTCCAGAAGGAAGCCTAGGGACAAAAAAGTCTGGCGCGGTTGTCTGCATACCTTTCAAATTCTTGTTTCCGTGTTTAACAATCCATTTGTTTCTTTCATTTCCGACTAATGCTTTATAACTTAATCAGTTACTAAATTATAAAGCACTACTCGTTACTCCAACCATGCCTCTACTATCCCTCCAAATTGATTGTGCACACGCACCATTATTTGCACAACTTAGATTAGTTAATTCTTATCTTTAAAGGTTATTTTTGCATTTTCTTCAAGACTCCTATCCCATAGACGAAATTTTCCTAAGAAAATTTAGGAAAGTAGAAAAAAATGTGTTTTTTTAGGTCTGGCTCCTGAATAAAAAGAGATAGTCTGTAAGGAGATTTTATATTTAAAAAATCGTCTTATTCATGTTACATAACCCGCGTTTTGCGCCTTTCGCTCTATTTTTACTTTTCCCCATTTATATGGTAGGTATATAGTCATAGTAAGTATTGTGTATACAAAGAAATCCAAAAACAGGATAATACCTGAATTATCTATTTCAGATGTTTTAAGACCTCCTAAGAGGTTCTCAAAAAGTTGTTTGCTCCCAGTGTATTTATGCCAGAGAGTTAAAACTTACAAAAATCAGTCTAAAGTTGTAGTTGTGCTATCCAGAAAATACTTTTTATGACGTTATTATAAGCTTCGAAACTATCCAATAACATAATTTTAAATCATCAGCAAAAAGTTCTTTGGAACAGGAATTCTCAGAACAGATTTCATCAATAAAAATGAAGTATAAGAGTAAGAGTAATGTAATATAAGAGTTAAGGTGTCAAGAGTAGATACCTGAGCAAATCCAGAAACGGTAGTGTATGGATTAGACAGTAAATTTGATGAACAATATTAATTTTGATTCTTTTATACATATTACTTCGATTCTTAACGTACTTAAAATTTAAATAAATAGACAGACCAACTAATTAAGTGAGGACATTTAATAGTGAATCAACGAAAGAAGAAATTTATTTCCAATTAAATCTTAACCTAAAATAAGATTCTTATTTTAAAAGAGTTGCAACTGTTACTGCTCCTTCCCTACTTCATATTTTGTTCCGGAAAAGATAATGCACTTTTCTAAAATAATGTAATGACTTATAAATAATGGTCTTTTCTGCTATAAAAATATGGACAATATGTTTTATAACTGGTAAAAATCATGTTTAAGGTTTATAAAAACACAACATTATTTGTATAATTAAAATCTATTTGCTTATAATTCTTTATCTATGAAAGATTGAATAATATTTAAAGCCCATTCAGGTTGATCGGTTGGCACCATATGACCCGCATTTCTTACCATGACAAGGGTTAAGTTACCAGAGGATTGACTATATCCAGCTATTCTGTCGTCTACTCGAAGTACTTTTCTGTAACATATACCAATCAATAAGTTAGTAGGGCCGAAAGCAGCAGAAATTCTAAGAGCGTAACGAGAGATAAAAAACTTTTAGGTGCTTGGTATAAAATAATTGTAAATAGCAAGCAAAGGGAAGCCAGAGGGGGTGAAAGATTTCTTAGTCTCCCAACCATACTCTTCTCAGCTGAGACGTCTTTGATAGCCTCCAATCTTTTAAAATTATTTATGAAACATAAATAAAAGCAGATCAAAGATAAGTCGTCTAATTACATATTTGCTTGCCTCTTATATTTCCCCTGATGCAAAGTGATTACTGTTCCTACAAATCCATTATGGTTTGAGTATAGTAGCTTTACAAATTTGTTATTTCAAGGTAAACATGAGTTCTGTTTCTGAAGAACGTAGGCACAAAAGCCCCTCTGTCGTTTGGGAAAATCTATACATTGTACTCAATCCAAACTAGTTCGTGTAATCCTACCTGTCTTCTGCCAAGACCCTCTATGGTTACATCATGTTAAGCAATTATAGAGTGCCTTTTTCCTCAACAATAAAAATAAAATATTTTAATACCTTGTACCCCACGCTACATCTTTAAACATGCCCTCATGAGTAAGCGGATATGCCACAATTAGATCTAGCTGACCGCTGTAAAACATAATTCTGTAATGTTTAAGAAGTTCGTCTACTTGAGGTTTCATGCTTCTCATCATGTCAGGTATTAGACTTGCATAGACTTGGCCTATGCTGGTGAATTCCGTATCTCCTACATGAAGAGCTTTACGAATCTACAAAATAAAATGGTGATTAAAATTTTTGAGTAATGCACATTTACAAAGTAAACGGATTAAAATACTAGCCAGTGTGATAGTTACCTAAGCCTTTCGTAATGTTTTTACAGTTTAATGCTAATAATTTAAATATCCTATCCACTCTCTGGGTCGACCACTGGAAGTCTAAAGAATCAAATGCTTATTTAGTAATCGCTGAACAAGTATGGGAATCAGATGGCTCAAACGGTTTTAAAATATGTGATTTGGTAGAGCGACTTTAAGAACCTCTATAGAAGTTTAGTAATAATTTGTTTGAACTAAATGCCAGCTTGAATTAATGTGTTAAAAAACTATGAGATAAGATATACATAACGGCTAATTGATTTAAAGCAAATACATTTGCTCTAACTGAAATAAATTAAATAAAAAGTATACATAACTGATTCTTAACGTCGTCAAACACGTGGGCAGCTCATTCGCTCTTATTAATAATCAACTTAACTTTACTAATTTTATGAATAAAGTTAATTGATTTATTCATAACTTAAATCTAAATATAATCATTCCACACTGGTAATAATAACTTATTAAACAAGAAACTGTGTCGACATTCGCATTTAATATCATAAAGATTTAGACCTTCCGGTGAAGAATTCGTTGCGGTAGGTATCTTCGAGGATGTAAACCATCATGGATAGAAAACAATGCTAAGTTCAACTTAGTTAGACATTGTATTGTTATCAATGACGTTCTAGGTCCCTGAAGATGCCTCATACAGTGGAAGCGAAACGTCGCATTAATCATCTACAATGACGCAACACCACCAGAAGACTACTAAACGTTGCATACATTTAAGTGATCCTCCTTAACACCTGGTTTTAAAATCATTTAATATTTTCTTGATGTAAAAACGAACTTCTAATTAATATTCTACTTATTACCGATGATCGTTGAACGAAATTTGAAAAGAAATCTAGTCCTTCGTATTCCCTTTCCTCCATTATATGATACATGTTTTCATAGCCACTGCTTTTGAGGAAAACCAGCAAAAGTCTCGTCCAGTCCTTTAAAAAAATAACATGGAAATAAATAAATGAAAAATTAAATTTTTAATTACACATTTTAGCAAATAACCTCAGTTCTAGTAGTAGCACTTCTTTCTAATATAATATATAAACATTAAGTATATTATGTTGTCGTGACCCCCCCCCCTTCCTTGGCTATTAATTTCAAATTATATTTTTTGTCAACTATTTTGTAACTATAATCTTTTAACAAAAAAATTGTTAAACAATAAAATAAATAAATAAATGATCGTTGCTTGGATATAAAATCAATAATCAGTACAAAACTACAATAACTTATACAGAAGAATTTTAAAATACTCAAAACACAACAATGTGCGGGAAGCCAAAACCAATTGATTTATTATAACCTTAACTCATTCTAGAAGGAGGTTTCAATGAGGTTACACAGAGCTCCAAAAAGATGTTTCAGGCCTCTCAATGTATTGAGATAGGCTTTGCCCCCTCTAGTATGTATCTCTGTGTTCAAAGCTATTAGCGCAACCGTCGTTAATAAGAAATTGATAACAGAAGGGTGATTGACGTTAAACATTTTATAGGGGTTTCATAGTTTTTTCTTATTTCGGATGATATACCTTAAATTGTTTGTTAATGTGGGTTAATTAATTAAAAGTTACTATTAATTTGGGAAATCCCTTTTAAAGGGTTGTCAAACGTTTAAAATGAACTGATAAGAAGGTGAAAATCACAATATTGTATTTTTATTTTATTCCTTGTAATTAATTTAATTTTAAATAATTTTAGATTGCACTTACATAATCTCTCTTTTATTGCATTTAATCATTAAAACTGGTTGTAAAAAGTTTATAAATAAATTAACTGATAAAAATCTGATTTTCACCATTATTGTGTTTTATTTTACTTATTGCTAATAACTTTATAACTCTCTAAAATAATAATAACACTCTAAAATCACACTTCTTTTAAAAAATTATATCCAAATTGGTTGTTACAAGTATTTAAATTAACGGATGAATGAGACAGTTTTGAAGGGTTAATTTGTGGACAACAAAATTGTGTATTACCTTTTTAGTTATTTAATAATCGTTTTGTGCAACCAGGTTAACGGGTACTACCACATTGAGATATATACTAAAGGGAACATAGCCTATCTTAATACATTGAGATGCCTGAAACATCTTTTTTGGGCTCTCAGGGGCTCTGTGTAACCTCATTGAAACTTTCTTCAAGAGTTAGTTAAAGTTAGAATTAATAATTAATATCGGTTTCCCGCACATTGTTTGTGTTTTGATTTGTATTTTTAACGTTTTACTGTATAAGTTATTGTAATTTTGTACTTATTTGATTACATAAGCGATAGTGGTCAGGTTACTTTTTCGATATTTCAAAATTTATCTTATAGGGCCCCTCCACTAATAATATCTCTATGGACTGCCAGCTTTTGAAACATATCTAAGCCTGCAGTGATAAAAGCCTGATTCTATATTTAAAATCCTGGCATAATTTAAGTATTTATTCATGATATATTGACATGTTTTATTGCACTGCTGGTTATACTATTAATTTTAACTCATTTATCACAAATTAACTAATAATTAATAAACGAAATAAAAATTTCGATTGTATCCATTGTTAATTCTATAATAAAACAAAGCTTAATCACACTTTCGGTTCCCGCCATTGTATTGCCAACCTTACATTATAGCTTTTAATCGCGAATATGCAATTTTTCAGTTATAAGCCTTTATGTTACATTAAACGTTGTTTGAGCACTTGCACTAAAAAATTTAAAATCCAGCACAATAATTTTTCACTATCTTTATTTCATATGTGCGTATGTAAGTATACGTATGTACCTTGGATATAAAATGGATATTTTGACACTTAACCGAGGTTTAATAAATAATGTTCCACGAATTTTCAGCCATTTGGGACTAAAAGATTAAAAAAATCCAAACCACGTTTATCTTTGTATGAGGTTTGTTTGGCTCTATTCTTAGTGAGGTTAGAGGACAAAAGCCTACATAGAGGGTTTATCAAAAATAACTTAATAAGTGGAAGAACTTATTGGCGGAAAGTTAGTATTATTATTATTATTGTTGGTAATTATTAATCGTCATATTGTAACAGTATGGCACACGGTTAAAATCATTGGGAAAGTGAGGTTGACAGAGTTGAGAAACCAATGAGGTTGGCTTGATTTAAGATTGTGGGCGTGGTTTAACATCCAGAACTAATCTCATTGGCTTCCTTGCATTATTTTCCCCTGCTGTCAATTGATTTTAACCGTGTGTCATACTATAATCAAGTTCTCAAGTATTACTACCATTGATCCTAACAAAACGCTAAATATTTATAATTTAATAGAAGTTTATTACTTAATATTTATAAATATTAATCAACTAGAAAATTATAAAACCGGATCTAGGTTATTTCCTTCCAAGTTCGGATTTGTTGTTTAAGAATATTTGATTTCCTAAATTTTTGCCAAATGATTTTCATAACACTATATGTTACCAAGAAAGCATGTAAATATTTCTTATGTTTCATGTTGTATTTAGCTTGTTTTTCAATAATTTGCATAAGGTGGTAAGACTCCTGTTCGACTAATCCTTGTTTTAGCAAAAAATCACTGTACTGCATCATGTTCTCTGGATCCGTGAAACCATTTCCTATAGCCATGCCTGAAAAAATATCATTGACTTGTCAAACTTGTTTTATTGATTCAAGATTATTTTACTACGAGAAAAAACTATGCTAGCGAACGTAACGTTAGCACCTCCAGCCTTAACAACTGAACGGATTTTTGTGTGAGTTGACTTTTTGTAATTGTCTTATGCCCGTTTGCATTCCTACCTGATAAAATTTCAAAATCGACATGCCTATGCTGCATGCAGAGCGAAAAACTTAGCAAGCGAAAGTTACATTAATGTACATTGATTTTGGTGTGTGTGAACTTTTAGGATGCCTTTTAACGTTCCTAAATCAATAAATATCAAATTCATTTATAAAAGAGCTTAAGAGCTGTATATCAAATTTGTTGACACCCTTTACAGCTTTATCTAAAATTAGTCTAGCCAATAGGAGCCGTGCAAAAAGCTCCTCCCTGCTAAGTTCTTGGTCCAAAAAAGTTATCCATATATTATCATAAATCCATATACCTATACAATAAATCCATGTACCTATATTATCATAAATGATTCTACGGATTTAATATTAGATATAATTTAAACTAGAATACCTATACCTACAAAATCAGGTATAGGTACTCTAGTTTAAATTAAATCTAAAATTGAATCCGTAAATATTGTATTCTCTACGTTTATTTGTCAAAGTTGATATCATTTTTCAGAGTTTATATAAATTATCAAGTGGAATACTCAGTATATTTATTATTGAGAATTATGGTGTGAATAATAATATGAATTATATCCCACAATAATTACTTTTAAAATATTACCTTGTAAATTTATAAAAGTTCCAGCTTCTGGGTTGTTTTTCATTATCTCCCATGCCAGCGATGGGATGTGTTTTCCTAAAAAAGAAAAAGAATAATGTTTTTTAATAATGCTCTGATTATTGAAAATCAAGTTCAGTATTTTAATAATTCTTATATTGTTCTTTGTAAGAAATGTGAAAAGTACGAAAACCTTTGTCAGACTATTAGCGCTGGTCCCCCAAAGTAGCGGTAAAAATAGAAATCCATAACATTTTTTCCCGCCTTTTTACAAAACTTTACTTGATCTTTTGGAAACAGGACTATATTATATAGTCTAAAATATATAGGACTACTCTTTAAACTGAATTGGGCCTCACAAAAGGGTACAGCGTAACATATTTTCAGTTTTATTTTCAGTTAATAAAAAATGCGATAAAGGAAAATGTTATACTATACAGAGTCAAAAAACTCAGGGCTTTGCTGTTTTAAAAATATATTATACGTATATATGTAACACAAATAGTAGAAACATAATTAAAGCAAAATTAAAAGGAATTGAAATTAAATGATCAAAAGGAAAAAAACAATTTTTTTAATCAAACGTACTTAATCAAATGCTTATAAAAAGTGTGTCTCATAAAGTATTTAATATGTAATAAGTAAACATTGTGTATTCGAGTTATTCTGTCACACCGGAAACACACGAATCTAACCGATTCAAACAAGCTTACTATTTTCTCCGCTATTATATGGAATCAGTGCAGCTACGGAACAACCAAATTTCTGAAGCTGGACCCCCTGCCTTCAAGTGCCTCTAAATGCAAATAATTACTATTTGTGATTCTTACTGAAAATATTTGTTTACTTTTGGCTCTAAAATAATGGCTTCATATACAAACAATTAATTAATACATGCATTAAAATATGTGAACCAGTCACCAGTCAAACTGATTGCATTTATCAATCGATATCTATCGATTCTATTAAATAATATTATATATAACCATAATTATATACAATTATATTACAGTAAAAATATAGTCAATTAGTTTTAATTAATTACCTCGTTTTAAAAACGTTTACCAAATTAAATAAATTGTCATTTTCAAAGTTATAATCATTTTCCGGGATGTATAAAATAATATCATTTAAAAGCAAGCCAATAAAACCTCAAATATTTTTTCATTACATCCATTAATACATATAACAAAATAAAGTTACCTCTTTGCTAAAACAAGAGCTTATTTCTCTTAGCTCTTGCTCTTTGCTTATTCATTTAGATACGCATGATGTATTCTATAAGTGGGCAAAAACGTCAAAAATTTTGAATATTGTTTTAGAAATTCAGTTTGCTTTAATAATATAAAGTATAGACGCTACGATTTATTATAGAAATAACTGTATGATCATACCGGCATATGATTCTCCAGCTATGTAGAAGGGTGATCCCTGGTATTCATAGAAAAGCTCATAGAACTGTATCATAGCCTTGTACAGATTTTTCCCTATCTCTTCTTGCTTAGTGTTATAGCCATCCTGGTGATCTGTGAAACTGAATCCTGCGTAAACAAAATAGTGAAATCATTTATTAATCATAGTAAGAACTTATTTATAATAGGTGTAACATACTTATTATTGATCTTAATAATGGAGTTCAATTACTTAAGTTTAACTGAGTAATTTTATTCAAAATTAAATATGAATCAATTGTGAATGTTTTGCGATTACTTTAGCTCATGAAAAGGAAACCTATAAGATAAGAAACTACGCCGACGCTAATCATTGAGCAGGGAACCCTTGAGTTACGAAACTAAGAAGAAGCTACCCCATGGAGATGGGTAACTACAAAAAAATTAAAATCTTATACACAAAACATGATTTAAATTATTAAATTTACACCAAAATATTTATATTTATACAAAGGGAAGAGCATTAGAAAAACTGAAAAAAGTTAGAAATGTAAGTTTGCTGTCATTTCTCTGTCTCATATGCGTTATATGGGGTCTGAAAAGTTCCCTAACTCGTCATCTCCGTAATTCAAGATCCTTGGTTATTACCAAGCATGTCTAACGCGTTTTCGGTTTATATTTTACACAGCATATTTTCTATTTTTGTAATTTTAGGAGATCTCTTTGTTATTGGGGAAATTTACTTGGTATGGTATTCCCTTTATATAAGTTTTCTGCTTAGAACCTTACCTGTGCCGACTGGATTATCAATAAAAAGAAGATTATAATCTCTGTTCCAGGTGACGTTGTTAAGGATAAGTTTCTTATTGTTGTCGAAAGCTAGAGGTCCTATTTCATGAAACAGCCCAAACATAGAAGAAACTCCGGGGCCGCCTTGCAACCACAGGATCAGCGGCTTCTCGTCCGTATTTGACTTCTCTTTTTTCAGACATGGAATCGTATCGTCGTTCTAAACGTATAAAATCAGAATATTTTATTTTTTACGAAAGATTAATGACCGAATGATTATAAATTTATTAGACTATAAATATCGACTGTAAAATGTGATTTTATTGCAGAAACAGAAATTTGTTGTATATAATTTCTGCAGCAATAAAAAATATGTTTTAGATCAGTTATATGCATTGTGTATAATCTTTTCAGTACCAAAAATGCACGTTTTATGTAATTAAACCTATTTAAATGAATCGTGCTACAAAAATAAATCTCAACAATGAACAATTCAACATGACTTCTTGTTCATTTTACAATACAACATGACATTTACATAACAATAAAACATTTAAGATTTTCATAATTTTGCTGACATCCATGGGCAGGATATCACCAGACCCAGCTAATTTTTAGACTCTAGCCTCCATAGCTAATTTATTTTACCACTTATAATGGTAAAATAAATTACGGCAAATTGTGGAAATTAATAATTTGTCATTTGCCAACAAGGAGACGACTTAATCATCATAAAAATCATGTCATTAATGATAAAAATTGGTCATGGATGAAAGTATAGGCCATGAGTCCATCTCTGTCTTTCCATGGGCTATGAGTCTATGTAACTTTTTAGTTAAAGAATTTGGCCGACATAATTAGAATAGCTGATTAGAGGCTTATTCGTTAAAGCAATATGCTTTAATAAACTAAAGACAAGGTTCTTTTAATAGTTATAATTGATTTTCCGTTCAGGCTTTGGGGCAATTTGTATTTCCTAAGTGAAATACTGTTTTCTGATAGCTAAATTCTACACTCGTGAACATGACCATTCCATTAAACTTATGACATAAACTTGGGTTATTTATTTGTATAAATACCAATAAATATCAATAATTTCATAATATTCACGGCCTCTTCCTGTACTATGATATCTTATTTATGCGAACTGACATGCGTTAGTGCATATAAACGATGATAAGGCAATTTTGTAATTATATACATGGGGTTTTTCTTCTCTGATAGCTAGCTAAGTAAAACAATTAAATTTTATGTCTTAATTTTATGTGTTTAAAATATTATTATATTATAATACTGCTTCTTTAAAAATAAATATTTCTTATGTTGTCCCTTATTACTTATTGCGTTTTTTGCTACTTATTAAAATCATTTTTTTACCGAAACTACGTTTCGTTCACAAAAGTAATAAAAATACCAGTGGTCATACTTGGCACTGTGTTTTAATTTATTTCTATCTTTTATTCATTATTGTATTATAACGAGTGGTTCATTCAGTTGCATCTAAATTGATTGTATTAAACAGGTGGTTCATTTCAGTTGCACCTAAATTGAATCATTATTGTATTATAACAGGTGGTTCATTTCAGTTGCACCTAAATTGAATCATTATTGTATTATAACAGGTGGTTCATTTCAGTTGCACCTAAATTGAATCATATTGTATTATACACTCAGTTGAATTGAATCATAACAAATAAGGGAAAGACATGGTCCTATAATTTCAAAAATTTTCTTTACCCCCTGCAAAACTCTTTTGAGTTTAAAAAGTTAAATCATAGCATACACAGTAAGCTTGCCTACTTTTAGAACTACGTTAAATTCTATGAAATTTAATGCCGATATAAACGTAATCTGGTAATTTCTCATGAAGGTATTGTTTGAGATATGTATCATAGATTTTTGTTTAAACCCTTAAAAAATATTTTTAACAAAAAACTAAAATACGTGTCAAACTTGTTACCCTATTACAGTATATTATTTAATGCAGTTTCCAAAATGGGCACAATTAAGGTATGCACTAATTTAATTTTTAAAGTTACTTTAAGCTTCAGCCCGATCAGGCCTTATGTCTTTTTGTAAGTAAGTTTAAACTCAGAGAGAGTTATGCGCGCCACAGACACACACTCCTTCAAACACACTCCCACAGACTGATATAATGTTGAAACCCCCTCTAAACGTCATAAAACGCTTAAATCGAATACTTCAGATGCTATCTCTCTTTCGAATTTTTAGGTTGAACATAATACTTTTACTATTGCGGAAGTAGGTGAGAAAAAAGTAATCAACTATTGTGAAATATGGAATTTAATATGAAAGAAACATACCTGCGCAGGAAAGAACCAAAAGAACAGATTGGAGTTGTACTTCTCATCCACTGTAAAATATCCTGAATAACTTGTCTTAACCAGAGGAGTGATTTCAGGATGATTAACCCTCGCTAGTCTTCTGCCTTCACCTGTCTTACCTGACTTCAGGTACTCAGTCAGTATGAGCGGTTTGTCTGAACTTTTAGTCGTAATTTGCATTGGCTGCCATACAGGATATATCTTCCTGAAGAGAAGGGTGTCTTCAGTAGACAAGTTGAATTCAGCTCGTGTATCGAAAGATTCTGGCCCTACAACTTCGCACGCCGCAGTTAAAAGACTACCGTCATAATCTACTTCTTCGACTTTTAGAGATCTTTTTAATTTATTCAGTTTATCATATTTAGCGCAATCATAATCGCGTTTGGGGACATTTTCTAATTTTGTGTCGTTTTTGTCTAATTTAGGAGATTCGGTCGTTACATTCGTTTTTTTATCATTTTTTGGCTCTGAAGTTTGAGCTGAAGTTAAACTAATTAATAATATAAAAATAAACGGTGACAACTTCAACATGTTTCCTAGTCACCGGTCAAGTTAATTCTGCCTATGTACTGTCCTTAGCTCCAAGTGTTTCGCCAGGTATCAGGACAGGTTTTTTTTGTCTCTGTTTGGTCATCACGCAAATTTTTTTTTTTATTTTTTTGCTAAGCAGGGTCATCAAACTCTAAAACTTCTTTTTTTATATTTATTATTTAGGAAACATTTATTCTGGGTATTAAATTTTAAAATAAGTCAGGATTAAAAAATGTCATTGAACTCTTCATTAATTTTATATGGTCAGAGAATATTGTGTTAAGTTAAGAAGTATAACACAATATATAAACATTTGTCACTATATTTAACAATATTATACCTTAATGTCTATCTTATTTAGTGTTTCTTATTCTTCCTCAGGTTGTGTCAAATCACAAATAGTGTGGTTATGCGATATTTAACCACACATGACTCGCTTCACGACTAACTACTGACAACATTGGTTTTTGCAGGATAAGAAACTATTCTGCTATGAAGTATATTTTTTGAATAAAATTAGTTTCATGTGTAAAGCGTCGTATTATGCGAGTCTATGCTGCAAGACGTTGGACGTATTTGTTAAATGGATTTTGCATAAATTAACCTTTTTTCAGTGTTTTTGAAAGAGCCATAACTTTGGTTGCAGTCATCAGATTTTGATTACTAAACACTCGTTTTACAGAAAATGTAATCAGCTTTAAAAAATGTTCTCATTTACGACCCTCGTAACACAGGTTCTCTGTGTTACGGGAACCACTTATTTAAAAAAACTGAAATTTAGGCGATTTTATAAAATTTTGAGTTAGCGCAATCACATTTAGGGCTCCACTCTGGATAGGCAAATAGGCAGACTATGTTTTTTCTTCATAATTTATGTATATTATCAGAAATAATTGGTTTGAAGTAGTACAAAATGAGTCACATTTTTCAGGACCGGCTCTTGGGCTATAAGACATTTTAGAAATTTTGGAGTCAATTTTAGTTAGTATACTCTGCAGTGTGTAAAATAAAATAAATCTAAACTGTTATTTAGTTTTATTATAATTATATTATTATTAGGATTCACTTCACATCCTATGAGCTGGTTTAGCATGGAATAAACAGATCGGACTGATTATATGTATGGTTAATAAAATCACTTTGGTTATTATTGAATACCATAAGCCCTGTACATATATATACATAAATAATTTAGCTTTGACGAGCAATAAGACCTCTATTAACCCTATGATTACTAGTTGTCCTCTCTTCTTTCCTCTTAATATAAATTTAGATATGGTTAAATCATAAAACCTGTGATTAGATTAAAGGTGGTGGTGGCATATCATTAATTGATGGTATAAAAACAAGTTTATCCACATCGGCCTTAACCGATGTGTATGAGTTGTTGAGAAGTGACAATGTCCAAGAAATGGCGCTGTTAACACTCTCAGACAACCCTATAACTACCATGAAATAGGATCGACACATAAAGGTGCCAGAAATAGCTTAAACCAGGTAATTAAAGATAATTAAAATTTCCACAATTTATCACTTGTTGTACCAAACTTTATCTGGAACGAAAATTACCATAGGATCACAATTTGTCAGTTTTAAACAGCCATAGCTTTCTCTAAACTTTGATCTAAAAGTTGCTGAGTTGACGTTGCCTAATAAAACCAGACTAGCATTCTGCAAGACATGAGAGTATTGAGGGAGTAGCCTAGTCCATTAATTTCTAGGGAACTTAAATATGGAGTTTATAAAACTTTAAATAGGGTCTCATGTTTTATATATAGGAAGATAAACTTGAAGTAAACAAAATATAAACAATTGTGATTAGGATATGTCCTAACATATAAAGCTCTTTGAAAGTAACTTAGCTGTTAACAAATTTGTATGTTTCCACTCTTTAGTTTGGTATGAGAATCATACCTTGGATGAAAGAATCATTACTTCTTTTAGGAGGTGACTTTTCTTTCATTCTAAGTAATCACGCATTTAATTTTTGTAAATTGATTCATAATTCAAAGCAAAGCTATTAGGTTGATATCGCTCGCAGTGGCCTTGAAATGTAAGGATAAAATACTTTAAAAATGATTTTCGTAGGTCAACAAGTATTTTTACATTTATATTAATAATAAGTGTTCACTTATTATAATGTTTCATTAATAAATCCATAAAATATTTATAAATAAAATTAATTAAAACGGTTATAATTAGGTATTAGTAACTGCTTTGCATAAGAGCCTTTAATAAACATCACTCTTCCGTTATCAACAAACAGCGCTGCACTCTAAACTAAATTTGACTTTGCTTAAAAAAATATTAAATTGATTGAAATAGTGTGAATAGAGTATTAATTAAATTTAGCAATCATTTAAAAATAAAGGAAAATGTGTGAAGAGTAAGTTACTTTTGTAGAAATGTGTAGTTGGTCATCTTGGTGCGCAGGCGCATCATCTAGAAAATAGTTTTGATCCTGTATCAAGTCACAGGGAAATTAAGGTAAATACAGAATATGCATGTAACTGTTTATTTCATAAATAGTGGGATTTAATTATATCTGAGATCTATCTTTAATTAAGTATATCATTAAATCTATTTATTTACACGTTCTAAGCATTTTTCAACTCATAAATGTCAAAACTCATAAATGTCCATCAATATCCATCAATAACTTACTCCATCAATATCCTCTATCAGCAATTAAATCATTTAATATTACAATAAATAACTAGTGTAGTTAAACTACACATAGCATATGATTTGGTACTGCATTGTATTGTATATTTTTATATTTTAACACTTTAAGTACTCTTTTATAATTAATCTCGATCGGCGTATATATTTATCCGCGATAAACCAGACCTTGTTGGATAAAATTAATTTGTTTCCTACAAACCATATTCGGGATTGAAATGATACGCATATATAAGAAATGTTTACACTTTTTTTTGTTTTATATTGACTGTATCGACGTGTATTTCTTTATTTGCTTGTTTTATATCAGTGTAATCTTCGTTATTTTGCACTGATTTATTTTTTAGAGTTGATGCCAAAAATCTACTTTTCACAGCTGAGTTACTTGATAAGTCGGGATTCCCCTGTTGTGATGTAGTATGGTCAGAATAAGAACCTAATTCTTTAATTTCTGGGTCGCTCATTTCACTTTTGTGAACTTGATAAGGTGAATCGTTTTCTTTATTGTCAGTTTTATTCTCAGAGAAACGTCTTTTAAAAACCTTTACTACAGGTCCATATCGTGCTTGAGGTGGTTGCTTAAATATGGGATTTTGTGGCTGATAATAGTTTATATCAGAGGCAGTAATAAATTGAGGAACAGCTGTGGCACGTAAATAGTGAGGAGATTGAAGTTGGTGTGTAATTGGTTCGTTACTTAACGTATGAAAATACCTGTTATTTTGGTGATAAGGTGAACTGGGTTTTTGAAATCCAGTAGGCTTGTTTGCATTTTGCTGGTGGAAATTATGTTGCGGGTGATGGTGGTTAGGTTGGTGATTAGAAATTTGATGTGATGGGGAAGGTGATGATGGCTTTATGTGCACTTGACTACCAACATTGTTTTGGTATTGCTGATTATTTTGTTGATTTGGTGGTTGTGGGTAAGTGCAGGGAGGGTAGAGTGTATTTTCTTGAGACTGAGGTGTGTTCACATTCTGATAATTTCCGCTACCTTGTACTGACCCGGATGACGCAAACCCTCCTTGTGAACTAACTCCTTGATTTGGTGATTGAGTTTGCTGGTAATAACCTCCTCCCTGCACGCTTCCACTTGTTTCAAATCCACCTTGATTGATATTAGCCGGTGCTTGTCCCTGGTTTTGCCATTGAGATCCTCCTTGTACGTTTCCACTTGTTACGAAATTCCCTTGGCCATTATTCGTATTTGATGAAGATTGTGGAGGGTTTTGTCCCTGTTGATGAAATCCATTTCCTTGGACATTGCCTGAAGTTGTGAAACCTCCTTGTACATTATTACTTTGGTTAGAGCTGGCTAATTCATGAACACCACTGCCTTGCACATTACCACTACCACTAAATGACCCTTGGGCGTTGCCAGCTGGTCCAATTTGCTCTAGATTACTTCCCAATGAAGGTTGCAATTCGTTTTGAGGGGTGATAGATGGTTTTAGATTCCCACCTTGAGATATTACTTCTGGTTTTTGAAACATCTCACTTCCTTGTGGAGTTTCCGATGAGCTCGGTGCTCCTGCATTTTCTCCAGGTGCTATAATGCCACCTTGTAAATTATTTATCTGGGTTGTTTGTTGTGATTGCTGATAATATCCACTTCCTTGAACATTGCCCGATGTACCAAAGCCGCCTTGAACGTTGTTAGTAGTAGAACCCTGGTTAAAAGTTTGTGCCGGTTGATATAACCCACTTCCTTGCGAGTTCCCTGATGTGCTGAAACCTCCTTGACCTCCAGCTGTTGGCTGTCCTTGGTTATAATTTTGACCTTGTTGGTAATGTCCACTTCCTTGGACGTTTCCTGATGTTACGAAACCTCCTTGTGACTCTAATGTTGACGATGGTTGGTTAGAATTTTGGGTTTGCTGGTAAAAACCATTTCCTTGGAAATTTCCTGCTGTACTAAATCCACCTTGTGCGCTTGGCGAAGATGGGGCCTGGATGAAGTTTTGACCTTGTTGGTAATATCCTCCACCTTGAATGCTTCCTGCCGCATTAAAACCGCCTTGAGTATTTGTGGCTTGGTTAGAATTTTGAGATTGTTGATACCCACCACCTTGGACGTTTCCTGAAGAACTAAATCCTCCCTGGGCATTAGCTGGCTTTTGACCTTGATTAATAGTTTGCTGCTGATAGTATCCTCCACCTTGCACGTTTCCAGATGCGACAAAGCTACCTTGACTATTTGAGTCCGTGGCTCCTTGGTTTGGAGCTTGCTGATAATAACCGCTTCCTTGAACATTTCCTGATGTACCAAATCCGCCTTGAACATTTTGTGAATTTCCTTGGTTGGGAGGGTAGTTATTTGTTGATACATTCCCTTGATTAACAGACTGTCCAAATGTTGGGTTTTGAGTTTGTTGATAATGACCACTTCCTTGCACGTTTCCAGATTCGGCAAAGCTACCTTGACTATTTAAGTCCATGACTCCTTGGTTTGGAGCTTGCTGATAATAACCGCTTCCTTGAACATTTCCTGATGTAGCAAATCCACCTTGAACATTTTGTGAATTTCCTTGGTTGGGAGGATAGTTGTTATTTGTTGGTGCATTCCCTTGATTAACAGACTGTCCGAATGTTGGGTTTTGAGTTTGTTGATAATAACCACCTCCTTGTACGTTTCCGGATGTACCAAATCCCCCTTGTGTACTAAGACCAGAAGAGCCTTGATTCGAACTTTGTGATTGTTGGTAATACCCCGTTCCTTGAATACCCCCGGAACCACTAAAGCCTCCATGATTATTGTTCGTGGGAATTCCTTGATTAAAATTTGATTGTAAATTAGTTGAAGTACCATATCCTCCTTGGACATTTGTGGCAGGCGAACCCTGATTTAATGATTGAGATTGTTGATAGTATCCTCCGCCTTGTATATTGCCTAACGCGCCAAACCCTCCTTGGGTATTAGAAGATGTAGTTATCGGTGGACCAGTCTGAGCCTGTTGGTAGTATCCCCCTCCCTGAACGTTCCCTGATGCTCCAAAACCACCTTGTGCAGTGGAAGTTGATGTCTGAATAGATGGATTAGAATGCTGGTAATATCCACCACCTTGTACATGCCCTGATGCTCCAAACCCTCCGTGTGAATTTGTTGTGCTGCTTACTGGATTTGTCTGGATTTGCTGCTGGTAGTTTCCGCCTCCTTGTAGATTACCTGAAGCTCCATAGCCACCTTGAATTGTGGTTGACGAAGCTCCTTGATTATTATTTTGAGCATGATGATAGTAACCACCTCCTTGTACGTTTCCTGATACACCAAAACCTCCTTGAGCATTATTTGAGGCAGGCACTCCTTGCTGGTTTAAATTATTTGAGTTCTGATTTTGTGCACCTCCTTGCAAATTCGCTCCAGCTCCAAATCCACCTTGAATTATTGTAGTAGAGCCACCTTGGCTTTGAAATGGTCTATGGCTAAGGAATATTTTGTGCGTATTAAACTGAGCAGAATTCACATTTTGATTTATCGAGGATTGATCTAATGGTGGATGCGTAAAATGATTATTAATGTTACTATTATTTTCATTTCTATTTTTATGATATTCTAATAAATGTGAATAATAAATTCCCTTTTCGCCATTATCACTTTGTGCATTTAATTGGACTGCGTTCTGTACTTGACTGGAATCTAGATTCTGTAAATCGTCCATTAAAATCTGAGATTGTTGATTGGGGTAATAAACATTTTGATGAGGCTGATTATCGACAACGTTTTCAGTAAGTATATGAGCAGATTTTTCTCCACTATTATTATGTTTAAGTGGTCGTTCGCTATGAACATCCGTAGGTTTATTTATTTTCTGATTATCTATTTTTGTTTTGTTATCTAAATCTTTATTTATATCGTTATCTTGTGCTCCAATAAACATGGCATATGTGGCTCCATGAACAGCTGCTCCACCGCTATATGTCCCGCTAACTGACCCATGCACTTTACTTTGACTCGAAGTTGGACCAGTCACCTCTGTTGACAATTCTCCTTGAGAATGAAAGGAACCGCCTCCTCCTCCAACACCACCTCCACCTAAGTTAAAACTGCCTTTGATTCCAAAAAGGTTGTCACTATCTTGAATAGTCCTGAGTTCTGAATCTGTTAAATAGGAAGCAATATCTCCATAGTGAGGTGGCCAATAGTAACCAGCATAATATTTGTATAAACCATTTGTATTTGGGGCGTCAACTTGTACATCAGCCTGTCTACTATCTGGATGAATAATAACATAGTGATGCTCGCCAACAGCCATCGGTCCAGCTTTTTCGAACAAACGGTAGTTCATTAAATTGCTGTGCCTAGAATGTACATCTTGATGCAACAAAATAGGTATTTTATGATCTCCCTTTCCATCGCTTGATGTTTTAACAATATTCTCTGATTTATCATTTACTTCACTTGACAATGCCGTTAATTCTGGAATATCAATAGCAATAGGTTTGACATTAATTGTTAACGTTTTATTTTCAGTAGTAGAATTATTTGTAGAATTACCTTGTTCTTGACGAGTGAATGCTGCAACGTCTTCTTCTTCTTTTCCTTGGCAGAACCCAACCATGCAAATCAACCAACAGCTCAACTATAAAAACCAAATAAAAAAAGAAATAAAATATGTACTACATTTATTAAATGTATTTTACTGAAATAATATATTTCATAAACAAGCTATGTTTGAAATAAATAACATAATGTGATGGCTCAATAGATATAGCATAATAAGAGTTTATATATGAAGTTAAGCTTAATTAATATTGATTTAAACCACGATAATTATTTATAATTTTATAAGTATAGATTAAGTAGTAAAATTATATAATGATAAGGAAGATAAATCACTACTAAGACGATTGATATTGTAAATTGTGCTTGCGAATCGTATATATTACTATTTATTCTATTATTAAGTACGTTATGTAGCAGTGCAAACTTCCACACTTATTATAAAAGTAAATATCAACGGTATTAGATTCCCTAGCTTAAACATATTTTAAATTGAAAAACATATCAAAATTATCATAAGATAATATATTATAATGCATATATGACTCATATACATATTTATTTAATAGATGTATATATTTGATAGAATACTTATATACTTTCTATAATTTTCGAGCTATGTTGTCTCAGAATTAAATAAGAAATATAGTTAAGTAGATATAGAGATTAAGGATATATATTATAGAGTATGTCCATAAAAAATTTCTATGAACAGCATTAATTTATTTAATTATAGACTACATATATAAGCTATCTAGCGGATAATAAACAGACACCGCTAATGGAGTTATTAGTCTATAATATATAAAGGGAGAACCATAAAGTTTGCTTTGAATTTATAAGTCGATGTCTTTTTGTTGGGTGCGAATAATAGAAGGTGTTATGTCAACCTGTAGGCTTGTTATGATTGCAATCTAAATTCAAGCATCACACCAAGTATTCTAATTTGACGGAATATATTAACTATAGGATCTATAATAATTCATTAGTATTTTATATAGATTAGTGATAATTGGTATTTTTAATTGATCTGATTTAATTACTATAATTGGATGGATAGCTATATCATTGATTGATGAGTACATGTTTGATCGGTTATATTCGTGTCATCAAAAGGAAATATATATGTGGATTTATTATATAGTTGTTAGAAATAAATAGGATTAATAATTCCTCAATCTTCCTTAATAGTTATAATAATCATACTTTTGTCTATATAGTCTCACACAATTATTATCTCACGTGAAGAACTACGTAAAACAGGTATATACTCAAAAAATGTAGGAAAATGAAACGAGATACAGGTTAAATGTGCTAAGGGTTGATTAAGGTAACAAGGTGCGTGGATTATAGTAAGAATCTCGCGGAGATGTGATTGCAAGTGAAAGAAGCTGGTTTTCTCTAGAGTGGTCTCCATAATCTAGACGAGTTATGAATTATGAACAGATTAGGATTTGTGTCTATATCTTGGTCATAAGATACCACTCTTAACTTATAGTTTAGCCTTCCGCCTCTTGGTATATTATACCACATCCTAATTGTAAGCACTAAAATGTTCATTCTATATAGGTATTAATATATGGTGCATCATGTGCGTAAGTTTTGAATTTTATTATACTTACCAGGATACTGCTTGCTTTTCGATTTGGTAAGTATTCAACGATATTGGTCCTCTAACAATGTGAGATAAGATACTTTTGTTTATGTGGATTGGTTTCTCAAATGTACCTTTTGCCCTTGTGTATAGATTAGTGATTGATGTCGGGTTTACTGTTTACTCGAAGAGAGTCACTAGCAAATACTACTTTTACTTAGATACAACCTTTTTACAAGGATTAATAACCGAATATACTCCATAATTATAATCTATACCAGATATGTTGATTATATGATTCTCTCAAATCACATTAGGGATATGGCGTAACATAAGATATCATCATATTTGAGCATAATATGAGCGCAATAAGACTCACGTCTCTCACAATGGGACACTATAGGCATAGAGTTGTAGGATAGATAATAAATGGTCCTTCAGAGTGTCGCTAATAGACTACAAAACTCTCAAAATTTACTATTAAACCGCGAAAGTCGCGTTTGTCTCATACTTGTTCTAGACTAATTGATAGAATACGATATTCCTTGTTATAACCATCAAAACCATCTGATGTGATTCCTGAGGAAGGACTGTTTTAGGCTCTTGACATAATAACAGGGTGTTGCATGATAGCGGTCTATGTTATTAGGAGAACGAGCCGCTAGTCTATAACTAAACTGACTGTGATTGTTATATTAATATAACGATAGCGGTCTATTACCACAATTATTGCTGGTGGAGTACGAAAGATCGCTCATATATTTGATATAGCGGATTCAAACATGTGTATTAACATTATTTTACGGCCAGATTGGATATGCCTGAAAGATTCTCCGCGAGCTTTCACTCGGATGAAGTGTTCGAATTCCAAGGACAGAAAAGGTCGTATGTCTTAATTCAGCAGTAAATTCGCACTCAAACAAAATAGAACATAACACGGAAGATGAGTCATTTAGTCAAGTCCGCTTAAAACATAGACTATTACAGTACTTTGGATGAACAGAGACGACTATAGAAGTAGTTAAGTTGGATCTTGGACATAATGGAATAAGATAACTCCCGCTCTCAGAAATATTTCATTGTAGGAAGACTTGCTCTCCCACGCTTAGCTTTGGTAAAAGATATTTGTTTGTTTCGTCTTGACATATCTTGACCTTCTATGGAAACAGGAAAGTGGGTCATAATCGTCGAATTTTCAAAACGCTCTGCTTTTTATTCTATACGATTAGGTCCAGTCTCTGTGTGTTATTTAATAAAAAAACAAATAATATTGTATTAACTCCATATACACTATGTCTATTATTCTACTTTGATTAACTTTTTGCTCTTAAAATTTGAATATTAGTCTTGGTGAGGATATATATTGTTTATTATTTTTCATATGTCAATTATATGTTATGCGAATACTCGGGTAAATTGCTCTCAATTTGATTGGATTGAAGCTTATGTTTCTTAATTAGCTAGCATGAGACGCAATCATATTTTCAAGGCATTATAAGAGATTTCTTTAGTATTCTATGGTCATATCATAGTCATAGAATTCTTATTTTATTGATCTCGGTTTGGGGATTATTATTTTGTTAATTTATTGCACTTTATCAAATTTTTGAAGTTCAGTAAAGATATATTCTCTGTTGTCATAATACCCATCTTTGTGATAGAAGATTATATAATTTCTGTAAATTGTTTAATGTAACTTGCAATTAAAAGTTAAAACCTATTCAAAACACTCCAGAGAGATGACAGTTAACCTTCTGAAATCTCAAATTCGCCGATTTGTATATAACGTGACTAGTAAATTATGAATGTAGTTCATATGGTGAGAGCTGAGTCGCCTAAAAGAGGTGACGGCTGTTTGGTGTTCCGAATTCCGTGTTTCTCAACCTTCATCTCTCTTTAGGCCAAATGTTTTTCGATTTTTACATACTAAACACAAGTACATAAAAATAATCGTTTGTTATAATTTTAAATAAATGAAGTACTACTGAGTGTATATCGAAAATGGATTCAGTGGGCTATAACAAATCAAGTTATACTACTAATAACTCTCGCTTGTTATTATGTGCAAATTATATTAATTATTAAATTACTTCATTTGAGAACACTATCCATCAAAAGATATTCCTGGATTGATAATGTATAGCACTAGTGAGGTGGTGAGCATAAACTGTACATATCAAAACAATACATTAGCAGACCACTATCACTGAATTTTTAACATCGTTGAAAATCAGAAATACATAAAATGAAACTTAGCCACATTATTAGAACACATATCTTTTAAGTATGCTGATATATATTTTCTGGTATATTGATTCACAATGTCTAGATACTGTCTGTCTTGTATATAGTAATTTATTTTCGATAGGATAATGTTTGCTAAATATTTTAGGTGGCGTTTTGTATTTCATTTCAATATCATTTATCCGTGAAAGGAGGTAAACTATCTCTATCTCTTATAATTCCGGCCGTTTTGCAACTTATTAATCAAAAAAATGTGTGTTGATGTCTTCTCAACCACTGAGTGATTGCATATATACATATAAAAGATGTTTGTATTTGTTTTTTATGAATTGCACTTAAATTCTCACTATAGACTCTCTCAGATATATGAGAAGCCCAACTCACAAATATACTGCTTTTAGTTTGGTCTCTTCTATTAGCGCAACATTTCTTATTCTATGCTTCAACAAGATAGGTACCTCTTAATTCCAGTTAAACTATGATATTGAATAAATTATTTAATTTTCAGAATCATGTGTATTAGATTTTATTATACCAGTTTATTTTATCCGGATGTGTTCCTGTTTCTCTCGCTTGTTGTATTATTATTATATTACTTTTATCAAATTTATATCAGAAACAAATATTTTATTGATTCACTGTATCATTTTTAATTAATTAAAAAATAATCTCGATTTGTTTTGTGGTATTTAATTGGTTTTTAGTCATGCTTATTCATAGATTTACTATGTTGATCAGAAGCTCGCATAGTTCGGTCGACAAGAGAGAATAGTTGATCCGAGCTTCTCTCAATAAAGACGGGAAATGGAAAAGGGTCGAACCAATACTCCACAAACATCTTTGTTTGTTATCTCAGGTGAATTAATTGACAATGGCGATGGATTCTACTATGTGTTAAATCAAAATAATATGGAATAATTGAAGATTATTATCCAAATGTAAATATAATTGACTCTCTCCTATTAATTTTTCTTTACTTAATTATGAGCAATCACATGAATGGTTGCCTACTAATTTAAATTATTGATTAGACTATCCGATCTGTACTCCATTTAATGCAAAGAGTAGGTGCTATAAGAATTGTCAATATTTCATTTAGATAATACATTTCAATTATTTCCATAATTTTAAATATAGAATCAGCGCTTATATTACTACAGAGTTGGATTTTCGTTCGTTTTTTAAGCTGGTATTACCGATAACCTGGTTATATTTTATTAAAAGTATAAAAACACGTTTTATATTATAACCGTGATTAAAATATTTGTTTAATATTAAGTATAATAAGAAACAAAAGGAAACTTCGTAACATAAATGAAATAAAACACAAAGGTTCGAAATATTATTTATCTTAGTTAATTTAAGTACTTGTTTCAGCAAAAAATTTAATGCAATAAAAGAGTAATTTGTGAGTTTGTCCAAAGTAAAAATTAATTAACAATAAATCAAATAATACTCTGTATTACTCGTGACAAATTTTAAAAGGTTTTCCAATAAAAGAGTGAGTGACTTTAGTAAGTTTAAACCCCCTAAAATTAATTACAAAAATTACTTCAAGGAAAAGGTTGAATTGTGAAAAATCGAAAAAATTAAGATATTTTAAGTGGCGTTTCATCTTGATGTCTGTCCGTTTATGGATGTGTGCAAAGTTGTTAAGAGTTTATCAGTCAAGCATTACCCCTGCTTTTGTTGATGCTAAAGAGTTATAACTTGGCACAAAAAGCGAACGTTTGGTAAACTTGATTTTCTGGCACTGTATACCCATTTTTCAGACTCATCAAGGCTTTTAATAATACGTTGTGAATCGAAAAATTGGCCAATGGAGTTGAAATTTGACACAAAAAGCACCTCTTTAGACGACTAACAGTTCTACAAAATTTATTTCGCAAACGTTTCATTGCCAGTTGTTTCGAAGTTATGTCTTTTGAGTTTGATATTTTAATTAGCAATTAACGTTTAGATTATTTCTATAAAGTGTATTACAAAAGAAATTTTCGGATAAGAATTTGAAATTTCATATAAATTATCAGCGATCATAAATAATGCATGTTGCGATACGTAAAACTATAGCCTTAAGTTTGTTATTCATACATGTCCTTCATATGACATTTTACCGCAATATTTCAAATATTTGAAAAATAATAGAATATTTTTGAAAATAAATAATGATATGGTGTATGTAAAAAATATTTGTTATCAAGGCTGCCACGTATGATAATAGCTTTTTTATTTTACATTCTGAGGTCAAGCATAAAAATGCTTCTTTAAAGGATGAGCAATCATGAAATGCTGAGGACGAGCAAATCAACTCCAATGTATTATCACCCTAGACGGTAGGTCACAGTAGGATACAAGCTGTTCTGATTCACTCTGTAACCGATGTTTTGTACTATTATACAACAAAAACCGTCTCGCAAATAAAAACGTAGTTCCATCTAATTAAAATTAAAACAGGTACAAGTTTAAAAGTCCATCATAGCTAGGCCTGTCAAGATTGAAGTTTAAATTTTATTGTGCTAAGAGCCACATCTGCCGTCTTTCGTGGCAGGTATCACTATCAGATTAATGGTTGTTAGTTGGGTCAATTCGTATTAATAACCGCTGCTCGGATCTTTCGTTAAAATGTAATGCATTACACTTGACTTTATTTCTTCCAACCTCAAGTTTTGAGTTGTTTTAGTAAATGTATCATAGCTAGTTTCTTTGAAAACTATACGAATTTAAAATTAGGATAATTTATATCCATTTTTCTTAAAGGATTTGAATTATTCTTAAAGTAAACGTCTCTACTCTCTATCAGCTATTATTGGAAACATTTAAATAAATATAGACAAACTTTTCTACTTACAATTTTAAAAGCGCTGAGATACATGGCGATAGACGAGAAAATAACATATGAATGTCGGCTTTAATGTGATACCGGGCTATATAGGCTTGCAAGAACAATCTATTGTGGATCATCTTGATGAACAATAGAATCCCTTCTTCTTGGTATAGATCCTATAGAGATGGACCCAACTACAATACCTGCTCGTTTTCACACTATTGAAACCTTTAGTCGTTCAGTGTGTTAGTGTGGCAAGTGGTCTTTTTAATGATATAAAATAATCAAATTTGAGCAAATTACATGTAAGATCAAATACGATTAATCTATATACTATCTATTATCTAAAATACGATAATGATCTATATTAATATCTATCTGGGTTATTGTCAAACTCAGACAAATGTATGCGTCTGAAGAAAAGGATGCATCTTGAATTTCCAGCATTTAGTCACAAGAACTGTATTTGTTTAAAAAATTATTGTTAAATTTAGGGCTCCATATTTCTTCAAACTCAAACATTTCTTTATTGCCACAAAAATAGAAAATAATAGTATACAATTATTCAATACATATTATAAAATTACAAATTATACAATTAATTACTAGAATCTAATACTGTTGTATACTTTTATTATTGCACTTATTACTTACTTATATTATTTGTATTATTACTTACATTATTATTTGTATATTACTTACTTATATTATTTGTATTATTACTTACTTATTTATTTGTATTATTACTTACTTATATTATTTTTATTATTACTTACTCATTTTTTGTATTATTACTTACTTATATTATTTGTATTATTATTTACTTATTTTATTTGTATTATTACTTACTTTTATTATTATTTTAATTATTGTGTACTTTTATTTATTATTAACTTCGGATTAATTCTTATACAAAGAGCAGTTTTATTATTTTGCTTCTCTTAGTATGTTTACAAAAGTCTACAAATTTGAGTGTAAGTAAAGCTCCATTTAAATGGATTTAATAAATTGTTATATGTTTAGTTGCATATATGGTATCTATTACTAACAGAAAATTTGTTGCGATTTTTCGACTGCATTTAGTGTATATATACTAATATATACACTACTAATAATAAGCACTAGTAAGTGCTTATTTTACAATAATCTCTTTAGAATTGTGCTTAGGATTTCTAATTGTGCTTAAAATTACCTTTGGAATGCTTGCTCTCTTGCGAACCAATCTAGTTCTTGCTTAGGATTTCGGTATAAGCTCTATTGTCGTAACTGTGCACACATACCGTCAATTTTTCATGGCTTTTCCATAGAAATTCGAATTTTTTACCCCCATTGGCTGTTCAAAACTATGCCTGATCTTGTTTGATTAGTTCTGCAAACCATTTAGAGCAGTCATACAAAGCCTAGTTTATACTAATCTTCCAAATATTTTAGTGCATTTCCTTTGAGAAATCCATGCCAATGTACAAATGTCAGTGCCACTGGTCTGACTATTAAGCATACACCGAAAAACTGAATTGGTGTGATAAAAAGCAAGGGTTCCAAAGTTCCTAATTCCAATTCTCCAACCTTGCGAATCACCGCGCCAGAATTATTTTGGAGTTATAAACTTATAAAGTAAAATATATATCAATAAAAAAATTTCTACTTAAGAAACTCGGATTGGCTCCGGATTATTTTTATTCCGCTCAGAGCCCTAAAAATTATTTGATAATACCCTACTCGACATTTCTTGTTTCACCTAACGTAATTTTTAATATCTGGTTACTTACTACGATTGTTTTACTATTAGGTCACTTCTAGTAATAGTATAGACTCCGGACAGAGTTTGTTCGATTCTGCGCCCCAAAAAATTGATAACCACACCCTACTCAAAGATTATTTTTGCCGACCATGAATTTGGTTTTCTGTATTTATATCATGGTATTTTCGATTTTTTGTCCACTGAGACTTTTTTTCCTGGCAAAATATTGTAACTCTGACCTCAATATGCCATATGGTTGTTGTCCTATATCAGTTTCGTCATATTACTAGTTTATATAAGTGCATACTGCCACGATATAAGCGAATTTTCAAATGTATTTATCAAAAACGTGATTTGTTTACATTATGTTGTATATTTTTAATCAATAGAACCGAAACCAATGCTGATAATAATATGAAACTTTGTATGTTGTATACAAATTAAAAAGATAGTACATCTATCTACAAGTACATCTACGGTTTTTTTGTTGGATTATAAAAGTTAAGCTGCGTCGAGCGAGGTCAGTGCCTGGCTAGGTGAATGATAAAATAAACGAATGTTTTACAGTCTAAGAACGTGCCAAGCGAGTCCGATGACGTGATGTAGTATAAATTGGGTGATTTTTATGTTCCGAGGACAAGTGAACCTAGTAGTGATGATGAGCGTAGCGAATTTAAAGTGGCGAGGAAAAGTTCCGAGGTACACCGTACCCGATATTTGACAAAGGTTTTGTTTAACTTATTAAATAGGTACATTTTAGTATCGTTTATTACCAATTTAAGCATTATTGATTGCTTAAGGGTTTGCTATTAGTACAAAGGGAAAGTATTGTGTTCACCCTTAAAATCCGAAACTGAGGTTTTAACACAATTATCCGTTTCGGGTAATATTTTAGGGTTGAAGCGAATTCATGAATTAAGAACATTATGTCTTGTATAAACAAGAAATACTGTCCTTAATCCTGATAGGATCAAAGACACGGATATAAAGTCTATACTCCATCCGTGCATTTTCATTAAGTGCATATAGTGCATCTGCCTGTAATGCAAATGGTGAATCCGGCTGGTTCACTGTCAGCTCTATAGCTGATGCCAGAGCCTCAAGGCAAGTGAATGTCACGTCTTGCCCGAGGCTATTAACTCCTATATAGATCTGAAGAGGTTCCCGTGTAGGACAGAGTGACTTCGTCATAATGATTGTTTTTCTTCATCATAAATCATGACTAAGCAAATCTTTTTAAATTTCTCAACAAAGCAGAGGACATCGCCTTCTTCCTATAACAGTATCGCTTCGCCCAGGATTTTATTAATGTTGAACATTACTTCAACAAAGGTATAATATGAATTTAAATACAAAATAATTAAAGGTAATCCACATCCAGTGGACAAAGCATGTCTCTCTCCATCCATCTACATCATATTTGGCACTTTACATGTAAAAATGTAAGCAGACTTTATCCAAAAACCGCTAAATCTCTTTTAAGAAAGTAACTGGAACTTTATTATAACTCTGTAAAATTATCCTATGCTCCTCTGTGAAATGATCAACCTAAACCAATTGGATCAATCTCACGTTGTTTAAAAATTAGGTTGAATTCATTGGAGATATTATTACTAAAGACATTATTACTTGCCTCTAGGGTTGAATTTATTACAAATGAACGGGAGCTCAAATAAACAAGAGCAATTACAGTAAATTTATATATAGAACCTTCAAAGCACAAAACAACTGGAGCTTGAAAAACTTGATTTATTAAACCTTATAACTCTTAAAAGAAGTTTTTATGTGGTTTCACGGTGCCTCTAAGAGTTCCAAAATGATGTTTCAGGCCTCTCAATGTATTAAGATAGGCTATGTTCTTCCCCCCTGATAATATATTTCTATGGTTGAATTAAATTATATTAGGAAATGCATAGGGATATTATTACTAGAGAGGCCCTATTAGTTGAATTTCAAACATCGAAAAAGTAACCTGACCACCTTCGCTAAAAATATCATCAATAATAAGTACAAAATTACAGTAACTTATATAGAAGAACGTTAAAAATACAAATCAAAACACAAACAATATGCGGGAAGCCCAAAACAATTGATTGTTATAACCTTAACTCACTCTTGAAGGAGGTTTCAATGTGTTACACAGAGCCCCTGAGAGCCTCAAAACGATGTTTAAGGCCTCTCAATGGATTGAGATAGGCTATGCCCCCTCTAGTATATAATATCTCTATAAGGAAATGTGAAAGAATGCAAAAATTATTTTCATACAGGCTTGGATTTTAAGTTTGTTGATATTCGATAATTAAATGTAGACTTGATGGCTGATAAGCAAGATGGAGAGAGGATGGCGCCCAACAGACTCAAAACCCTTGGGAATCCTGGGAGATGAAAGGGCGCAGGCTCCGTATTGACCTGCTTTCCCACGAAGCCCTTTACAGCTGACACAGTAATATCAGTCCTTATTCCTGACATGTTATGAGTTTTCTTATGAAAATTGTTTTATAATTGGGATGATCACCGCATCTTCTCTTCGTCATGGCAGCCAAGTATATAATATTATTACTTATGTTATTATTGATGTTTAGCTGTGAAGTTATTTGATTGTTTGCTAATTTGGTTGTATTTAAAGTATTTATTTACAAATTAAAACTATCTCTGTTATCTCTTGGTTGATTGTAGGAATTTCTGGCTATTCCTATATTCATTATTTACCTCTAGTAATATAATAATTATTATTGATCTTTAGCAGTGAAATTTAATTTGATTGTTGGCTAATTTTGTTGTAATTATTTTTTTTACAAATTAAAACCATTTCTGTGGTCCCTTGGTTGAATGTGGGAATTCGTAAAAAAGACAAATAAAATAAATATTTCCCTAAAAAATGCCTATTCTATGGATGATTTACATTGCACTCCCTGTAACGTTTCCTTTTTAGCGATTTTTCATTATAAATATAAAGCTTTTTACTATTCTCATCCTAATTTTAATTTAATAAGTCGCCTTTTTAATACTGAAAAAACACCTTAGGGTAATATTTTCATTTTCTACTGGTTTGCTGAATGATTAAGCTCGTTATCATATCTCGCTCTTTATAAATTGTATTTACCTAGTGAGTATTTGACGTCGCATTTCCATTTTCCAATCACAAAAATTTGGTATACGTAATACCAAATTTCAATTTGGTATACGTAATAATATGATTTCAATATTTTTATAATGGTTTATTGGTATGAAATTAAAATTTTGAAAAAGCTATTATTCTATTTAATTTATTAGGCATCTGTACGAAACTTATCAAGTTGAAGAAAATTGAAAGCAACTGTACGAGTCTCTAGACGACTAGTAGGAAAGGGGCAGTTTTACACTCTTAATATATTTATCTTCAATATATAAAGATTACCTAGAAAATATTCTGGCAATGTCTAATAAATTTTCATTAAAGACCATTATATTAAAATTCATTCACGTTTAAAGTGAAATTTTAAGTGAAAGTGATGTTTAAAGTTTAAAATGAATGATGTTAAAGGGATGATTCAGATGAAATTCCAGTTTCGAATTTTTTCGCAATCACAATACAATTTGTATACTTACTGTATAATTGAGGCAAAGTAAAAATAGCGTCTTGCATATATTTTGCCCTTATCTAACCTATTGGTCAATTTGCTATTATAAATAATATTATGGCGTACATAGAGATATATACTAGAGGGGGCATAGCCTATCTCAATACATTGAGAGGCCAGAAACACTATTGGGGCTCTGTGTAACCTCAATGAAACCTCCTTCAAAAGTGAGTTAAGGTTATAATAAATCAATTAATTTCGGCTTCCTGCTCATTGATTGTGTTTTTAATTGAAGTTATTGTAATTTTTTACTGATTATATTTTTAGCGAAGGTTGTCAGGTTACTTTTTCGATGTTTCAAAATTTAACCTATTGGGCCCCTCTAGTAGTATATCTCGATGATGGCGTACATTTTTCGAAGCGATGGTCACAATACGTAAAGAGGTCAAAGGCTTAGTTGATTTTATTTCATGGATGAATAACAAGTCAATGTGTTTCCATTCAATACTCAATTATTGCACATTAGTATCGATTGGAAGAATCTAATATGCATTAATGTACTGCAATATTAGTTCTCTATTTTTATTTGATGAGTTAATTTTTTGGAAAAATAAGAATAGTGTAATAATACTTGTGATACATTGAATACTGGAAGACAGTATACAATAAAATAACAAAAAATAAACAATAATAATAAACAATAAAAGCAAACAATAATTTTCCTCAATATCTACAGTATAAAAGAGAAATTGTAAAAATAAACAGTAATAACAACAATAAATAATAGTAAACAATAATACAAAACTAACAATAAACAGAAATTATAAATAATGAACAAATCAATGACAATAATAATAAACAATTATTATTACGGACAATCTTGTTACTTTTTAGCTTTCTAGCTTCAAGACTTCCCTCTTGTTATATTTACTGGAAGAATTTTCTTTACTTAATTAATTCCTGTCCGTCTATTGTGTGGTTAGTTATATAATATATTTTAAAAAGAATTACTTTTATTTAATTTTCTAAAGAAAAGTCTTTCACAATGATTTGGTTGACAGGTAGCAAGCGGTCAAGGCGAAGGTCGAGTACCTCTCCAAGGACTATGCCATAATTATTATTCTTAGACCTTTAGGTTAACAATATTAAAAATAGTTATTAAAAATTAGTTTATCATGAAGAAACTTGCATTTTTTAGAACAATTGAGCCAGAATTCTTTTGTTTTTTAGCTCATCCTTTTGAATTTGTGCTATGTATAAAATATTACTTTTACTTTTTACCGGCCTACAGACCTTTTTTTAATAATAAGGTTATTGTACATATTTTAATATAGAATTATAATAAAGATTGAATACAAATGTTTAGAAGGTAAAGGTTAGGAATAGAGAGGGGTCCAGGCCTACTACATTTTAGTTTAACAGCTAAGATCCAGGTGTAAATTTAATTATACAAATGTTAATAATAATTATAGAAACAAGAGGCCGGCTGTGGGGCGAAGGCCCAAGCCTTCGCTTGCCGCAAAGCTTGCGCTTTTCGGCCCCCACGCCTTTGTGTGGCTGCTTCTCGGCCATATTGTTGTTGTTCTATATCAGTTCGTCATATTACTAGTTTATGTAAGTGGTGCATACTGCCACGATATAAGCAAATTTTCAAATGTTTTAGTCAAAAAACGTGATTTGTTTACATCATGTTTTTTATGTCAATTAATTAAACTAGAACTTCTACTGATAATAAAATAAAACTTAGTTTTTTTGTTAACCATATATTACATTAGTACATGTGTAAACATTTCAGTCCAATGCAATCACTTTATGAAGATTCGTGATTTTTTTAATTTTTTGTGGGGTCATTATAGGGGATTAATGACGTCACACACATTTCATAAACAATAAGGTTCTGAGCATCAACAAGGTTGATTTTTGTAATAAGTTTCCTTTCGATCCGAGGAAGCGTTCGAAAGTTATCGTGTTCCATAGAAACGTCTTGAAAAAAAAATGTCGTACATACATCTGATCTATATATATATATTATATATATATATATATATATATATATATATATATATATATTATATATATTATATATATATATATTATATATATTATATATATATATAATATATAATTATATAGATTATATATTATATATATATATATATATATATATTATTATATATATACCTGAACATATACATATATTCTTGATCAGTGAGTCCCCCCGTCCATAAAATCCATCCCCCTCCCTACCTGCCTTCATGACCTCCAACCTGATCATTTTATCTTTGGAAATTCGATAAAATAATAAAATGATGTTTTATAATTTCTTGATTGAAGAAATAGCTAAGGAAGAATATGTTCTTAATAGGCCTTTGTAGTAGAATTTTAAGGGCAAACAGAACCTGATGTATAAAATGTTGTGCAGCGATGTGTTTAGTAGTAGCTAGAACGACATAGCTCTATATATGTTATTACTTAAATAGAAATTTTTCAACTTACTCTTTCCTTTTTTTTAAGTTTGGTTGTTCCCGCCTGGTAATATAGATAATTACACAGGAAAGAGAACAAAACCACTGCGCTGATTCGCAACAAGAGAAAACCAAATTTGGCTCACCTTTGATATTTTGAGGACTGTAGATTTTGTTTCCTGGTGGTACCACCGTAGATGCCTCCTGAGTGAGTGGTTTGAGAGCCGTTTCAGGTTATTTTGAAGTTTGTAATATTTAAAAGAACGGAGCGTGCTGTGCGAGAATATCACGATAGATCCGAGTCATACGGACACACAGACACGACTAACAAGACGCCAAACAAGGGCGGGGGAAACTAATATTAGTAACTAACTAACGATTTTTTAGATATCAGCATAATCAATCAAATTTAATATGTTACCTCATTTAACAAACTAAATAAATTCTCCATACCGGGGCCCTTGGAAGACCACGGGTCTTTCAAAGAAAAAAACTGACTTAAAGAAACAGAACTGAAAACCTAAAAGAACCTATAACTGAATAGTGAACTTAAAGAAATTTACAACAGAAAAACTACTTCATTAAAGAAAAAGATACTACTTCGACATACGATATAAAAAACTGACCCTTATTGAGGCAAAAGAGGGCCAGTTTGCGAACAGGACGCAAGAACCGGCCGGACTGAGTCCTACAACAGCTGACCTAACTACACCATCAGGACCAGTATTAACTTCCATAATTCGACCTAACGGGTAAGATAAGGGACTGGAATTATCTTCTTTAACCCAACTAACTGATCTACTTTAAGATTTTTCATCAGACTTCAAACCATTTATTCTTTTGCTGAAGAGTGTGGAGGTACTCCTCTCCCATCTCTTCCACAATCTCTGAGACATGCGATTCCTACTTCCCACCTAGAAAGCCTATTCATGGCTAAGTCAGCACATCTACCTCGGGAAGCGCTAACAACGGACCTCCAACTAGAAAATGACCGGGTGTTTAAACTTTGGTAATCATTTGGGAAGAAATAACGCACAGATAATATTTAACACAGTTATAACTCATTTAACGTAACTTTCTATCACCGACTTCACGATAAAGATGATATTTTATGTTTTTTTATATTTGATTCTACTAAACCATTCATAAATGGAGCATGAGGCACAGAAAAATGAAACTGAACATGTTGCTGTGCTAACGTACTTATGATTTTGCCTATTTCAGAATCGCGTAGAACTCTTCTATTTCACGTAACTCACGCGCAGCTCCTTTAAAATTTGTTCCTTGATCGCAATAGATATGAGAACTTAAACCTCGAAAGAAACAAATCTTTGTAAAGTAGCAATAAACTCTTCTGAAGATAAACCAGTAACAGCCTCAATATGACAAGCTTTAGTAGATAAACAGATAAAAAGCGCGAAATAACCTTTATAAGTCAACGCATTTTTCTTGAACTCTCTTTTAACTTGAAAGGACCGGCGAAGTCACAAAAATTCTGGCGCGGTGGTCCGCATGTCGGGGCGAATTTCCTTTGATGCGTGTTTCCGTGTTTTTTACAATATAGTTTACAACTACTAAATAAATAATTCCGGCACGGTGGTCCGCTGTCGGGCGAATTTCATGTAGTATTCGTGTTTCCGTGCTTAACACCCATTTCTAAGGTTCCGGTTCATGCTTTAGAACCTAAGCAGTTACTCGATTGTCAAGCACTGCTCGTAACTCATTTGTCTGTATTTTTCAAAGGAAATGCGCATACTTATCTAGTTGGTTGTTCAAAACTATGCCTCTAAAATTAAAGTACGCACTATTATTTGCACTAGTTTTAAAGCTTAGTTACTTATATTTAAGCTTAGTCAGTTATCTTTAAAGGTTTTAGCGCATTTCCTTTGAAAATACAGACAAAATGAGTTACGAGCAGTGCTTGACAATCGAGTAACTGCTTAGGTCTAAAGCATGAACCGGAACCTTAGAAATGGGTTGTTAAGCACGGAAACACGAATACTACATGAAATTCGCCCGACAGCGGACCACCGTGCCGGAATTATTTATTAGTAGTTGTAAACTTATATGGTGTAAAAAACACGGAAACACGCATCCAAAGGAAATTCGCCCGACATGCGGACCACGCGCCCAGAATTATTTTCTAGTTGTAAACTTATATTAAGTAAAAAAACGATAAAAATTGATCGTCCTACCAGGATTTGAACCCAGGTACCTGAGTTTGAGTACTCGTATTGACTCCGGACCACCATTCAACTCAGAGGCCCAAAAAACATAGAAACGACACCTACTCGATATTTAATTTTTAACGACCGTAATTTTGGTTTCGATAATTTTTGTGGTTTTTTTCGACTTTTTGGTAACTTAGAGTGGTCGTATCGACTTCGGACCGGTTTCATTCGATTCAGCGCCCAAAATACATCGAAAACAACACCCCTACTCGAAATTTATTTTTTATCGGCCTAAATTTTGGTTTTTGGTAATTTACAATGGTTTTTTGGACTTTTTGGTCACTTAGAGTGGTCGTATCGACTTCGGACCGGTTTCATTCGATTCAGCGCCCAAAATACATCGAAAACGACACCCTACTCGAAATTTATTTTTTATCGGCCTAAATTTTGGTTTTTTGGTAATTTACAATGGTTTTTTGGACTTTTTGGTCACTTAGAGTGGTCGTATCGACTTCGGACCGTTTCATTCGATTCAGCGCCCAAAAATACATCGAAACGACACCCTACTTGAAATTTTATTTTTATCGACCTAAATTTTGGTTTTGGTAATTTACAATGGTTTTTTGGACTTTTTGGTCACTTAGAGTGGTCGTATCGACTTCGGACCAGTTTCATTCGATTCAGCGCCTCAAAAAACATAAATATTGACTTTTTCGCGGCAAAAAATATTAACCTGAATTTTGCCGATTTTTTGAAAAATTTCGCTGACTCAGCAAACCAGGTTAATGACGTCACAAAAACTGGTTTTCAATAGGGTTCGTGTCCTCCAAAGGTGATTTTTGTACCAAGTTTGGTTAAAAAATATTAATCCGTTCGAAAGATAGAGTGTTTACAAGAAAGTGTCTAGAAATACATATATATACATATATATATTATATATATTATATATATATATATATTATATATATTATATATATAATTATATATTTATATATATATTATAAAGTCTCGCGAAACGTATTTTTTCGTCATTAGGGACCTCTGAAACGGATTTGTGTCGTGGTCCGAGGTTCGAATTCCGCCATGACGCCTATCCCATTAGCCGAATTTCCAAAGGAAATTCGCTAAAACATGAGAGAAGGGATACTAGGTCGCACTCTGGGTCCTGGTAAAATCACCCATTATAGGCGTACAGTTTGGCCCATAAACTTATGACAAACTCTACATTTAAAAATACAACTTCTAATAACGCTATGTGCGTTTATTATCCAAAATTCTCTTTCGATCAGGTATCGAACAGTTCGAGGACCTGCGTGTACATATAATCTATGATAATTATTTATAACTAACTTGTAAACAAACTATTTTTCGGTAACAAACAGGGGTGTTTGGCCTCATAACCGAGAGAGCTATGTTCTAATCTACCACCTACTTGGATTAAACCTTCTGAATCAAGAAAGATAGACAACGTAAAAATCTTTTAGAACAAGATTTACCAGATTGTAGTAAAGTAAGTTCCTCGGAAAATAATACTCTTGAACACTACGCACACACCTCATGAGAGCATCTTTCCTTTCTTTAAAGTCACAGGCCCAACTAATTTTTTCTCGGTACTACCACTCCTTGAGAGACGAAAATTGTGAACAAATCTTAATACTAACGCACAACTATTTAACAATAGAGTAAGACTACAAATTGCTCAATAGAATATAGAGAATTATCTAAATTATTGTGGTTAACAACAAGAACAGATTTAGGTACTTTAATCTCAGGTAACTCTTCGTCTAAAGGAGGCGGGTTTTGTGACGTAGGCCATGACGTCATAGGTTCACAACACCAAGAAGGACCATTAAACCAGGCTTCTTTTTCACATAATTCTTTAGGACTGAGACCACGTGACCCAACATCAGCAATATTAAACTCGGTACCAACATGATACCACATGGACAATTTAGTCAACTCTAATATTTTAACAACACGATTTGCTACAAACACTTGTAAGTATGCGGAGGACGCCTGAGCCACGATAAAACAAGAAGAGTCACTAAATAGAAAAACAAACTGAGTATTTACTTTACTCGTAACTACCTTAAGAGAAAGAAGAAGTTGTGATAAAAGCACTGCACCTAACAACTCTAATCTAGGTATAGAGAGTACTTTTAACGGAGCAACCTTGGTTTTAGCTTTTAATAGAAAACATTTTATTTTCTAGAGTATCGTAAACAACACGTAAATACAAACAGGCACAATACCAGAAACTGATGCATCAGAAAACCCTAATATTTGACAAGAACTGACTGATGAATTGTATACACACGAGGTATCGATAAAGACTCTAAAACCGGAAGTTCAGAAAGAACTTTATTCCAACTATTCACCATATTTACAGGTAATTCTGTATCCCAATTTATCTGTAATTTCCACATTTTGTAGAAAACATTTTAAACTAAAGGTGACCGGCGCAGCGAAACCTAACGGGTCATAAAATCTGGCTATGACAGAGAGAACTATTCGCTTAGTGCACTTTGAACTTGGTTCGTTAAGAACAATACGATAACTAAATGTATCACTAGTAGGGTTCCATAACATTCCTAACACTTTAACACAAGTGTTTGGTTCGTCACAAATTAATAAAGGTTGAGTATGAGCTTCCTCACGTAATTTAGAAGAAATTCTGGGGAATTACTACTCCATTTGTTCAGGGATATTCCAGCACGCCTGAACAAATTACACAACTGTTCTTTTAATTCAATTAAGCCTTCTAAACTGTCTTCACCAAGAAGTAAATCATCAACAAACGCTTCTTCAATGACAGCTTTCGCTGCTAACGGATACTCGTCCCCTTCGTCTCGAGCTAATTGAACTAAACTACGCTGAGCTAAAAACGATGAACATTTGAGACCATAAGTGACAGTTTTGAGCTCATACTCTTGAATAGGGTCACTAGGATTTTCACGATATAAAATGTGTAAATATTTACGGTCATTTGGATCAACTAAAATTTGACGAAACATTTTTGTAATATCAGTTGTAAGAACAAAGCGATAAGTTCGAAAACTAGTCAAAATTACACAAACATCTTTTTGAAGTTTCGGACCCGCTAAAAGAACATTATTTATAGAAACATGATTTTTACACGCCGAACCATCGAACACAACTCGAACGCGGGTGGATAACGAAGAAGGGTTAAACACACAAAATATGGTAAAAAATATTTTCCTTCATTAGAGCTAGTTCCATATGACCTAAAGCGATGTACTCACGCATAAAATCGAAACAGGCTGATTTTAAATTTTCATCGCGTATAAGACGCCGCTCAAGTGATAAGAAACGCTGTAAGCGACTGAATAAGATTCAGGAAATTCAAGTTCACTTGATTGAACTTTAAACGGTAACTTAACTATATATCTGCCTTCAGGATTTCTCCTATGAGTTTTAACGAAGTGGTGTTCAC
Source organism: Microvelia longipes (assembly GCA_018340805.1). Lineage (NCBI taxonomy): Eukaryota > Metazoa > Arthropoda > Insecta > Hemiptera > Veliidae > Microvelia > Microvelia longipes. Next base: position 19,124,818 of record JACMZG010001863.1, on the reverse strand, counting down.
AATAAACATCCTGTGGATCAGGTAAACTAGGGGTTGAAATTTCTTCACTCAACCAAAAATTATGAACTAATTTTTCTAAAGAAGTTTCTTCGGATACGTTATCAGAAACTTGTTCCACGTTTAATAAACAATTAATATTATTTTGACAATTCATAGGAACTGGACCCATAACCACATCACCTAAGACCGTAGGCAAAATTGACGCACACTCGTAACCGAACGATGGAATATTTCTGCTAGTTAATAATTTACAAAATATATCTGAACCTAATAAACAATCAACTTTCCTGGACTCAAAAAACTTAGGATCAGATAAATTAAAATTGTGAAACATGTTTTTAACTTTTGCTGGTAAGCTAACAGTCGGAATATTTCCTACTACAGTATCCAAAATATGAGCACTAATTGAGAACTGAGGATGATGACTAAATGTAGGCTTCAAAACACAAGTAACAAAGCCCTTAGATTCTCCTAAAGTAGATGAATTGAGCCCTACAAACTGCTGATCACATGACTGAACAGGAAGATCAAGACGCCTAGCCAGTTCAGTAGAAACAATACTACAAGTACTTCCACAGTCAGAACAACTCTAACTGTTATGAAACTTCCACTATTACTACGTATTTGAGCTAAAGCTGTACCTAGCAGCACTGTACTAGACTCATAAGACTCAACTATGTTATTATTTTGAACTTCTAAGACATCTAGGTGTTTTATATTGTCAGAAAATGTACAACAAACGATTTGTGAAGTACTTGAACTATTAGACTTAGGAGTTCAACAGAACTTTTATTGTCAGAGGCCTGAACACTTTCAGACACACTCTGCTGCTGAGACGTAACATGCTGAACAACATTAGTTTCTTGCTTTCTAGGAAAATGTAGCAGTCTATGGTGACGCATTTTGCAAAAACAAGTACCTTTGTAAGTACATTTAGTTTGAGTATGAGTCAGCGAGAGACAAGAAAAACAGGCTTTTAATTCTTTAACTTGATTATTACGCTCATAAGGAGATTTAGAAAGAAATACTGAACAACGATACAAAGGGTGAACTCCTGAACAACACACTGGACACTGAACACTTTCTCCTTTAGTAGTTAAAACAAGTTTTTTCCCACTATATTTTCTACTCACAGATTTTTCACTAGTAGCACTATTTTTTGAATTTGAGGTACATCAGAGGCCGATAACTCATACATACGACACCGTTTATTTACAAAAGATATTATTTTTTCACAAGTAGGAAACTTAGTATCAGATTCTTCAAGTTCAAATTCATTACGAGACTGACTGTCTACTGCCTAATAGCGAGGCTAAATAGAATAAACTCAGATAAATTATCAATATTAAGAGACTTTAAATTAATATTATCCCCTACTTTACTCAGAAAATTTTGAAGACTATCTAAGGTAGGTTTAGAAGTAGGTTCTAACGGTTTCAAAATTTCTTGCATGTAATAATTAGCCAAAACTCTATCAGACTCGTATCTCTTACACAATGCTGTCCATGCACCGTCAAAATTACAAGAGGCCTGATAAGACTGAACTACCCGAGAAGCAGGTTCTTCAAGTAAATTATGTAAATAATGAGATTTTTTAACAGAATCTAACGATTTATCATTTTTATCAAACTCTCAAATGTTTTTAAAACGAGGCCAATCGGAGATAATATTACCAGAAAACGGTTTAATATCTAACGGTGGTAATTTGACTTTTGAGAATAAACCACGGTGGGCTGAACAGACTGAACCTGACTTTGACTTGTCCCTTCACCAGCTTTAGCAACG
>JACMZG010001863.1:19031131-19122033 GCA_018340805.1 Microvelia longipes | reverse complement strand
CGTTTATTATCCAAAATTCTCTTTCGATCAGGTATCGAACAGTTCGAGGACCTGCGTGTACATATAATCTATGATAATGATTTATAACTAACTTGTAAACAAACTATTTTTCGGTAACAAACAGGGGTGTTTGGCCTCATAACCTAGAGAGAGCTATGTTCTAATCTACCACCTACTCGGATTAAACCTTCTGAATCAAGAAAGATAGACAAACGTAAAAATCTTTAACAAGAGATTTACCAGATTGTAGTAAAGTAAGTTCCTCGGAAAAGTAATACTCTTGAACACTACGCACACACCTCATGAGAGCTCTTTCCTTTCTTTAACAGTCACAGGCCCAACTAATTTTTTCTCGGTACTACCACTCCTTGAGACACGAAAATTGTGAACAAATCTTAATACTAACGCACAACTATTTAACAATAGAGTAAGACTACAAATTGCTCAATAGAATATAGAGAATTATCTAAATTATTGTCTTAACAACAAGAACAGATTTAGGTACTTTAATCTCAGGTAACTCTTCGTCTAAAGGAGGGGTTTTGTGACGTAGGCCATGACGTCATAGGTTCACAACACCAAGAAGGACCATTAAACCAGGCTTCTTTTTCACATAATTCTTTAGGACTGAGACCACGTGACCCAACATCAGCAATATTAAACTCGGTACCAACATGATACCACATGGACAATTTAGTCAACTCTAATATTTTAACAACACGATTTGCTACAAACACTTGTAAAGTATGCGGAGGACGCCTGAGCCACGATAAAACAATAGAAGAGTCACTAAATAGAAAAACAGACTGAGTATTTACTTTACTCGTAACTACCTTAAGAGAAAGAAGAAGTTGTGATAAAAGCACTGCACCTAACAACTCTAATCTAGGTATAGAGAGTACTTTTAACGGAGCAACCTTGGTTTTAGCTTTCAATAGAAAACATTTTATTTTAGAGTATCGTAAACAACACGTAAATACAAACAGGCACAATAACCAGAAACTGATGCATCAGAAAACCCTAATATTTGACAAGAACTGACTGATGAATTGTATACACACCGAGGTCGATAAAGACTCTAAAACCGGAAGTTCAGAAAGAACTTTATTCCAACTATTCACCATATTTACAGGTAATTCTGTATCCCAATTTATCTGTAATTTCCACACGTTTTGTAGAAAACATTTTAAACTAAAGGTGACCGGCGCAGCGAAACCTAACGGGTCATAAAATCTGGCTATGACAGAGAGAACTATTCGCTTAGTGCACTTTGAACTCGGTTCGTTAAGAACAATACGATAACTAAATGTATCACTAGTAGGGTTCCATAACATTCCTAACACTTTAACACAAGTGTTTGGTTCGTCACAAATTAATAAAGGTTGAGTATGAGCTTCCTCACGTAATTTAGACAGAAATTCTGGGGAATTACTACTCCATTTGTTCAGGGATATTCCAGCACGCCTGAACAAATTACACAACTGTTCTTTTAATTCAATTAAGCCTTCTAAACTGTCTTCACCAAGAAGTAAATCATCAACAAACGCTTCTTCAATGACAGCTTTCGCTGCTAACGGATACTCGTCCCCTTCGTCTCGAGCTAATTGAACTAAACTACGCTGAGCTAAAAACGATGAACATTTGAGACCATAAGTGACAGTTTTGAGCTCATACTCTTGAATAGGGTCACTAGGATTTTCACGATATAAAATGTGTAAATATTTACGGTCATTTGGATCAACTAAAATTTGACGAAACATTTTTGTAATATCAGTTGTAAGAACAAAGCGATAAGTTCGAAAACTAGTCAAAATTACACAAACATCTTTTTGAAGTTTCGGACCCGCTAAAAGAACATTATTTATAGAAACATGATTTTTACACGCCGAACCATCGAACACAACTCGAACGCGGGTGGATAACGAAGAAGGGTTAAACACACAAAAATATGGTAAAAAATATTTTCCTTCATTAAGAGCTAGTTCCATATGACCTAAAGCGATGTACTCACGCATAAAATCGAAACAGGCTGATTTTAAATTTTCATCGCGTATAAGACGCCGCTCAAGTGATAAGAAACGCTGTAAAGCGACTGAATAAGATTCAGGAAATTCAAGTTCACTTGATTGAACTTTAAACGGTAACTTAACTATATATCTGCCTTCAGGATTTCTCCTATGAGTTTTAACGAAGTGGTGTTCACAATAAACATCCTGTGGATCAGGTAAACTAGGGGTTGAAATTTCTTCACTCAACCAAAAATTATGAACTAATTTTTCTAAAGAAGTTTCTTCGGATACGTTATCAGAAACTTGTTCCACGTTTAATAAACAATTAATATTATTTTGACAATTCATAGGAACTGGACCCATAACCACATCACTAAGACCGTAGGCAAAATTGACGCACACTCGTAACCGAACGATGGAATATTTCTGCTAGTTAATAATTTACAAAATATATCTGAACCTAATAAACAATCAACTTTCCTGGACTCAAAAAACTTAGGATCAGATAAATTAAAATTGTGAAACATGTTTTTTAACTTTTGCTGGTAAGCTAACAGTCGGAATATTTCCTACTACAGTATCCAAAATATGAGCACTAATTGAGAACTGAGGATGATGACTAAATGTAGGCTTCAAAACACAAGTAACAAAGCCCTTAGATTCTCCTAAAGTAGATGAATTGAGCCCTACAAACTGCTGATCATGACTGAACAGGAATATCAAGACGCCTAGCCAGTTCAGTAGAAACAATACTACAAGTACTTCCACAGTCAAGAACAACTCTAACTGTTATGAAACTTCCACTATTACTACGTATTTGAGCTAAAGCTGTACCTAGCAGCACTGTACTAGACTCATAAGACTCAACTATGTTATTATTTTGAACTTCTAAGACATCTAGGTGTTTTATATTGTAAGAAAATGTACAACAAACGATTGTGAAGTACTTGAACTATTAGACTTAGGAGACTCAACAGAACTTTTATTGTCAGAGGCCTGAACACTTTCAGACACACTCTGCTGCTGAGACGTAACATGCTGAACAACATTAGTTTCTTGCTTTCTAGGAAAATGTAGCAGTCTATGGTGACGCATTTTGCAAAACAAGTACCTTTGTAAGTACATTTAGTTTGAGTATGAGTCAGCGAGAGACAAGAAAAACAGGCTTTTAATTCTTTAACTTGATTTACGCTCATAAGGAGATTTAGAAAGAAAAACTCTACAACGATACAAAGGGTGAACTCCGGAACAACAAACCGGACTCTGACCACTTTCTCCTTTAGTAGTTAAACAAGTTTTTTCCCACTATATTTTCTACTCACAGATTTTTCACTAGTAGCACTATTTTTTGAAATTTGAGGTACATCAGAGGCCGATAACTCATACATACGACACCGTTTATTTACAAAAGATATTATTTTTTCACAAGTAGGAAACTTAGTATCAACTTCAAGTTCAAATTCATTACGAGACTGACTGTCTAACTGCCTAATAGCGAGGCTAAATAGAATAAACTCAGATAAATTATCAATATTAAGAGACTTTAAATTAATAATATTATCCCCTACTTTACTCAGAAAATTTTGAAGACTATCTAAGGTAGGTTTAGAAGTAGGTTCTAACGGTTTCAAAATTTCTTGCATGTAATAATTAGCCAAAACTCTATCAGACTCGTATCTCTTACACAATGCTGTCCATGCACCGTCAAAATTACAAGAGCCTGATAAGACTGAACTACCCGAGAAGCAGGTTCTTCAAGTAAGTTATGTAAATAATGAGATTTTTTAACAGAATCTAACGATTTATCATTTTTATCAAACTCTCAAATGTATTTTTAAAACGAGGCCAATCGGAGATAATATTACCAGAAAACGGTTTAATATCTAACGGTGGTAATATTGACTTTTGAGAATAAAACCACGGTGGGCTGAACAGACTGAACCTGACTTTGACTTGTCCCTTCACCAGCTTTAGCAACGGTTTCTCGAAAAGATTTTTCAGAAATTTTTACCTTAGCATCAATTATCTTACATACCAACTCGTCCAGAGCAGATAAAGGCTCATAACTAACTAAAGCATTAGGATTAAGCTCCAACTCACACTCATTAATTTCATCAATCACTGCACTAAAATCACTCACGTTTGACTAAGACTCGTACAACGTATCATAAAACTTTCCTTCACAACAGGTTTATCTAAATCTTTTATTAAATCAAACGTATTTTGGACACGGCGAAAAAGTGACTCTCGCTTACTTTCGAGACGTTTCTTAGTATTTCGTAACCTAACTTTATCGACTTCATGTTCTGAGTCAGACATATCTGCACGAAATAATAATTTAAACGTTTTGACTGATCAGAAACACTAAACTTAAAACAATGCCAACTGAACAGCAAGCAATACAACAAAGCACTATAAAATAAATTTATTAACGATATAGTTAAACACAATTTTTTACGTAAAAACGGTGAAACAACGATTAACTATGCAAGAACTATAACGGATGCAAGAACGGAACTGAAGCTGCAAAATTATTCACAACCAATAAACTGGAGGCAAAGAGTGGAAGGGGTACGTAGCCGACTCCCGAGAAATAACTAACAATGACACAGGAAGGAACTTTGATCAAATTATCAAACACTAACAATAAAATCTTACCTGGAGACCCTTTTAAACTCTTATAAAATTCACTCACAAGAACTAACATAAACTTTCTCAACTCACAACTACACTGAACTATGCCGAAGAAAATGAACTTAACATAAACTAAACCGATCCGGAACGAATGGACCAAACAATATGGTTGTTCCCGCCTGGTAATATAGATAATTACACAGGAAAGAGAACAAAACCACTGCGCTGATTCGCAACAAGAGAAAACCAAATTTGGCTCACCTTTGATGTTTTTGAGGACTGTAGATTTTGATTCCTGGTGGTACCACCGTAGATGCCTCCTGAGTGAGTGGTTTGAGAGCCGTTTCGGTATTTTGCAATTTGTAAGATTTAAAAGAACGGAGCGTGCTGTGCGAGAATATCACGATAGATCCGAGTCATACGGACACACAGACACGACTAAACAAGACGCCAAACAAGGCGGGAAAACTAATATTAGTAACTAACAACGATTTTTAGATATCAGCACTAATCAATCAAATTATAATATGTTACCTCATTTAACAAACTAAATAAATTCTCCAAAGTTATTATTATTTAAATTAATTGAAATTTTAAAAGTTTTTAATGCGATTTTTGGAATTTATTTTCTGCGTCTGGTCATTTAGATTTAGAATCCACATATTGGGATGACAGAGTCATTGAGCTTCAGCTGCTCAAAATAATGCTTTATTTATTGATAAAGTATTCTCATTCTTAGAGTCTTTTACTATATATTTTACAATATTTGAATTTTTATCATTACTTTGTGTATTTACGTTTAATTTGTTTCAGCCCGAAAGCCCTGAAAACGAGGATTTAAAGAACAATTTACCCGGATCGGTTCCAAGTAAGTTGTTCTTACTTATTGTTTATTATGTTTTTCGGTCATTCTGTATATTGCATGTAAGATATTTGCAACTTAAAATATTTTATCATTCGATACTACTGTATTTTGTAAAACATGAATAGAGTCATAGAGTATTTCATGATAAGATGTATTGAAGCTTGAAAACAATCCACCTGTGACTCCTATCTTTACAGTTATTTTATTATTAACTTTTTCTGATCAGGGAATGAGTTTGAAGAGAGAGTGTCTGTCCATCGAGCTTCCAGTGAGGCAGAAACTTTAAATCGATTAGAACACGAGCAAGATGACTATAGCGAAGATCTACTAAAGGAACGAGATCAAAGTGAGCCTGGTCAGAGCGAACATGGTCATAGTGATCGGGAAGAGAGTGATCATGAACCGCAAGCAGAAAGTGATCAACGGGACAACCAAAACAAAGACGAAAACTCAGAGTATAAATTATTTTTAATAAATCATTAAACATATTTTAAAAGTAGTAACATATTTCTTCCACAAATACTCTTCAAAAATCCTTACAAGATCAGTTTTGGATAATTATAACTGATTATTCAGTTATAATTACTTATACATAATAATGATATAATATTAATAATATATAATAATGTATAATTATTTATGTACTACTTATGTATGCACCAAGGAACTTTTTTCAAAGGGAAGTAGCGTATCGTATTTTTCCACATTACAAACTGTCGCCCCTTATCCCCCCCCCCTCTCGGAAACTTATAATGCTACTGCATTCATCTTATCGACAGGTTATAAACTAATTTTATAATTGTGTAGTAATTAATTGTTCGTATTTTTTTCATTTATAAAAATAAACCAAAGGTTCAAATACAAACAAAAGTAACATATCAAAAATAAACTACAGAACACATATTTAATGGTACTCTTACCTTTTTTAAAAGTTTAAAGTTATAAATTCTAGAAAGATTACTTACATTTAATTATATTGACAGTAAGAGTGGAAAAGTCAAACGTTTTAAGCATCTCTAATACTTTTGAACTCCTTCGTTACCAAGGCCTTCGATTTCCTTCTAAAACAGTGCTTTAAATTTTGGTTTCATTTTCCCCCTGCGGTACGCACTAAATCAGACACAAATTTCTTTACTGTCTGACTTGCTTGCCTAAACTTGTTATGCAGTCTTCATGACTAACTTTCTTATTATTTTAGTATTATTTTTTCAGCTTTTGCTACTTTTGGAGTTTAATTATAACCTGTATAAATATTAAGGATGAGGTTATAGAGCCTCATCCGTACCAATGTGCAGTATGAGGCAATCTAAAAAGGTCGAGTAGAAATAGTTAACTTTTTCGCGTGCAGCCTCCTCTTTTTCGATTTCATGACATATAGGTCTCTAATGAGCTTACGCAGATAACCCTAACTATAAAGTGCTTTTACAGTTATTTCTTTATAGTTTTTTTTATAGTTTATTTACTTACTAAATGTTAATATAGTTCGTGATCTAGATAGCATTGTAGCGAAATCTTGGAAACAAGGTTAGGTAAAGCGAGGCGGATACACTCGAAGAAGTTGATTGCCATTAATAATAATAATAATAATAATAAATAACTTTATTTGTTTTTAAGCATACACAAAAGCTTATACAAAAGAGAAGGCAAAACAATTTTTTTAAATAAAAAATATAAAAAAGGAGTACAACAAAAGAAAATTAAATTAAATTGATTCATTCTGATGATTTGAATTCATTCTGAAATTGAAACTTGAAAAAGAAAATTATATACCATATTAATTTTTTTAAATAAAAGTACCTGGTTTAATAAAATTAAAAAATGTTAAATTAAAAATAAATATTACAATATAAACCACTCAAAAACTATCAAAAACAATATGAGAGTAAAACGAGGCAAAGACTGTTCTCCACTGATTTCATTCGTTTAGGTGAAAAGATTACCACTAGTCTACTTGTCCTCTTTAATCTGGCTTAGACCATCTATGAGTATGGGTGAGGCTCTACGTCTCACGTAATATACCTATCATACATCAATGGAAGAGAAATTTAATGTGAAAGGAAAGGGTCATATTATGTTTCTTCTTTTAGAAACAATGTCATGATATATTTACACTTTATTCCCTATAATGTTTTCAAAAAGGTTACCAGAGCAGACATTGGTCAGAGAGCGATGTCATCATTTAGCTAGATCTTTCAGAGAAAGAACTCAAAGAGCTAGAAGAAAATTTGATTTGCCTCCAACCCCGTCAACAATAAGCAGCGACCCTGGCAATGGTAATATTTAGTTGGCTTTCTTCATATAAATGTTAAATAGGAAGTCTCTTCAGACTTACTTTAATAACAAACTATGACAAATAAGATAGATCAGTTTTCTTGGTTTGCTTTTGTGGTTAGAAATATTGATTTTCCAACTAAGCGTACTAACGGGCATGAAAGAGTATCTGACGAGAAGAGCATGTTTGTTACTATGACGATTTTAGGTTACAGCTCTAGAAAACTGCTGCCTTAGAATCATTTAGATAAAAGTTAGCATCATTTAAATGAAAGTGTGGGAAACATGGTTCGCTTGAACCATTACTGTGGACAATTCCAAATTATTTTTAAGAGCTTTTTTATGAGAGATGATTTGGGCTTCCTATAAGTAATGAATAAAATAATAAATAATTTAAGACATGAACAAAAATCCTTCCTCGCATAAACTGTATTGATTATTCATGCATGAAACAGTAGATTTCATTCAAACTGTAGACATTCCTTAAAAACAGATGCTAAGTGTGCTCTGTTCCCCTTATTTTTGTTTCAGACGATAACAATGTCCACGTCAGCCCGTACAAGAAAGAGGAGCCTCCTGTTGACACCAAAGACTGGGAGAAGTGTGCTCGGAGTGATATTTCTAGTTGTGCTATGGTTGAACAACAAGGTATTTTTAACTTATCTTGTAGGAATCTCGATGTGTTTTCTAAAATTGTTAATTTTAATATTATTGGTAGAGCACTCTAACACAATTTAGTTTCACTCGTTTTAGATACATATTTGCTTTAACATTATTATATGTGGATTGAACTCATAAAAAATCTCGAATCACTTAAGAAAGTGCCTGAAGAAACTGTACTACATGTCCAGTTATTACCGCAGTACAGTGCAACTTACTTGTCTTCTAGCTTTTTAAAACATTATATATTTATGTTAATTACTTCAATAAGTCTGATTTGTAAAGATAAGTCAAAAATTAAAAAAGTTAAAAATTAAATTAAAAGTTGTCAGAATTGAAAGTTTTCAAAGATGTCAGAGTTAAAAGTTGTTAAAGTTGTCAGAGTTGAGAGTTGTCAAATGAGAACACTTATTGATTAAACTGCAATTTATTATTTAAATTATTAATTTCAGGATGCATATACATAACATGGCTTACTGTTGTTACTATAAGTTATCTTTATAATTGTTTCGTCATTCCACTTCGTACTACCTTTCCCTACCAGAATGACGATAACACTCCTACTTGGATGGCAATAGATTACTCTATGGACTTCATTTACTTGCTTGATCTTATTTTCATCAAACCAAGAATTGTTTATTTACAAGACGGCTTTTGGGTTAGAGATATTAAACGAACAAGGAGTAACTACTTCAGTAAAGCAGAATTTAAGGTATGCTATTAACAATGTATCACGTCCTTGAACCAATTCCAATTTATATTTTCCTTACGTTAATTGAAACCAATGTGCAATATCCTTTAAGAACAATTCAGTTAGCGAAAACTACAGAATTTGTTTCCATGAAAATCAACAGCTTTGTAGTAATTTTCTGAATAATATGGTTATTCATAGAGTAATGGTATTCAATACATATACACCCGTATTCATAATGATGAACTAGACCCCATATATCACTTCTTAAGGGTTATTTATGTATTTTGAGTAAATAAAACAGAGAGAGAATGTGGTTTAAATGAGAGGGATTATTTGATTACAAATTAAACTTGTATAAAATGAAGTAAGGCTAAAAAGACTTTACTGTCAACAAGCTATATAAATAAGATCTTTATAACCCAGTTTTATACACTTATAAGCATCGTATTATTGCAATTTAACTTTAGAAATTGGCTAAAAGGATTTAGACATCGAAATTCGCTTCTTGTCAAATAATTTGCATTGACTATTTTATCATAATTCTTATTGGTGTCATAATTTGATTTACGATATTTTTGATAACACAAAGTCTTTGATCCGTTTTGTGTTGTCATACGCAATGTATAACGTTGTTGAGCCGAATGCTCAACAACGTTTTAATCGTTTTAATATACAACGTTATAATATGTGAAAACATAATCAATTGCAGGTATGGAATACATGTGCAACTGATTGTTTTCACATATTAGTTAAGTAAAATGGACGAGCGCAATGTATACCTAGAGCCTTATTCATCAACTTTACCTTATCTAACATTTGTCTTTACCATTACTTTATGAATTTTACAGATGGATGTATTGTCGTTAGTACCTCTTGATCTTCTCTATTTCTATATTGGCTACCCATATCCAATATTAAGAATAACTAGACTTCTTAAGGTGAGAAAATTCATGTATTGTTATCATCTCGGTTGTTGTTATCAATATGTTATGTTCTGTTAGTTATGTAATAAATAATTAAATATAAATAAATAATTTATTCTCTCTAAATATAAATACAAAAATATAATATTTTAATTAATAGTATGTTACGAAATAGTTAATAATAATAAAAATAGATTCCATCGAACATCGAATAATATCTACTATTCGTAGATAATGTAGTCGTCAACATCTTATATTTTTGATAAGTTACTTTCGTTTACTTTTAGCTCTTCTTTTATGATTTTATCTTGTAATTTTCAGATTCATTCATTCTGGGAGTTTTTTAATCATTTTGATAAGGTACTACCATCGCCATATATTGTGCGAGTCGCGAGGACTCTTACTTATATGATTTACTTAGTGCATATGAATGCTTGTGCATACTTTGCTGTGTCTTGCTATGAAGGATTGGGATCGAACAAATGGGTTTACAATGGCAAAGGAAATGCGTAAGTTAATTAAATAATTTGTCTAGTTTCAGAATTATTCTATGCAATAAATAATTAATAAATTATTAATGAATAATAAAACTCAGTTGCATTAGATCCATTTTTTACACCAGTTAATGCTTTTTGTACTAATCACGTTCTGCAGTTGCAAGGTGTACCTCTGTCAATCGTTATGCGATTTAATTTTCGTTAATTTATTTTTATATTTCTTTTCATATTTCCATTATATTAGCATCATATTTATTAAAAATATGAAAAGATTATGAGACGACCCATTACAAAGGTCCTCCACTCTTTAGTAGTTTTATGGTAGTAACTGGCGGCTAGGAGGGAATAATCATTTTATTAACAGTCTAAAAGACAAATCAATCCCTCGGTAACAATGCCTATCAATTCTTAAATAACATACATATATCTCATTTTTTCAGGTATGTAAGGTGCATTTATTTTGCCGTAAAAACAGCAACATCCATTGGGAAAAATCCAAGGCCTGAAAATCGTGCTGAATACATGTTCATGACTGCATGTTGGCTAATGGGAGTTTTTGTTTTTGCTATTCTGATTGGACAGGTAAACCGTTTATGAGTTTTAAATGAGAGAAGAGTGATTTTATTTAATGAGATCCAGAGTAATCTTCACCACTGCATCTTGCGACTGAGAAACTAGCAAAAAATATGCTTCTTTGATGTGACTCAATAGTTAGGAATAGTTGCTCATATTTCCTTCAACCAATTCTGGTCCGATCAAGCAATTATCCAGGATGGTTGCTATTATATGATTTTGTTTTAAATAATTTATTATTTTTCATCACTAATTATTAATATGTATACAACCAAAAAAAGTACGTTAATCTTGATTTTTTTCAGATTAGAGATATTATAGCAACAGCTACACGTGCTCAGACTGACTATAGAAAAAGAGTTGATGAAACATTAGATTATTTGAGGAAGTTAAGTTTACCACAATCCTTGATTGAAAGGGTTAAAATGTGGTTTACGTACACATGGCAACAACAACATACATTAGGTATGATCTTTACTGTGTGCATTATGGCATCAATATATGTATATGTGATTTTGTAAAGTTTTATGGAAAACTTAAAAAAATAAAAATTTCTGTAGTGTAAACGTTTTTAGAACACTTTTGCTTTACACCTTTAGCATCAGAGTGACGATTAAAACAATTACGTCTTGGCGTTAATAATATTCGCACAATTGTTTCATTGCTTTATCTTGAAGTATGACGTATAAAATAACAGACTGTGACATATTAAAAAAGGAAAAAATATACTTCCGCAGAGATTGAAAAAAACAAGAAATATATTTTTAAATGTGTCCTTTTGGGTGGAAAAACGTCCTTAAGTGCTTGGTGTGACGTATACTGAATCTACAAAATCACAAGTAATAAGAGCAACATCCATCTCATCCTCACTACTTCGGACTCGCTTCGCTTGTCCTCAGAATATAAATATCACCAAATATACTGCTGCACGTCTTTAGACTCTATACGCTCGTCCTCAGACAGTATATACATTTGTTTTATTCCCAGCGGTCACCCATTTAGACACAGACCTCACTTGGTGCTCCTTAACTTTTATGAACCAACAAAAACCGTAGAAATACTTGCCGTATTCAAATGAAGCTTAGAATACTTATTTATTACATAAAGTACACTGACGAATGACTTGTAAAAAACTTAACAAAAAAAAAGTGATTGGTATCGAATTACAAAAGTAATTTGATACCAATTGAACTAATTCTGATAATATAACTAATATTGGACATACAACTACATGTGTGCCAATTTCAAATCCGATTGATAAATGTATTCACGTTTACTAGACCTAAAGGTTAATTTTTGTACTAATCTTCAACTCTCAACCATGAAGACACTAGGATATTCGATTATTACAGCCACACTCACACACAGGCAGACAACTTTGTGAAGACTTCAAAAGAAATTTGTTGTATAAAATTAAAAAATTAGACATTTATTATATAATTGTTGATTTTTAGACATTTATATTAATATTTTTAACCAAAACTATATATTTTTTAAAGAAAACAATAAATTCATCATTGAGATAATAGACCAAGAGCCCAGGGGTGTTTTGTTAATAAAAAGTGTAATGGCTGGAACCGGTCTCAATTTTTCGTAAATATCTTCCTGAACAAGGATCTGCAATTCTGCCGACTCGTATCGGATGGGTGTCCCAGGCAGAACGCACTTTACATGTCAAATTAATCACCGAAGTTAATAAAAAGGGTAATGGCTGGAAACGGGTTTAATTTTTCGTAAATACCTTCCTGAACAAGGATCTGCAATTCTGCCGACTCGTATCGGATGGGCGTCCCAGGCAGAACCTTTGACCCCTAAAGTGCGTTGCCTGGGACACCCATCCGATACGAGTCGGCAGAATTGCAGATCCTTGTTCAGGAAGATATTTACGAAAAATTGAGACCGGGCTCTTGGTCTATAACAAAACTTAATACTTTCTGTTTCTACGATTGAAAACGAAAATTATGAAACCTTTCTTAGTATATGTGTTATCTCCACCAAACGTTTACACGAGAATCTCTACTTTGCTTTACCCTTGTAAAAACATGGTAATTTTTACGATCCTACATTTGCAGATGAGTCCAGACTGTTAGACACTCTACCCAACAAGTTGAAAACGGATGTCGCCATTAATGTTCATATTAGTACACTCAATAAAGTTCAATTATTTAAAGATTGTGACGAAGCTCTGTTGAGAGAACTAGTGCTAAAACTAAGGCCAGTTCTTTATCTTCCTGGAGACTATATTTGTAGAAAGGTAGGCTTTGTATTTCAAAGAATTAAAAGTTATGGAACTTGTATATATATTCTATTTTTAAGAAATAGAACAGCCCTAATTTCTATTTTAGGGCCGCGGAACGGAGCTTTTCGCGGGACGGAGCGTCCTGTATTTCTCAAAATGTTTTGTATGATTTTTTGATAAATAATACAGAGAATCTTAGTTTAGCAGCCGGTTTTAAATTTATGATATCCAATTCCAGGGAGAGGTTGGCAAAGAGATGTACATTGTTAAAAGCGGACAAGTGCAAGTTGTATCCCCGAATGGCAAAGAAGTTCTGGCTACACTAACTGAGGGTTCTGTATTTGGAGAAATATCCCTGCTTTCAATATCTGGTTGTAACAGAAGAACTGCTGACGTCAGGTAAGGCTGAGAAGTTGATTAGATTAAACCTTGTTTACTACGTTTACACTAAACCCCAGTATTACCTTATTTCTTCAATTCATCTAAAACTTAAAAGTCTGAAGTTACGGATAGGGTTTGAACTGAACATTTTTCTTTGGACTACGGATAATTATTCCATTTAAATATTTCCTTACACCTTACAATAATTAAGAGCAAAATAAATTATGATGAAGCAATAAAATAATAGATGTTAAGTGATTTCTCTGATTTCACATCACATCATCCGCAATCGCTTTTATCTCTCAGCTTCTTATTAATTTCATAGATTCACTTCTTCCTAAAAATGCCACCAATTTTTAAATTTTTCATCATGCTAAATTTTTTTCAGGTCTAATGGTTTTTCGAGTTTGTTTGTGCTCAATAAAGACGATTTAAATGAGGCTCTAGTTTTTCATCCAAACGCTCAAGAAATTCTCAAACGCAAAGCCAAGTAAATATATTCACCTAGATTAATTAGTTACCTTTAAAATGATGTTACAAAAGCTGTTCATTGAGCTTCTAAAAGTTTGTTTCTTTTCAGAACAAATAATGGAATAAGATCGTGCCAATCGTATTTAATTATTTTTAATCAGTGTTTGAAAGGAGTCCTTATAAGTTTTTAACGACGTATCTTCAAATTGATGTTTATGGGAACATTTTTTCTGTTATCTAATTCTTACTACTTGTTACAGACAACTCATGAAACAGAACGCTGAAAGAGAAAAAACACAAACTGCAAGTAGTAGTAAAGTTGAAGTCTTAATAGCCAACCCACAAACTCCCAAAGTACCCAAACTGCTACCCATCGTTCTCAAGGTATGATTATTGAAAATCACTCCTCACAAGGAGTTATTCTTCTGCTGTTATTTAAATGCCAAAATCAACTTGGATCTTAACAACAGAATTGTGGTTAAAGCACCATATGAGAAAAAGCACTTGTAAATATGATACGCCGAACGTTAGTTTAATTTAAAAATAGTGTATAGTTAGCTACCTTGACTATGCATGCGATTTTTACCTCGTGTTTGTTACAAATCCCTCTTTATTTTAGAAGCAAGATCAGAATTAATTTTTAGCTGCGAATCAGAATGACAGACATGGAAATAATTGAATGCTTATTTATCATATACCTACCCTCTCAATGTTATCTATAATCTACCGTTTCAGCACCATTCTTTTGATAATAATTTAGTATAATATTTAATCTTGATAGTAAAAAGCAGCATCAGAAAAAATTAATTTGCTGTAAAACGTAGTTAAAAGAGATTATCCCGATTTTTTTGTCGTAATTATACTTATTTGACAGGTTTTACCTCCTGAGTCAGGGCCTGCAAGACTCTTAAAATATGGATCTAAAAAGTATGGAAAAGGCGAAAAACCTCCTAATTCTGCTCAGCCTAAGCCTTCGCCACAACACAACCAGGTCTATAAAAACGTTACACTTTTATTTTTTTGTGCTTTTAAATATAAAAGCTTCTATGCTCTTACCATAGTGCGTGACATCCCCAGCGCAGTTCAGTAAGATAAGCTGAATCGATTTCCACCTACACTCATCATACCAAATCCGTGTAGCGTATTAAGTACGCTAGTTAAATAAGGTAAATACGCTGTAAGAACCATGGGAAGGGAATCCAGTCGGATACGCTTAAACTAGGAATATGGGAATCTATCCCCCAATACGCTGCATGTACTGATCGTTTTTTAACGGATAACCTTCTCGACAAGTATTATTTCGCTTAATAGTACCGTTTTTCACCAAATAATTCTTAAAATATTTTAAGAATTAAAATAATATATTTTTTTTAGTGTAACTTTATTATCATGCAAAGAAATCACAATTTAATTGAATATATTTTTTTGTTTTTAACTTCTAAGTCAACCTTTACAATAAAAGACGCTAATGTTTTGGCAGGATCATTTATGACGTTATCTGACTCGATCGACTAGACAAATCCGATGCAAGAACTGGATCGTGTTAAAAGCGTATCGAATACGGTCACGTGTTAAATAAGCTGTGTGTACGTATTGAATGAGTTTCGTTCTTCTTTATGTTTATATCTCTCAGCCTTATTTTACATGAAACGCAAATATCAAATTATGGTTTATTACACTACAGAATTGATTTCCTCCTCTGTACCAATAGTAGAGGACATTTTATTCTAAAATGAAACCAGAATGAAAGGCGAAATAAATCTGGCATTAATGATTTATATGTTATTTCTCTGGTTTTTTGTAATTTGGTGGGAAGCAAAATCATTAGACCCAAGCCTTCCTGATAAAATCTCTTACTGGTATACTCGTATTTCTAACATTCCTGCATGAATTATAGCAGGTCCTGGAATATAGTATGAAGAGCATGTTAGCTAGATTTTAGTTTAGCTGTTATTTCATTAGTTATATTTGCAGGCTCGTATGTATCGAGTCTGTAAATTTACCAAATCTATATTATTGTCTATGAAAATGTATTTATGTAAATAATCCACAAACTAGTATCTCATCTTGATATTCATAAGGATCAAATATGATATACCTTCTCTAATCCTCCAAATATGCCAATTATTATCTGTGCTGTTTAATGCTTTTAGCAACTTAAGATACTTAATTTTAGTAATCCACATAGAAAATTAAAGTCTATAAATTTTGGTGTAAGTTACACGGCAACTATGAGGAGAATATGAACGTGAATAAAAGTAAGAAGTAAGTATTAAAAGAATAAGTAAAGCATTTAAAGTATTAAAAGAAGTATGATACTTTGCATCACTCATTAAGCCTTGCCGCCACATAACTATAACGTGAAATTAACTTGTGCATTTGATTATTTTTATTCTCATTTTAAAAGACGAATAAGTGAGGTTTTTGATTCGATAGTCATTCAAGGACTGTAACTAGCCAAAGATGATTGTTATTTGGATTAATTTAGTAGAGCCAAAAAATATTAATTTTTAATTATATGATATTCAATATTATAAGTAAGATACTGAGTAACGGAGTTAACTTATAAAGCCAAACGAAACACCAAAATCTCTCCACAAAACGTTTATTCTATATTGTTTGAGTAGAGCTAATTTGACAAGGAAATATGTGGAAGTTAAAATAATGGCAAATAATAGACAGCCATGGAAAATCGATTAAACCTGCTTTGCAAATAACTATTGATGATGATAAAAGCTAACTTTAAACAACCTAATTTCTAATTTAAATCATAAAGCAGTGAGCATTGGAAACTATTTTTTTTAAACTTCTATCTTAAAAAATTAGCCAACGAAATAAGAGCTGTCGAAATGATTCCTTCATATAAATACCGTTAAGATATATTTAAATCTGAGGTTCATTGTTATTTATTGGTGTCACCATAAACCTATTTGATTTTATAATTATTAAGCAGTTTTACGTCTCCAAAAAGAACCCATTTACGAACCAATCCATTTTTTCAGGTTGTAACGAGATGGCATTCGTTGGATTTAGGTCAGCTCAGTCAGTCAAGCAGGGAAACTGATTTCAAATTTCCTCCTAGATGTAGTGTTATTGTTCATAACGAAGACAGATATGATTACAACGAGTTAGAGGGTGCACCTTAAGAAATACATCTACTGCTGTCATTACTACCACTGGTAGTAACTATTACTATTAGATAGGAATTTGCTGACACTTAGACTTCTCTAGAGGTTTATGTTTCACAACTATTAATGAGTTAATACCAATGAATTCAAGCTTTTATTACTGTGTCAATTGTACTTATGAAGTGTATTAATGTGATCTTATTCTGGGTGTCTTCGTTTCAAAAGGAAGTTGAAGTTCTATTATTGAACAAAATAGACGACATTTTGTTTGACTGAAATAAATAAATATTTTAATTTAATTGCATTCATATCTTTAATTATCAAGTATAGAAAAAAGGATAGAAACACACACACATACGCACACACACATATATATAATATATATATATATATATATATATATATATATATATATATAATATATATATATATATATATATATATATATGTATATATCTGTGTATAATACTGTATTTTTGAATAAGATCTAATAATTAACTATTCGTTATTTACTATTTGCCAATATTACTTATCTTCCTGTTTAGCTTATTATAAAAAAATATAAATCATAAAACTTTACAGTAACTCTATAGGTTTAAATCTTTTTTTAAAACTATTGTCCCGGCTGATATTTCTGTAAATCCAAATATCGTCTATTTTGTTACTCTACCGTTGTATGTTATTTAATTAAGTACTTTAATATTTTGCATATAATAGCCCTTTTAGAATAATGTTTTTAGGGCAAATGAAAGAAAGAAAAGCTTTATTATTATTATAAATCTATTAAATTCTATTTTTGTATCAACTAATTTCAGTATAAACTTTAGTACAATTTAGTTCATTTTTTACTAACAAGTTTAACATGAAAACGTTCAACGTTTTCCAAAATGAAGCTACCATTCCAGCATCCTGCTAGTGCTGCAAGAATCTCGCTACCTCTTTGTAGAATAGAGGTTATTGTTATTTGAGGTTATACAATTTTTTTGTATCCAAACCTCGTGATTCGTTTAGGGTGTATTATCTTTACCCCTGAGGATGTTAAAAAATTTTAATCCCAAAAAACCAGCGTTTATCATTACCTTGCGTTGCAAAATGGACGAAGTATATCGACCGTGTAATCGTGTTTTGCTTAAACGTTAGCGTTATTCCCGCTACAAAGTTAGGATCTGGCAGTCATCTTGCAAAAAGTAGCTTCGTTTTGGATAATGTTGGTTGCTACGTTCTCATTACCTTAATTAGGTGCTATGAATGGTTGAGTTCTTAAAGACAACATTTTCATTAACTTCAAAAGGCCAGTGGCGAAGTAACTTAACCGTTCTTAGAATGAAACCAAATCTGATTTTACTGAATCGCCCCTCCGTAATCATTTAGTCTTATCAAACCTAATAAATATTTTTATATTTATTATTTTGGATTAAAATTTGTATTCAAAATGGGGTAGATAAACTATTTTTTGGTGATGATGATTGATTCTTAAATCATACTGAGTTTTATAATTACCTTATGTCAATTTCAGGACATATAAAAACATATGATAGAACACAACATATATGTCTTATGTTTTTCTATTAAAGTTTATTATCAATTTAATAAAAACAAATAATTTTGAATGCTAATAATTAAACTGGTTGTAACTTTATTCTCACCTCTCAATCCTCTTTCATCGACGCTTTCATGAGTTCAAACAGTTTTATCTAGAATTGACAGAAACTTCTTAGGACATATCAACAATATGTGTAAGTAAACACAAAAATAATTTTATATAAAATAAGGTATTATGTAATTAGTAACTATGACTTTAGTATTTACATTATTTTTATATTGTACAGACAAATAATTATAAGACTATAGATGCACATAGTAAATAATTTTCGATAATAAAGCAATTTCTTAAGAAGTTTGGCTGGCTTGTATTGATTAAGATTTTAATTAAGGCTTAAATTGCTGTTATACTTGATAATAATATTTAACTTATCCTACTATCCGAATTATTCATTAAAACTTCGTTTGGCTCAAACTATTAGGATCTTCATTCATAATTTACTGCCTTTCATAGTGTCTCTGTCTTTGGTGCTGCGACTGCTGTGGTCTGAAATCATCGCTGTCATCTATTCTAGTGTCGATATTAACGGCTTGATTTCTTCTCGTTGCTGGCAACTGATTTGCTTTTACTGTATATTGTAATTCCTGACCGTTAATGTTAGTATTGAAATCAACTTTCCCTTCAGGATCAATCAGAGGGCCATCTCCAATAGGCTCACTGTCTTCCCTGTAACCAAATAGATTTCATTATTTACAAATGGGGTTGAATAATTTAAATGATTGAAAATAATAGATTATACCAGACAAGCCATTCTTAATAAGTACATTCTAGTTGACCACTATCTTAACCCCCGTCCACTCCAATATAAAAATAACTGTATTATAACCCTAATAGGGTTATAGGGTAACAATATTTATGTTATAGGATTTATATCCACGAGAGATATATAGATTATATTATAGATTAGTAGAAAAGGAACTATACTTACTTGACTACTCTGAATCCTCCTTCATCTGCCACATAATAAACTGTTCTTTTGTAGAAGCCATCACTGTAAGAATAGAGCCCTTTTAAACTGAGCCCGTCCCTTACTTCTTGACGTGTTTGTGAATTATCATTAATTGTGTCGTTGAAAGATGATTGGAAAGCGTATTTTGCATTGGATGCCTGTTTGTGGGCTATGGCTTCTGGTGATTCGTCTTCGGCTGCCACACCGTCCTCAGTTGGTTTTCTGAAGTCGAAACCTTTAGGATAGTTTTGAGTTCTATGGTGAGGCGTGAAGGCTTGGCTTAACCCGTCTCCTTTATATTCTTGCTGCTGCACTAGTTTTTTTGCTGAATCATCATAACTCTGTGCAACTGCTGGTCTTCTTTGGAAAGAAACAACCTTAGATGGAACGCTTTCTTTGATTTCCTCGATGTTAGGTAGAGGCTGGATGTTATCGTTTACAAACTTTTCCTCTTTTTTAACATTGCTCACAGCAAGTTGAACTTCGGGAACAGGGCTGTGTTGGGGGTGAACTCTATGTCTGCCTACGAGTTTTATTCTAGGTCTTAAGTGGGGTTCTTGATTATCCTTTTCTTGTACTTTAACCCTTAATCTAGGATGAACCACTCTGTTCCTTCCTTGTTCGTTTCTTAAAGGTTCTGTAATTGACTCATGGCTTTGATGGTTTTGTCTTGTTCCAAAATCACTGTTTACATTACCTTGGAGATGTTCTTGAGTTTGATCTTGGTAAGATTTAAATTGAGGCTGAAGCTGACTTATTTCAGGTTTAAGTTGGTCTGACTGGCTTGTAGAAATTGGACCTTGCACCCTAACTTTTACTGGAATTCTTTCTATCTTAACTGGTGGTAAATTCTGATTATCTCTTGACTGGAAATCGTAAGACTGTACTTCCGGAAAGTCAGTTACAGATTTCGTATCTTCATCATTTGAACCAAAAGCTTGAGATGACCTTTGTTCATTTTTAAACTCTGGTGTTGTATGTCGACCTTTCTCGTTATTATTAGAAAATTGAACAGCTGGTAAAGGAGCTGGATGTAAAGAACTATTAGATTCTACATTTTGTGAATTCCGAGAAGCAAAATGGTTAAAAACAGTGTTTTGTTGAGGCTTTTGTACTACTGGACTCGATGAATACTGTTGGTGCTGATACTGATTAGCTGAATTTTTAATTTCAGGTTGTTGGTTGAAATGAACAGAAGGGGCTTGGTGATGATAACTGCTGAACTGCGCAGTCACAGGCCGTGGGGTTGAAATCGCGGGTCTCTTTGAAAATTCTTCATTTTCCTGAAATGAAGGTCTGCTCGCTTGACTTTGGTGATTGATATTTTGAAAAGAAGTCGGTTGGGCTTTAGGTTGTTGGGTTTGAGCATACTGCTGAGAATAGAATTGTTTTTGAGTTTGCGGAACTTGTTGCTGTTGATTGAATCTCTGTTGAGTGTTTTGTGACTGAGGAGGGAAGAATTGAACAGGTGCAGGTGGTGGGCCAGGTTTCAGAGATGTAGGTTTTGTATTCCAATCAATCGGGTTTAATCCAACATCTGATTGAAAGAACCCGCTTTGTCCTGGTCCCAATCCATCAAGTTCTTTGAAGACAGATTTTCCTTGATAAGTCACATCGTCATTTTCATCTAGAGGTTGTTTGTTTTGGCCATTAGCCCAGGTAATCATCGATATCGCTATCTGTAACGTACAAAATTAGGATAGCTAAGAAACTTTTAGCATGTATGTGGTGTTGGTGTTATTAATTTAATATAAAGATATTAATCATCACAATTGCTCAAATTTAGTTTTAGTGTTAATTAAATAAAAAAGAAGGTGTTACATTTTTTCTTTTGCAATGCTTCTCCCTTTAAAGCAAAATTAAATTTAAAGTCAATACGTCACTTGCCTACCGTGGTCATCACAATAATATAGCGACGCCCCAGTCTACATTTTAATTTATTAGGTGATGAAATAAAGGAATGCTCTGTAACTTTACCGTTTTAATCATTCATTTACGGATATACAATTTTTATTTATACGATGTAATACTATAAAAAACATTATATATATATATATATATATATATATATATATATATATATATATATATATATATATATATATATACATGTATATTATATTATATATATATATATATATATATTATATATATATATATATATATATATATATATATATATACATATACATATATATATATATATATATATATATATATATATATATATTATATATATATATATATATAATATATATATATATATATATATATTATATATATACATATACAATACTGTATTTTTGAATAAAATCTAATTTATTTAACTATTCGTTATTACTATTTGCCAATATTACTTATCTTCCTTTTTAACTTATTGTAAAATTTAACTTGGTATTCCATACCAAGAATGTAATAACATGCATACGTAATATAACATAATAAGTACGTAAAAAACATGCTTAATAAAAGTTTCAGAATATTGCAGTAGTGATATTATTAAAGAATCCGAAATAGTGGAAAAAGCAAAGACATACCTTCTTCTTCTTTCTTGATTATTAGAAATATTATTTAAGGAATTTTAAAGTATACTTAATAGTTATACTATACCTAATTTTAAAGTATACCTTATACCTAGGAAGTAATTTGTTAAACCTATGCCTTGATAATATACAAACTAACTTTCTTGAGACGTGAGAGATACTTTCTCAAGATTTCTGTTTAATTTTAGAAACCGACCCTTAAATAGTGTTTGTGACTGATGAAAATTGATGATTTATCTCTTAGATAAATTTTTGAATAAATCTTTTGGTAAAAATTAAACAGTACTTACCACTACTATGAGGAGCCTCATGTTGTTCAGTTAGAAACAGACGCTACACTAAATTAAAAATGTTCATTGCAGAATATTTATAGATGATCATTTAACAGTGATAAGGTCATGAGTTAATTAGGTTTAAGTACTGCCCTGAGGACCTATTGATTGAAGGCATCTCGTCAACTGTGGGAATCCTTGTAAACAGGATATTATACTAATTACCAAACTTCTGCAGTGTTTGGGGATTTTGTTTTATTTTACAAAAATATATGCGTCTACAGTCGAAGATTAAGTTCTAGGAGAGAAAATTAAGAAAGCCATATTGTAGAATAATGTGTAGATAATGAAGATTATAAAGGAAATTATTACTACTTCCTCAAAATTAATCGAAACTACTACTACTACTTCCTCAAAATTTGTTCTTTACATTTTAGATGAATATAAAAGGTCTCCAATTAGGATTTAGATTTTAAATGGCTCAAGCCGATGTCCCCAATTTTTGATTAAAGGGATGTCCTATTTATTTTTGGCATAGCTAATTAAGAATGATATTTTTTGATGATGATTGATGATTTAGTCGCTGTAGGACGAAACCAATTTCGTTAGGTGTTTATTTGTGACAGCCATTTTGTTGTTCAGAAACATTAATTGGAAAAATAGAAAAATATTATGTTTTAAAACTTATAATAAGGAAAAATGAAAAACAATTCGTTTAACTAAACTTCCATTTATTTAATAGAGAATTTCATAGTGTCCAAAATCAAAAGCTCCGCTATGAAGAAGACGGAAGTGTTTGGTGCAAGATCCAGATGGAATAATTACTGTTGGGGATTGTAATTCATTGTTGCGAAAGAATATTGACACTTTTGCATTAAACATCTTGGCGACTGCAAACAGTTCTGGATGACCACCATACGTACCAGATTTGCCCATCATAGCTTCATACTGCTGTAAATATTCCTTGCATAAGTAAGACTCGGGAATAACCTAATTAAATGCTTTAATTATAGACAAAAGGCTTTGGATTTGACAATGGTGCTAAACTTTATTTCAAACAGGTTAATTTACTTTTATCGCAGGTAATCATAAAATTTTCTGTTTTTATTTATAATTTATATTTTTGTTTCAAAGAAATGTAATTATTATATGACACAGGAAAAATATCTTAAAAAGTTTGATAAAACACGGAAAAATGCGTAAAGCTAACATATGAGCCAAGTTTCTACCTATTATCAGCATTTGTTCAATTTTTATTAAATGCCTTGGGTACGTTTTGTAAAAAAAATTGTAAAAATAATCTAATTGAGATAATACTTGGTACAAGTCTATTCCTTTACTAGTGTACATAAGTACATCAAGTTTCGTTTCAGTACGACAAGTATAACCCTGATTTTTGTTGGATCATAAAAGTTAAGCAGCATTGAGAAGGTTAGTATTTACTAGCTGCAGACGAGTTGCAGTATAAATTTAACGACTTTTTATATTCTAAGACGAGCAAAGCGAGTCTGAAGTAGTGAGAGGATGAGCGTACAGAAACCGATGTGATGAGGAAAAGTTCCGAGGTACCCTGTACCCGAGATTTATTATTTATCAGTTTTACTTATCATTTCACCCTAATAAATAAGGAGAATCCAATCGTTTGTATTTGTTTTATATGAAAAACAAATTATATAAATTATTTTTCATCGGCATCCAAGCAAATGGAGGTATTCATCCCAAAGCAAACCTTCCTTAAAAACTTGCAGTGGTGAAGTCCTGGTAAGCCTTGTTTTTCAACTATGAAAGAGAAAAATTTGACTTATTTATTAAAATTTGGGAGGTTCTGGTGCGCATTAGGGAGGGCATAGCCACCCCCTTCTTTTCAGCTCTTTTGATGGGCTAAGAAAGGTATTATGGCAAAATGTTTAATATGGTATCCATTGATTAATTAATCCAATCAATGTGACTCATTTTGGATTACCGTTGTCTCTAAAAATATAACAACTCTCAATAAATTATGTAATAGTAACGAAATTCGATATCGTATATCACCGACAAACATCGGGTTCATATATATTCTTTTGTCAAATAAATTTTGACAAAGGACTACCATAGTCTATATTCTTTTGTCATATAAATTTTAGACAAATGACTGTCAAATATGTGATTTAGCGAGGAAAAATTATGTTCAATTAATAATCCTTTTCTCAAATGGCGTATCTTGTATGCTTGTTCAGATTTACAAATTTCGTATACACGATGCACAGATTAATCGGATACATTTTTGTCGATTACATCGGATTGAATGTGTTGAATACATTTTTTTCAATCTCAGAAAACCGAGACAATTAATAATACAGATTACATCGTAGTCAAAAGGCCGGACGTGAAAAATGTGACTCATTTTGTACAAGTTCAAACCAAATTTCTGGAAATATACGTTCATTTATAAAGAAAAACCTAGTCTGCATATTCAGAGTAGATTCCTTCATATGATTGCACATGCTCAAAATTTTATAAATCGCACAAATTTCAATTTTCTTGAAATAAGTAGTTCCCTGTGGGTCGTGTGCAAAACGTAAGAGAACATTTTTTAAAGGTGATGTTCTACACAACGAGTGGTTAATCATTAAAATCGGATGACTACAACTAAAATTTGACTTTCAAAAACACCCCAAAAATTATTGATTGATGCAAAATCGATTAATTTCTTTGAAAAAAAATATTGGCTTTTTGGGCATACTTTTGGTCATTTAACAATGTCATAACTTTAGTTGTAGACAATTTCTTAAAAACACTCGTTTATTACGAAATTTTATCAGCTTTAAAAAAAGTTCTCTTCATGTTTTGGACACGACCTACAGGGAACCGCTAATCGCAAGAAAACTGGGATTTGTGCGATTTTCTAATATTTTATTAGAGCGCATTCATATGAAGGGCTCTACTCTGGATAGGCAGACTATGCTTTTCCGTCATAGTTTGAGGTATATTTTCAGAAAAAATTAATTTAAAGTTGTACAAAATGAATCACATTTTTTGGGCCTGGCCTTGGACTATGGGCATACACGGTGTACAGATTTCGCTTCTTTTGTATAATTTCTAGAGAAGTAGTCCCTCTAAAAACTGTAAATGCATAGAAGCTAGTCGAAGCTAATAAAAAAGCTTTTACAGTAATTAATCAATGGGATCCACTGGATAACTTATTACGCTGTATTACCTGAGGCGATTCAAAGGCAAGGAAGGATTTGAAATCATTCCAGTTATCGACGACGTATTGGATAGCTCTTTGTCTTAATTCGTAATGACTTGACTGTGAGCCTAGAGCCCACCAAGACAAAGCTCTGAACATGCAGTTTCCATCTTCTACAGTCGGAATCACTTGATACGTCTTTCCCTCTATCATAATGTTTTCTGTACTCATATCGGTCTTATCTAGAGACGCATGTTACTAGCCATGAAGTTTAGAATTTTTGTTTGACGCCCCTCTTGATGAGCTTCATGATACTTGATTGCTACTTACTTGCAAGGCCGAAGTACTACGCTACTTGGATGGCATGTTTGACACAATCTGTCATAGTTTATTGTCAACATATCTTTCGTTTATAAAATGCTACAATAAAAATGTCTAGGTCTTATATCAAATATATATTAGGTACTTGTTCCAATTTACCATTCATGTCGGAACTCATCCGCACAACGATATGCTAAGTTCTTATCTCTCCTATAAATGAACTTATCAGCACCAGTCAGCGATACATATATATATATATATATATATATATATATATATATATATATATATATATAATATATATATATATATATATATACATACATACATACATTAGGGACAGAAAAAGAGGAGGAAAAGTGTCGCTTTTAGTTAGGAGGAGAAAAATAGAAACAGAAAGGAAATTAAGGTCTAAATCAGCACTTACGAATTTTTTTGGGCCCTCCGATATTTTTTTGGGCCCTAAATACTTTTTTATGCCTTTTTTTAATTTGCCCAATGCTCTCTTAACAAGTGTAAAAAAGCTACCAGCTTTAGGCACGTCCCCATATAGTGCTTGCATATCAGTATGTATATAATATGCAGGCAGTCTAGTCCCCTATAACGCCACTACTCTAAAAACATATTTTTAGTGCATTTCACGAATTGGAAATTATAATTATCTTGGATCGCTTGGCTCTATTTTGGCTCGCGTGTAATTTATTGTTAGTAAGATCCTACATATATTTACCCTTTTGAAGTACCTTTATTATTTGAGAATCTATATTAATGACACAATATAACTGTGCGAAAACACCTAGGAAATATCACAAGCAAAATGCAATGCTACATCTGGAAACTGTTCCATCATTCTACATTCGTCATCATTGATGGCTCGACATAATGTCATGTCCCACTTTGTTTCGCTACGACTAACTCATCAGGGCGCCCACAGAGCCTGAACTCACTCTGACCTTCAATTAAATTCCGAAGAATATAATGTGAAGTATTTACCAGAGACGTGCGGTGCTCTCTTACCGCCATCATGCATGGCAAGCAAAACATATATCATTGATACTACCGAGTAGTATCAATAGGTTTAGTGACTTGTTAGAGAAACAATCCAGTGATCGCACTCTTGCGGGAGTTAATATAAATGATTAATAATTTTAAATACATTGATAGGAAGATAATAATAATTAGAGATAATAAATGAATAATAAGATGATAATAAAGTATAAAAGCTAATGAGGTAGAGACAAGTAAAATATAATTGATGGAACATACTAGTTCCTACAGTTCTTTCCTGCCGTTAAAGCTGGAAAAACTTTTACGGCAGGGGGAGGGGGTTACATTTTATATCTGGTTGAGCTTATCTTTAGGCCACTGTCTTCTCAGACGTTTAATAAGATTATCTGCTAGGGTTTCAGAGGAGAGAAGTTGAACTAAGGGATTAGGATGGTCTACTAGGGATTCAAAAAACAATCTAAAGAAAACTATGTAGAAGACATGTGTTTAATCAGCATCATCCAGTTTATCATTAGAGTTTAGCTTACATTTGGATTTGAGTAAGGAAGAGTTTTTGTAGCGGCAAAGTTCTCAGGAAAGTACTTGTTCGCAAGTAGCTTTTCTTTTCCCCACTGCAAAATTTTAAAGACAATTAACCAATCAGAGCCAACGTATTAAACAATAACCTTGAAGTACTTTGTCTTATTGGTCAGTAAATTTGGATTCAATTTGATCTTTAGTGCTAAGCAGCTTGCAGTTGATTGATCAACTTTTTTAACAAAATGTGTCTATTGGCAAACTTATTTAATTTTGCCTTATTTAAACTTTATTTAATTTTTTTAATGTTTATAACATGGCTTGAAATTAAAGTATTATACTAGACATTAAGTACGTAAAATTATTTTTTTTAAATGTTGGTGGGTTTTGTAAGATGTTTATCAAAATTATAACCTAAAAAGGTTCCTTTTTTATCTCAGGTTATCAACTCTTCATTGATCTCTTGTTTTGAACTTGGCTTCGGAGGTTTGTTTGTTGTTTATTTGTTTTTATATGCCATTATGGTCTATGCCTGTTCTGTTATCGGATGTTTAAATAGTGCAGTTAATCAAACCGATAAAAGAATTAGCTATTTTCCGTTACCTAAAGAGGAAGAGTATTGTAGAAAATGGGTCCAGCTTTGCCCCGTCATAAACTATGAATCTTTGGATAAAGGTAATAACATTTCTTTTGTTTGAGTTACTTACTTATTTGCTACTTCTACTTCTTGTAGTGTATTATACTTTTTATTTGTTAGATGCCCGCTAGCTTCTACGTAATACCAGTATAAAGCTTTGTTTGAGAGAACGAGCGTTTCTCGTCTCTCCTTAAGCTCTAGACTATACTAAAATGAATATGTTCTATATCTCTCTTATGATTGGAGGACTCACTTCAATGTATTCGGCACTTCAGAGCTGACCAGAGTATGAAAAAGTTCATGACATCTCGTTTCCTCTATTGGACACTTCTTTAGAGAGCTTATTCATGTTGGCCCAAACTAGTTTTTATTACTATGTTCGTACAGTCTCCTTTGTAATGAACTATTATTTCACAGACTTTTACTGAAAACGGCCTTAAATCATATGTTTTATATACTTCCTACTTTTAAATTATTTGTTACATAAATTCAAGTTAAATTTCAGTATATTCACACACACACTTCGTATAAGTACGATATCTCAATACAGTAATATAATATTATATGTATGCGGTATGAATCCAATCGCATACACTAGAGCTAGGGAGATGGAATCTAAATGGATCCCCGTATACGCTGTATGTACCTTCAGAGGCAATTGTATTTTAATGGATAACCTTCTCTGCAAACATTTATTTTACTTTACTTCACTTAAAATTACCGCTTTTCATCAAATAACTCTTGGAGTATAATTTTTAAGTGTATAATTTTGGGCCAACATGAATAACAACAACAACTTTATTATTATGCAAATAAATCACAATTTAATTAATCATTTTTTGTTTTAAACTTCCTTATTACCAAAAGTGAACCTTCACCATAAAAGACGCGATCAGTTATCACCTAATCTCACTCAATTGACTAAACAAATATGGTGCAAGAACCTTATCGTATTAACTGTGTATGAAATACGATCACATGCTAAATATGCTGTGTATAAATAGTATTTGAAAGGTTAAACAAAGATTGAAAGATCAGATGCAATTATAAAGATTCAATTGTATTTGATCCTCTTAACAAACCACACTATAAGGGTTAAATACTGGAGCATTTTGCTTGCAGATCTAATAAGAGCACATGTTAAATACTCTGTGGGAAAATGTTTAATGTCATTACTTTTACATCCTGGCAATATAATGCCTTGGAGATGTCATAAAAAATGAAATAATATCTTTATCAGTCTCCGACTTACTCATCTAAAAATCTACTGTTGATAACTTACTCTTATTTGAGGTGGTATTATTTATTTATTTTAATAAAATACTAAAAGCGTCCGTTTAGTGGTCGATATTTACAGCTCCACGTGTTTAATGTTAGGGTTTTAGCATTATATATACATAATGGATACGTAATTTAAAGTAGTATGAAAATTATTACAAAATAAAATAATACAAAAAATTTATTAAATTTTGTAGTAATGAAGAGCTTATGTTGCAGTGAGAGTCTGTTCAGATCATTTTGATGCTACATTCAGGGAATGGAGCATGCAGCAAGAAATGCTAGGATTCACACCTGAGAAATTGCTGATAAATGCAGTACCAAATGAAAAGTTACCTGAACCTCGTGAGCTACTAAAAGATGAAGAAGTTTCAATTAGTCAATGGTGTAATGGAAATTACATCAATCATAATACTGTTACGTATGTCTTGATTGTTCATTTATTTAATATTATTACTTAAAAATTCAAAATAAAGGATTTGAACCATACATATATGACTTTTCAAAGAAAGTTATGATTAAATTAGATACTAATAAATAAAATTAAAAAACATAAATATTGAAGTATTTTTATTAATTATTGTTATGATAATGATACTTTTAGTTATTTATCTATGAACTGTGCTTGACCCATCCACTGAATCATTATATTTATCTATGAACCCTTCTAAATTCAGTTGTAGCTTCTGGTACCAGTTAAACCTTTAATTTATTATATTAAGCTTTTTTTATTTTTATTTTTTATTACAGAGAGAATATGGTGGGATACGATCCATTCTCTGGCGTTACCAACTACACCTCTCCTCCTCCACCTCAAAAAATCAAGTTAGTGAAGAATTGTAATGTTATTGAAATTATCATTCTTTTATGTATAACTATATTAATTAGTATCTGGATCTTGAATTTCTAAACAAATAATCATGTATTTCCTAGAAGATTGATTAGCAAACCCATTTTAATATCTTCTCTTAGTGTTTATGAATGACTTTAAACATTACATTACATTTACATTACATGAATAACTTTAAACATTACAATTTGAATGTTTCAGTGGCACAATTGATAATGGAAGTATTAGAGTTAATGATCCAAGGGAATTAGTGCCTCCTGATCAGAAGCCTCCTGAGCAGTTAGTATTTTTATTAATTTGATTCATGTGTTTTATTTGTCCAAAGTTTTGTTATGTTATGTACAGAGACACTTATTTTTAACGATTAATTAGTTTTCTTAAAAACATTCAAAAATTAATCTAACCCTTAATTGTCAAAATGGCAACCTTTAAACAGGTCATATACCTGCTTTAAGTATATGAAAATGGGGCTGAAAGTTCAAGGAGAAAATTGTTTATGTATAACATGTGACATATAAAAAAGTGGTAAACTACACATATGAAACAATGTAATTTAAAACCAAGTTGTCCTCGAATACCCTCTGACAGAGGAGTAGCCATGCGGATTGTGTCCTTTAGACATTGTTGTACATATTTTTACTCATTAATTTTGATTTTTTTCTCTTACTTCAGCAATATAAACAAGAAAAAAGGTCGAATGACTTCAAAACAAATAAAGATTCTAGTCGAATACATGTCCAACCATGTTGACTTTGCCAATAACCGAGTTTGTGGAGGAGCTCAGGGCCATAAGCATAAAGAAAAGCAGTGGGAACATTTGGCAAGGCAACTCAATGACTTTGGCACCATTAAGAGTATTGATCAGTGGAAAAAGGTAATTGCTATTATATTTTTCATATCTTAGTTTAGACTCTAAAATCATGGAAAAATCATATCAATTTTTTAGACTTAAACGGTGCCTGATCAGGTCCGTAGCCAGTCAAAACTTGTAGGGGGGGGGGGGGGCAATATCTCACATCTATAAGGCATTTTCACTAAAAATTACTTTGTTAGGGAGACAACATTTTTTCGGTGGGGGGAGGGATGCCCCCTCTGGCTCCTACTTGGCTATGAGCCTGATGAGTTATGAGAAACCAAACGAGGTATGGGCAAAATATCATTTCTATAGCATCTATTCTCCACGCCTTTAATAAAATATACAATATTATACAGCAATTTAGGTTTTCTTGTTAATCCGAACTACATAAGGTTCTAATGCAACAGATGAGACAATATCTGAGATTTAAGCAGACTATTTGATATTGCTGAATAGTGTTAAAACAAAGGTCACACATCTCACTGGCCCTAGGCCCTCTTAGGATAAGTTTCTTGTGTATTGTATGTAGTTTTATCACTCTTTGTTATTACATGATATTTTGCTCTGTATTAAGTGGCCCCTCCAGGCCCACTTGTCCTTCTAAGGTTTATTTTGTGATATGAGATTATTTACAAACCATACTCACATTTATATGTATGTATAAACTTTGCTAAGATGTATATTTTTGGGATTAGGAGACCAAGCTGAATTGATCACCCCCACTTCCATCATCCGAAAAAGTTTATGAGTGTCTTTCTCTGATGAACATTAGCTGAAATCTAAATCAAAGTTATTTAGTATGGCTCATTGGTATTCTTTGTTAAATCTTTAAAATAGAGTAGCTGTGTTTATACCAGATTTCATTTTCTTATATCTTCTTAGGGACCTTTTAATTCTCAAAGATTGGTTATATCTTACTTCATAACATACATTAATTTTATTTTAGATTTTTTTAGGAATAACCAATTAAAACTGTTGTCTAGAATCCAACACTCTATTTCAGGTTTAAATTACTGCGACTAATTCAGTTTTGGCTCTCAACAATTTCAAATATTTCATTGATTTTTTAGGCGTGGGCAGACCTTAAAAGAGGTGCAAGGGGAAGGGTGGAAAATCATAAGAGATTATCAAATGGTGTCAGCAGCAATGGTGTTTCCAATGGCACTGTTTCTGAAATAGATGGAATCATTGTAGGCATTATTGGTATGGAACCAGTTGGAACTCCAACACAACAAGAACACCAGTCTTCCAATAACAATAGAACTTCTATGGTAATAATTTTTTGTAATTGTTATAATATAAAAGAACAAGGTATAAAAAATTATGTTTGCAGTTATGAAAGGTTGTAAGGTAAAAGTTGTAATGAAATAAACAATTTTATACCTGATTTAGGTAGTACAGTAGTTTATAACATTTATCTTGGTGGTTGAATGATAAATGGAGAGGTGATTGCACACCGTTCCAACATGTCTTTGTAAAGAGAGTGAGTATGTAGTTCTAGCCCAGAAATCAGTTCTGTCATCCATGGCAAAAATTTCAGGGGCTTACCCTGTTCTTCCGAAATTCACAGACTTTTGCCCAGACTTATTAATTGTGTTCTCATACAAATAAAAGGAATAAAATATGAACACAGCTGCTCAACTCAGGCTCCTGGGCCATCATGAGCAGCTTATCTTTATATTATTCTCTAATTTTTAATTTATATTATAAAGAATTTATTAAAAAAAAATATATATTAATTATAAATAAAATATGAAATTTTTAATATGAATCAAAAGTGTCGTATACTAAAATAAAATAAAAATTAATTATATATCTTTGATTCATTTTTATTACAGCCAGCCCAAATAAATATGAGGCCCTCAACATCATATGGACCAGAACTTGGTGGTTACGCTGAAGTAGTTGGTGATGAAGAACATGGTATGCTATATTTTAACTTCAATAAATATAATGTGGGCCATTAATTCATTATGTCTGGATTCATTATCTCTCTTTGAGGCAGTGCTTGTCAGGCCCTAATTTGAATGCCTAGAATTGATCTGACTGTGAGATTTGAAATTTAACACACATTTTCAACAAATAATACTGGCTAAAATTTAAATTTTTTTTTTAAATATATGGTGGACACACTTTATCAGCGGGAATAATGAGTTCCTAAAGTTTTTATTGAAAATTCTGACTTTAGCTGAAGAATAAAATTGTTGTTTTGAATAATCATTTTTTTGGGATAATGTTTGACTTCTTCTAAGCACTCACTTTTGTCCCAGATTCATGGCATTAGTGTGTTTTATGAAATTTTTAACTTTTATATTAAATTCAATTTTTTTCTGGCACAAATTAAAGAAAAATTACTTAAAATTTGACCTTAAAAAGAAGTTGTGTGATGCCACAAACGCTCTGCATAAAGATTATTAAGTGAAAACAATTTAGAATTGTGAAATTATTGATTCAATGTCAATTAAAAGTGAAAATAAATATTTTACATTTTGTATTCAGATGTTGTTCCTTTTAGATAACACTCTCTTTTGATAGATTCATAGAGCATTTTGTATTTGCGTGATTACAATGTTTTTAGTTATTATTCTTGTGTTTGTTAATGATTTAATAACTTGGAAGACAAAAATATCCTGTATATTTTATCTGAAAAAAGGTTATGCATATAGACTAACTAATAAACATGTGCCAGAAGTTACATTAAGAAAATAAATGATTGTTTTTCTTACTGTTGACAGAAGTTGAAGACTTTGTCGTTCATGATGATATGAAGGGGATGGTGTCTTTTGACTTGGGTGAGTCTATTATTTTGTTAAATTTAGTTTTAAAAATTAAATTTAGTTTGTTTTTGTAAAACCTCCCTGTGGGAGGTTTTACAAATTGTCGTGGAATGGAGGAAGTAAACAAATATCCTAGTTAATTCATATTCATTCCCATAACATTTATGATGCAGAGAAAATTAATGACCTAACTATCTATTAAGAAGTAAAGAGAGTCGTGTAGGATATACTATTTTTCTGGCCGTAGTACTAGTAAACAAGTATTTAGAAGAAAAACAATAGTATGTATAAAAATTTGCCGGTGCACTTTTTATTGCCTCTTTGGCCAAAAGTTCCAATTTTGGCAGTGTATTTTCAATGTCTGAATCACTATCATTGATTATTAAATGCTTGATTTTAAAAAAAAATAATAACTCACTTTCTGAAAATAACAAAACTTCATTAACAAAAACTTTTGATTATTTATTTAATGAACAAGATAAAAGTAAGAACAAGGAATGTAATATTATAACCTTCTAAAAAAATAGTTACACCCACCTAGTGGATATTTGAGGCAAAAACCCCTTTTATTGTCATTGACAGTAAAAAAATATAAAATTGTCGTAGCTGGTAAAAATGCATTTCACATACTTTTTTGAGGATGTAAAGTGCCTATTACAGCAGCCCAAAAAATCATTTATAAATTATTTCCTGTCATTATGCTGCTTTTGTTGAAGGTAAGATCTAATTCCTTACATATTTAAATCTTAATTATTTCAGATTCTAATGAAAATACTTTAACCAACAATGATCAAAGTGCAAAACAACAACCAAAACCTAGACCTACGCTGAAAAGAAAATCAACCTGCCAACTCCTTCTTGAATACCAGAAAAAACAGACCAAAATCATGGAAGAAATGTTGGCTATAATGAAGAAAAATGAAACGACCAATGAAAGGATTCTGACTGCAGTTGAAATTGTTGCCAATAGATTTAAGTGATTTAGTTATAATGTCATAAATCTATGTATTTGTTTGTCACCACTTGTGTTTCGAAGATCTGATAATTGTCAGTGCTAGAAAATTGAGGGCTAAGAATTTAGTGAGCTAGATAAGAATTCATTGTCTTTTATCTCTTTATTTTACCTAATTATTTGATTTTTGGCTTAAAGCTGATAATGAACGGGGAATATATAATTTGGGAGGTGACTGTACTAACTTAGTTAATTTATTTATTTAATCTCTTTTTACCTAAGAGGTTTAGGCTGCTAAAACTATTCAATTTTCGTAATTAATTCCTTTAAGGTCATGATTTAGTAATTTAAAACATAAGTTGCTCTTCAACTACTGATGCTACTTTTTGATGAACATTACTTTTGTTGGTTTACTACTTTACCTGTTCTTTATGTTGATTTTACTAATGTAAATCTAGATATAGTCCTTGAGATTAATTCAATACGTAAAACATGCTTTGTTAATCTGATTAACTATTGACACTCCTGATAAATAAGAGTTACCATTTTTTATCTACCCTTACCAAAAAAAAAAAATTATTTGTTTATATTCATGTAATTAAGAACTCTCGTTTAAAGGAAAACTTGGAAATGCTTTATTTTGAGAAGCTGAGTGCAATCAGTATTACTTTTATTAATAAACCACTACCCTGGTCCAAAAGTACGATGAGTTAATTATCTGAAGTAAAACAATAATGATTGGGTTGGGGCAGGTTAAGGTCATGGAGAGGGTAAATTATTTGGAAGAGTAAGACTCACTGATCAAGAATATATATGTATGTTTGAGATTTTTGTTCCAAGACGTTTCTATGGCACACAGTAACTTATGAATGCTTTCTCGGATCAAAATGTAACTTAGAACAAGAATCAACCTTGTTAATGTCCCAAACCCTGTTGTTTATGTGATATGTTTAACATCATTAACCCACAGCAATGACTCAGCAAACATTTCAAAAAATCACAAATCTTCAAAAAGTGTTTAGATCGGGCTGAAATTTTGTATGGTGAAACTATATATGGTCAACAGAAATACGTTTATATCGTGGCAGTATGCCACTTTTAAACTAGTGATATGACTAATTGATATAGGACAACAACCATGTGGCCTCAAAGTGGCCCCCAGTGCCGAAGCTGCGGAGTGGCTAAGAAGCCGGAGGCATTTTGTTTTATATGCTGGTTTTGATGTGAAACCTAAAAAAAATTGGAACCCTTTCCAAAAGAAATCATTCTCTTCTCAAGATGTTAGGTTATTCATTAAGATCATAAATGCCAATGCTTGGTATTACTTGGACTCTAAACTTACCCTTGATAAGGATAATAAGCCATTTAATAAGTATTGCTTTATTTCATTTCTTGAGTGGTTTTGCGTAGAGTAAGTTCACTTTATCTCAAGTGATGACAAACAATGCCCTTTTTTACATTACCTCTAGTTTTATATAATACAAACCATTTCATTTCTTTATGTGATAATACCTTTTAAGCTTATTATTATTATCATTATTTATGGACTAGTCAAATCGTTTTTTAATATTTATTTCTAATTTATTATCAATCTCGGTTATTTGGAGTTTAAAGAAAGGCAGTTTTGAGATTTTTTTAAACATTGAGTGGCCATTTGCATTGGTTTATTATTTTTTTTTTTTAAATTATGTTTTTAGTTAACTTTTGTCAAAGATTATAAGTACTAATGCTACTGTGATGATTAGTTATGGAGTTCAACACCAGAGATATCACCAAGAGTATAAAATTTATTGACATGCATTATTAATACATTGGTTGAATTTTGAAACATCACCTTTGGACTATTAATATAATCAAACATGACAAAATTACAGTAACTTATATAACGGAACATTTAAAATACAAAACGAAAAACAAACATTGTGGGAAAAAACAGATGACAATTGATAAATTATAACCTTATCTCACTTAACCTTAACACAGAGGAGGTTGAAATTAGGTTACTCTGAACCTCTGAAAGCCCCTAAAAGATGTTTCAAGCTTCTAAATGTATTGAGATAGGCTATACCCCCTCTAGTAATATATCTCTATGTTAAAATATGACTTTTGTCATTTTGAATCAAACCTTGTATATTTGATGCAATGGATACTTACCTCTTTAGACATTTTAATAAATTTATTATAATTAATTAACTATCCTATAATAGTTACCACAAGTAATATAGGATAACCAGTATTTTTATCTATTTACTTGACCAATTGAACTATTTTTTTACTGAAAATAATAAACAGAAGATGACTCTTATGAGGTTGTTTTTGTGTTTTATGTAAGGGGTTTGGGTTGCTTGAGGGGTTTTATAATCCTAGTCTGGATAGTATATTTTAAGTTTGTTTTCCCAGCGTGTGGTGAAACAAAGAATATAATAGATATAGAATGTCTAAATGGTATACGAGCATTAGACATAAGGTGGGAGTGAAGTTGGTGCTGGCATCTAACACCAGCTTTGAAACTATCTTTCCTTACCATCATATTTTCCCACTTTTTTAAGTTCTGCAATACCATTTTATCAATACAAGTGTCTACATTAAAGTTGTCTTTATTACATAAAGCAAATAGTTATTTAGCATGGTGTAACTACCAAATTACATTCTAGCGCTCCTGTTAACTGGCTGTGGAACTAATTTTTCACTGTCCAATATAATGAATTCCAAGACCATCTTTCTTTATGTATATATTGGAGATTGTTACAAAGAGCCCAAATAAGTGGACTACTTACAAGGGTTTGAACCAGTGGTTCCCCTCTCCATTGTTATTTAAACTTATTTTACACATATTTTACATCCACCCAGATATTTTAATATACTTAGAACTTTTATAATCTCTTAAATTTTTTTTAAAAAAATAGAATTTATAGGATATAAATTTATTAAGTTTCTTACAGTATCAGTATTCTAGTCAATGAATAAATCTGAATTAATCCTTTTTTAATTTATTTCTTTAATAATAAATAAGTTTTAAAAACGTCTTCCACTGTTTTTCTGTATTTTCTTATTTAATCACATTTTACTTTATTTATTAAATGAAGGATTGATTAATAAACATAGGGATTAATTAATTTTTACTAATTTCTGATCTTCCTTGTGTGAATTATATATTAGAATAAAGTTTTATTTGTAAATTACTCCATAAATGTATATTATTTATTAAGTACCTTGTAAAATGTAATAACTTATAAAACCATAAGAAAATAATTGTGATTATGTAATGTTATTTTTTTGCCAGTTTTATCGTAAACCCATGCCATAAACAATATTTTTAATTTTGAGATGTCATTAATTTTAAGTTGTTGTCTTATAAATCATGTTATGACATATCAAAATAGTATTATAAGTGTGAATCAATTGACTGTTAAAATATGCATATTTTAATGATTATTTGTATTTTTTTCCTTAATGGGATTTTTTTATTATTTACTGCCTTGCTTTGAATATCTTAATGCCCGATTTTGATTATACTGTACATATTTTATTTTGTCTTCGAATATTAATTATTGTAATAAATGTGTTTTTTTATTTATGCCTTTTTATCTTGGAGATGATCCAAAGGAACAAATTGTAAGCATTAAGTTGTTTTTATCATTTTAATTCCAAATCAATGACTATTAAAATGTGGTTTAAGCTGTGAGCCTGTAGTAATAATAATACTCCAGACTAAATTGATGGATGTTTTGCTTTAAAACTGCTTATGTTGATTAATATACCTTCATGTATATATATGCTTCAATACCCCTTAAATAAGGGGAGGCCCTTGCTTGTATTCACAAGTGTCAGCAGGCTGTTAAAATGTTGATTAATATTTGGAAAACTTGGAACCTAATTGATGGGAATCCAAACAAAAAGCCATCAACCAATCACTGATAGTCCGCTATCAGTCACTAGAAATCCTTCCTTCTAAATCCCCGGCACTGTTGATGGCTATTGCAAAAAGCGGCTCTATCAATTTATTTATAATGAATAATATTTAGTGAAAGACATCGATGCTGGAGTTGTTTATAGTGCAGTACTCCATGGCGCTTTTAAAAGTCAGAATGCATGTGGTTTATTATTAATAGGGCAAGTAATAAAATTGTTGGCCTTTTTTAAGTTTCTAATTCAGGTAGTAGTGATTACTACTAAGCTTAAATATATAAATACTAACAGGGAGATAGACATTGCGATAAACCTTTAATAGGTTTAGACCTATTAAATATAGGTTAGCGATAGACCTTTCTTCGGGTCTGATAGAACTAACGTCAAAAGAATATTATGAATATTGCACTGAAATTATCTATTCAAATAAATTTTCAAAACGAACTCAAATTTTTATAAGATATTTATTGAATTTAATAATTATAAAAAATAATGTTTCATAAATTATGCAACAAAAACTTAAATAATAATGAGAAAAAATTACAAAAAAAAATATAAAGTTTATAATATATATTTTATTAGTTACAATTATACCTCCATACAGCACATCAGATAATATTATTAAGACATTTTGTGCATTCTGAAAACCACACTAAATTATTTTATTTATTTTAATGTTTAAAGGAAAAACTCATTTTGCATATATTCAAATAAAAGAATAACTTGAAGGATAAAATAAACAATCTAAATGATATCCAAGCAATGAGAAGAAGATAACTTAAAATAAGAGCTAATTCTGGGCTACACAAAGAGTGGTGTGCCGACACCTGGGTGTCTTCAAGGTCAAAATCAAACTATTATAGTAAAATCTGTGAAGAGTTAGGTAGCTTAACAGTTCTTATGCTTTTTGTGAATAATTTATAGATTTTTAATCCATAAATGAAATTATTGAATAATTTTCTTTAGTAACTAAAAAAATATTAACTATTCAATTATTCTGTTGTAAGTATGAAGGCAGAAAAAGTGGAGTTTGTTACATTAATTATCGAGAGTCTGAGTTTTGTATTTAAAAATGCAGAGCGTTACTCTTCCTCTTGATTGAAATAAGAATAAGTTGAAGAAATTGTGTTAGGACAAATTATCATGATTTTTGAGAACAAACATTTTGTTTGAATCGTGAGCCTTTACTTTCAATAATTGTAATCCTATTTTTTATTAAATTTGTTTGCATGATTTCATCAAAGACCAATAAACATAATCTGGATCAACGAAGCATTTGCTTGATGGTTTAAATCGCAAGGAAAAACTCATTAAAAAATATACAAATTTCTCTAGCTTCATCAAATTATCTCTAGCTTCATTCCACTATTCATCAAATTAAACACTGGAAGGCCAACAATAAGTGTACATTTACATATTTATTGGGGAGTGGGGGCATAACAAATGATAGGGGGTCGACTAAGAACCATTAATCTGAAATGGAGGTCCGTGGAGCTCTAATGCTTGAGCTAATTTACCTCTTGTTGTATTAAATTATTTTATATTAACAACATGTGAGTAGCTGACACAATATAATT
Organism: Microvelia longipes; assembly: GCA_018340805.1. NCBI lineage: Eukaryota > Metazoa > Arthropoda > Insecta > Hemiptera > Veliidae > Microvelia > Microvelia longipes. The sequence continues at coordinate 19,081,468 of JACMZG010001863.1, read as the reverse complement.
GCGAAACTCAGTAGTATCAAATGAAACATTTGAGTAAACAAATTAATTTATTAAATCGGTAGTTGAAGTGGTTACATGGAAGTATAAATGTATTTAAGAAGTATTTTTGTAAAAAAAAGCTGAAGGTTTTAAACAGGTTTGTAATCAAGTTTTGATTCCAATTTCTTGTTATCAGCAACTTTTCTAACAGCTTTCATGAAATCTTCTTGAATGACATATTCACGTTCAGCTCTTATAGCAAATAAGCCAGCTTCAGTACAAACATTTCTTAAATCAGCTCCATTAAATGTATCTGAAAGCTTAACAACAGCTTCATAATCTGAAATGAAAAATATACTTAGTTAAGCTCCTGAACAATCCAAATTTCTGGAAAGAATGATTAAAATAGTTAGATGGAGTTATTAAAACATTATGAAATCAAGTGCTTATATTTAAGTATAAGTTAATTACAGATCACTGAGAATGTAGAATAGATAGAATAAAACAAGAGTTCAATATTGAATAGAATCAAATTTAAGCTAAGAAATTTAGCTTTACTAAATTTTTGAGATGATAGGCCTTCATTTTCCAAACAATACCTTAACTATATGGGTGATATGACATAAAGTAGATTTCATTTGTTTAAATATTTGTTTAATTGCCAAATTTTATGCATTTTAGTCAAATTGTATGTTAATATTCATTTAAAAAGAACCTCTTAATATAATTTTCTATTGATGTGTCAGTTATATAAAATTTCATAGAAAGAATAGAATGTTTAGAAAATTATTTGCGGCAGGAACTCAAAAACCTTCCCATGAGATAGCCTGCATGTTATCATTGTCCAGCTTCTGTGTGTGTGACTGCAAACAAAACAATACATAGCTAACTATTACAAGTCTTATTATTACCTATATCTCCATGCTTAGAGATTGGACCAGCATGAATCTTAAGAATTTCAAGTCTAGCTTGTTCATTAGGTAGAGGAATTTCAATTTTTCTATCAAGACGACCAGGTCTTAGGAGAGCAGGATCAAGAGTATCAGGTCTGTTAGTTGCCATGATCATTTTAACCTGAATACAATAATAGCTTTAGTAATAGTTCACATTGTCTTTCAAAAATAATAAATAATGCTAGCAGGTAAGTCATTAGTTGTTAATGTCTCACTAAAAGTAAGGCAAGGTGTAAAACAACTTGCAAGTCCACCATCAGTCTTCTGTTAATGATTCGAAGTTAAGATACAGCAGACAGATAAGATACAAACTAAGATATACCTGGCCTAATGAATCAAAGCCATCCATTTGATTGAGAAGTTCCATCAAAGTTCTTTGAATTTCTCTGTCTGCAGAAGTGCCTTCTGAGAACCTCCTTCCACCTGTGTGAGTGAAAAAAATATTTTATAGAGTTGGAAATATTTAAAGAATCATATAAATATTAAAAAAACTTTGAGATTAATTTCTTGTTAATTTACAGTTAACTGCCTTTCATTAGACATTAAAAATAATAATTCTCTGTTATGAGATAATGGCACAAAGTATTCATTACAAAATTGAAGATTTATGTCTTCTGGTGGTAACTGCGTCAATGTAGATGAAGAATCCGATGTGTTGCTTCCACTGTGGGAGGCATCTTTTGTAGGACATCATGGATAAAAACACAATGCCCTACAAAACTGAACAGATTCAGTTTTGCTGAGTATTGTATTTTCATCCAATGTCCTACATCCTAGGAGTTGCTCCCACAGTGAAGTAAACATTGACACGGTCACCACCGGAATACTAAATCTTCATGACAACAACGTAAAAGCTCACAGAGGTTATCATTACAAAATTTTAATTACAAGTCATCTGAAAAGATGAGAACTTTTATGCTTTATGTAAAATTTAATTGTAACTAGACTATAACTAATAAAACTTATTTTAAAAGTGGATAATTTACCAATAGCATCAATTTCATCCATAAATATGATGCAAGGCTGATGATCTCTAGCATAATTAAACATTTCACGGATCAATCTTGCACTCTGCCAATATATTTGTCACAATAGCACTTGAAACTACCTACTCAATTGAAAAACAGAAACAAGAAAATGTATTTATTCAAAACTTAAACAATACCAGCAGATATTATGGAGGAAATATTTTTCTTGAATACATGGGCAATTAAATTTATTAATTCCACACCCTATTAACAGAACATAACTTTTGCCAATAAAGAACTTGTTTAAAAAAAATCCACACCACTCGAATTTCACAAAAAACGATATTATGTAAGTGGTAGTGTCTATGGTTTCGATTCCTACAAAATCCTCTTGTTTTTGAATATATAGAAGAAGCATAATTGATAACAGCAAAGCAGGTTCACTGGTGGTCTTAAGTAATGCTGCCATAATAACAATACACAATTTTCTTATAAACAAGTAGGCTAAACTTCCAGTTGCTGAATTATTATGTTCTATTATTAATTAATGATTTATTATTCATAAAATACTAATTTAAATATCGGAGCATTACAATTTTTAACCATTTTAAATTGTATTTCAACATTTTAATTAAAATTATGTTAAAAGTAGTCCTCGTCAACTAAATGTAGATTCTTGTATCCCACTACCCTTTTTGCTCTCTAAGACCAATTTATTAACTACTTAGCTGGTTTTTATGTACTTATATTTGTTTCTTATGATATTTCTTCATTAGTAGGTATTTATGACACATTTATAAAATAATATTTTGTTGTTAGGGTTGTACTCCTACTTAAGACCACCAGTAAACCAGCTATTGTAATTTCAGTAGAATTCCACTATGTTTCCCGTCCTATGCTCCTTCTACAATAGAATTATTTTAAGTACAAAGCTAACCATGTTAATAAAATGAATTAGGTTTCTTAGTGGTCCTATGTAAATAAATCTTGTTACAAAAACATAGAGGTTAAAGTTTGAATACTAGACTGTTGACTCCTCTACTTTATGTTACTAATGTGGAATACCTTGAATTACACCATCAGAAAATATATGTAGTTTTATTATATTTTTATTAATGCTAACCTTAAGAAAATTAGCATCAAGCTGGCTGGCAACAGCACGAGCTAGCAGAGTCTTTCCAGTACCAGGAGGACCATACAGCAAACAACCTTTTGGAGGCGTGATACCAACCTAAAGAAAAAAAGTTAATTTTTACAAAGTATACCTCAATTATGAGTCAAGACATTAAATCAAATTTATCACAGCCAAACTGATCTAAAATTAAAACATTTAATGCCTTTTTAATCTAACCTAAAATACATTTTTTTTTATTTTGTAATTTATGTAGGAACAATATCATAGCACACAAGACCTCCCTGAGTATAAAAATAAACCCTAGTTATTTCAGTATTTAGTACAGTCAACTGGTTCATTACAGAATGTTGCAATCAGTGGCTTATGCAGCTAAAAATCAGTGTCAATTATCTTCTGAAATTTTTAAATATAAAATCATTTCTAACTACTTAAAAATGTAATAAAGTCAATAAAATTGGCATAATAGTATTATTAATTATCACCCTCTGGAATAATTCAGGATTAAGTAAGGGAAGTTCAATGACTTCTCTAAGCTCTCTGATCTGTTCAGCTAAACCTCCGATAGCAGAATAAGTGACATCACCAGGGTCTTCATGAGACATGTTGTAAACGAGAGGATCGACTTCACGCGGCAGATGTCTCATGATAGTCAGTGTTGTCATATCTAGAGCTACTCTAGTGCCTGGCTTTAATTTAGACTTATCTAATTGTCTGCGACATCCAACAACATAGCGAGGTCCATTAGTAGCTTTTACTATAACTAAAACAAGTAAAAAAAAAAAATTAATTCAAGAATATTTACTTTCCTATAATCAATGGAATTATTATTCAAAACATTTCTGGCAAATTTTGAAATAAATAATTTAATAATCTCAAATAATATTTAGTTACTTGAGCAAGATTGAGTCCAATTCATTCACAAGAAGGTAGTATAAACTTCAAAGCAAAACTGAACATAAATCATGGATCAAAATGGGGCTTTAAAACTTATTTGATAAAAAATACTTACACTTTTCTTCAGTTAGCTGTTTCAAAACTTCACCAACAATCTGAAAATGTAACAATTAAAAATTAGTTTAATAAATGAACTTGTTAGATTACCATATAGTTTAAGCCTAAAATTATTAAGGAAGTTCATAAGGCTTAGTCACTAAAGTCTTTACTAAGACAAGTTAACACTACAACAATTTTCCTGTTTTTCTTTCTTAAAACCAAATTCTTTTGCTGTTTATAAGCAGCAAAGTAATTGTTTCAGTAGTTTTTTAATTTTAATATGACAGCAATAATTAATGTAGTAGGCATCCCTATAAAAATCAAAACATGTAGGGTAAATAAATGATAATAAATCTAATTTTAAAGAATGCTTTCAATCTTAAATCTTTATAAAGATTAAATCCTATTTTCAATGTAGAAAAAAATATTGAATGCAACACACCAGATATATAATAATTTCTGACATCCAAGATTTATTATTGCTTTGGCTTCATCTTGGCAGTTAAATAGCAAATAATCTGCCTCAGCATGGACCTTCCCAGGGGGTTATAGCTCTTTGCAGGGACTACATTTGTAGCTAATAAATGAAACAATATTCCTATAGTAAGACACACGGCTAAAATCAGTTGACAACGTGGCAGTTGATAACAAACTAATGCAAGAGAGCCAATGAGGTTATTCCTGAATGTTAAACTGCACCCTCAATTTCAAATCAGGCCAACCTTATTGGTTCCTTAATGCTATTTTCCCACATTGTCAACTGAATTTAGCTGTGGGTCATACTATAAACATAATTACAGTAAAATGGAATCAATAAGTGAGTTTACTCAAGTATTTCAGGCATGTACCAATGTCAAAGGAAACAATCTTTGGCTGCTACGGCTACACAAGGACCTTAACTTACTGTAAAGAGTTTATTCAAACGTCATGTTGCCTGTATTTGATTAACATCATTTTGAGTCAAATAAATTTGTACAACATAAAAAAAATATTTTTCCTTAATGGGCACAAATAAAACAACTCAGAGGGTTTGATGTTGACATTTATCTTTCTTCCTGTTGTTATCTTAACACCCTGGCAACTATATTAAAAAATTGAGTTTCATTTCTATGAAACTCAATGGCCAGTTTTTGAAGGTACTAGGTTCACTAGTTATTCTATTTAATTATTTATAAAATCTAGACAGTAAAATTTTAAAAATCTTATTACCTGTCCAACACTCTGTAAAGCTTTCAGATCATTTTCAGATTTATCATACTGTTTTGTTAGTTCTTTAAGCTGATCTCTCACTGGAAAAAAGAAATCATTATGCGATTTAATTCATACAAGTAACGCAAATAGCGTAGGAGAATTTATGTACACAGATAAGAATAAACATGTAGTTGGCTTACTCTCTTTGAGTCGAGCTTCGACTTCTTTGTGTTCCAATAATTTCTTCCTGAAATCTTGAAGAATTTTTTCCCTATTGGCATCAGCACTAGGACCAGTTGTAGTCGACATGGTTTTTTAAATTAATATACTAAGGGATTAAAAAATGTGTAAGAAAACAAAATTTCACAAATGTTCAAAAGATGCACTCGTAAAATAACCTGAAAAGGAAGAGATAACAGCAAAGTAGGTAAAATGACTTGGAAATTTTTGAAATAGTTTAAGATTAAATACATTTATTCCATCTAAACAAAAATCCGCATTATAGCAAACCTGCTAGTTGACATCTGATGAATGTTTGTTTACAAATTTTTGTACAAATTAAATTTTTTATATTTTTATCGTAATTTTGTTTTAATTAATGATATAGTAGACTTCATATGTCATCAGAGATAATTGGAGAACTTGGGTAACTTCAGTTTTTTGTCCTAAATAATATTTTTTTATTAAATGTGGTATATTGGAAGAATGAAACCGAGGTTTATTTACTGAGAGTTCTTTCTTAATGTTGATGTATTTACTCGTTTTCTTTTTGTTCATACGAAAACCCAGTGCTCTTGCATTTCGAGTTAAGGCTTTAATGAATTAGCTTGGAGTTAAGAAGGTTTGAATAATACTTAATTCAACAAGGCAAAAAAGTTATCCTGTTTCCTGCATAATTATAACTAGAATAACACAAAGCGTATTATACTATAGCACACGGTTATAATCAGTTGGCAGCGTGGGAAAATATTGTTGGGGTACCAATGAGGTTGGCCTGATATAGAATTGTGGTCATATTTTAACATTCAGGACTAACCTCATAGGCTCCCTCGCATTATTCTCATGCTGTCAATTGATTATAACCGTGTATTATACTTTAATCATGATGGTGTCCTATATGCATTTATTACACTTTGGTTCTTGCACCATGTTAGTTTAGTTGATCAGGTATAATGACGTCATCGCTTTTTCTATTTTAAAAGTTGACTCGGGTTTTAAGGAAGTTTAGCACAAAGAAATTCATTTAATTTTAAGCATTGGAAAATAAGGGGTCAGTGGTAGGGATAGTGTTCTAACTCCCACCCTTTTATATTCTTGAGCCAATTGGGTCACTTTTAGTTCTCCGAATATCCACAGTGCAGCACCATATATCCTGCCAATTTTCACCAGCTATAACAACCAGTTCGACAGACTTTATTTTTTATCTATAATATTTATATCAAAGAGAAAACTTTGAAAATATCAAAAATGGCACTCTTTTTTGACCAAACCATTGCAACGACTAAAAATCAAATAGCGGTAAGTAAGAACAAGTGGCATAGACTTGTGGCATAATGGTTGAATTAGACTGATTGAATCTACTACATCCCACCCTTAGCGAAAAGGGTGTGGGTCAGAACACTGTCTTTACTGTGGACCTGTCATTTTTACATAAATTTAGTTTAATATAATTGTAATTTCTTTGCATAGTAATAAATTTACACTTACCTACTTAATATTACCGAATATTATATTACCAAAAATATGTTTATATTAAATATATTAAAAATATTAAAATTATATATTATCACCAAGTTATTTGGTTGGTAGATCTTTTAGGCCTAATTCCTAAAGATCTACAACTATAAAAGTATAGTAACGTATCTTCTTTGAGGAAATCAGCAAAAGTGTCCAATAACAAGCCTAATAGTACCATTAGGGCTGTTATTGGACCTTTTGCTGATTCCTCAGAAAGAAGATACGTGTACTATACTTTTAAGTGTGTCCAAGTGCAGGCATTTTTGATCTAATCCTCAGATGAGCCATGATGCTACTATTAGTTGATATTGCTTTAACTATTAATATCACATGCCCTTCTGTACCATCTTTGAAACCATAAGTCTTAAACGTATATATGCATCTAGGGTTAAGGATCTTTTATGAGAACCTGACATCGCACAGGCTTGGAACCATCACCTGAACTTCCTTTTAATGGGAGTGACAGGCTCATGTGCCTCATGGTAGCTCAGGCACATAGTGACTCCTAAAGGAATTTAACTTCTTTATATTTATTTTGTCTTTTTACAGCCAAGTTGGCCTGAGGATAAGTGAAGGTCATCCATCGGAGGAAAGTTCAAGTTGTTCTGAAATCCCTGAAACACAAGTCGTCCAAGTAATTGAACGTGAAAATAAAAAACGGAGTCCAAAAGCAAATCAGTTTAATTCATATAGAGCTAAAAAATTTAGATCAGAATGGATGTCTAATGAAATATTTAAAGATTGGTTAAAACCACACACTTGCCCCGAGTTTGCTGTTTGCACTGCTTGCAATAGAACTATTAAAGCTGGTAAAAGTGAGCTAGAGAAGCACGCTAGTGGAAAGAAACACCTCAAGATGTTAAAACTTGGTTCTGGTTTGGCAGAGTCGGCAATACTCTCAAAACAGAACTCACACACCTGGAATAGTTTTAGTTAACCAGGATCCTCAGCAGAATTATACAGAAACTACTTTTGTTGTTAATCTTGCTGGAGATTATAAAGGTACTCATTACAAAAACTCACTTTTTTGAGTCAACTCTTAAAAATTAAATTAAGAGTATTATACTTAAAAAAATAGCTTATCTTATAATTTGATAATTCAATTGTAGTAAACACAATGAAGGTATCACAGCCAATTGTCTTGACTTATTATTAGATTGTATTCATGCATTCCAAGTAATCTTCTATAAAATATTTTTTAATGATAATAATGCTTAAATGAATCTAATATTTCTTAATTTCATAAAATGGTTTTATTTCAAGATAAATATAGAAATGTTTGATAAAGTGCTTTTAATCTAATATTTTTTCTACTTCTTAATTGATTGGACAATAAACCTATTTGAGTAAATTTTTTTGACTTTCTCTAAAACTATTTCTAAGATTACAGTTTCTGGCTGAATTTAAATTTAATTTCTTTTCTTTATGGACTAATTTGCCTTTTCAGGTGAAAATGGTGGAGAAGGGACTGGTTACGCATCAAGCAATTCAAGCCAGTATGTTGAAGTTACTCAATATGAAGCTACTCCAGCTCAAGTCCAGGCAACTACTCATTCTCAACCAAATCAAGCACAAGTTGCTACTATAGTGGAATCAGGTAGAACGAGTGTATGCAGTAATGATTCAAAATCTATTATATTAACTGCTCATCATTCTCCTGAACCTCAAATTACAACACAACCGTCTTTAGCAGCACAGCTGACATTATCTCCTCTTGAGCATCATGGTTTGTTTCTTTATTCAACCTGTCAAAATTACGCAACTCTGAATTTTAGTAGATGCCACTGTCTGTTATATATATAAACACTTTATTTACAAAAATATAAACAGTAAGGCTGGCCTTATAATGAGGTTTGCTATGAACACTGCATACTTATTAATCTAAATGTCAAATTTTTGAAGTAATAGAACAATATTTAAATAAACATACAAACATTATTTTTCCATACATATAGATTTTGTCAATAAAACAGACTGAAAATTGATTTTCTTATGTATATGTATAGAAAACATAAATGTCATATTCCTGCTAGGAGTAAATATGGTAGTTAATAATACCTTGGGCCATAGTCTAAGAGAATTTTGATCAAACCTGATCTTTACTAAAACCTCCCTAGTGTTGGCAGGTATAGTTCCTCTAGCTCCAAATCGTAGTCAATTAAATGCAGTTGTTTATGAGTGCAATGCTTTCTGCAAAAAAATTGCTTACTCTTATAACCACATAGTAGGACACAGAACCCCAGCACACTATTACATTACAATGACATTTATCATTTAAATTAAAATAATTATTATTGTTTTCTAGTTATGAAACCTGCACCTCACTGGAAAGCAACTGCTGTAGTGAATGGCCATGTGACTTCCCTAGATCTCAATGACTATAGAGGTCGATACCTCATCATGTTTTTCTACACACATGATTTGTAAGCTCCCATTATTTATTTATAATTTTTGTTATCAACACTGAATTTTTTGTTATAGTATTATTATTATTTGTGCATTTTTCCATTATCAGTTGCAGAGTGAGTTGTAGTGAAGTTAACAGTGTTAGTGATGCAATGACAGAACTAAGATCTCTTGGAGCCGAGGCTGTAGCATGTTCAGTTGACTCATACCTCTGTCACTTAACTTGGTGTAAAATGACCAGGCTTGAAAATGGTGTTCAAGGAACAAAGGTTGCTCTGCTTTCGGATCCTACTCATACTATAGCCAAAAATTACGGAGTTTATCAACCAGACAAAGGACATGCTTTAAGATCTTGCTTTATTATCGATAAGAGAAGTAAAATAAGACATGTGTCTATTAATGATCCTTGTATTGGAAGAGGGACTGGAGAACTTATCAGACTACTTAGGGCTATTCAGCATAATGATAGGACCGAGGAAGTTTGTTTAGCTGATTGGAAGCCAAGTGATTAAATATTTCTTATTGATCATGTTCTAATATTTCCCCTCATTTACCAGGTCCGATTCTTCTCCTTTTAGTATATTGTTCTTTTGATTGTTTAAGTAGTTATTCATGCACCAATAGAGAAAACAGTAATTACTCCCTAGCGTTTTTTTGTTGGTTCCAGAGGCTTTAGCTGAGGGAACTATAATGTTTAAACTCTGAGGGTTTTATATGGTTTGTTTCTAAAGCACAAGCCAGGGAACCAGGGAGTTTTCTATAGACAAGAGAAAAAGTTAATTTCTCTCCCTTCTAGAGGAAAGCTGTATTTTGTAACTTTAAGTAGTTTTATTTTACAACTTGACTGAATGATTCTATAGTGTTATTTATTTCTTAATTTAATCAATTGAAATAATTATTAATTAGTAAAATGGGAGAAAAATAAAATACATCATACAATTATTGGAATGTATTAGTAAGGATCCTGGTATAACAGAACTGATTGAACTCTACATTAAGCAATTTTCTTTATTTTTCCTAAAAGTATCAAATTCTATTGATATAAAAAATAAAATTTTATTAATTTCGATAGATAGAAGTTATTCTGAAAAAAATAAGTGAAGTATTTTTTAGCATACATTTAAAGGTAGTTCTTTTTATCTTTCTATGTAAGCAAATAATAAGTTGTTGGAGAAAGGTTTAGTTTTTTTTTATGAAGTTAGTGTAATAGTTTTGGATATGATCATTTGATAGACACTTTCCTTCAATCTTCCTCAATAAAGTAATACAGCCATAAATGAGTGTAACACTAATTTTCTGTATATTTTTTAAGGATTTTATTAGTTTTAAATTTTTATTATTCGTCACTTTAAAAATATATATCACTTTATAAATTATTTTGATTATACTTTGCTTTTTAAACTGAATATGACTGATTAATTTTTATTTTGTTTCAAATTTACATATTCTTTAATGTTGATTTTTTTAATGAAATATTTATTAATTTAAACTTATTTATTACTTAATAAGAGGCCAAGCATGAATTAATAAATTATGGCATAGAATCTGAGAAAACGAAGGTTTTTTTATTTAAAGTTTTACAAAATGTATCAATAATATACAAAAATAAATTTAAAAAAGTTTTAAATTAATCTATTTACACTCCAGCATACATTTTGTTTCACTTCTTGGAAGGCCCCTAGAAACTAATATTGTAAGATTGGTTACTTTATAGCACATTCATGCTCTTTGTTATTTTATAAATGTTATGATATTTTTTCTAAAGGCTGTTTCAACATTTAAAGTAGATTATTGAAAATATTTTATTGAAAGTAAATCCTATTTTATTTTCCGGATGTTAATGTATAAATTGGAGCCGCCAGCTTGATTTTAACCCAATCAAGCCATTTTTTAGTGAAATTTTAAATACAATTTATGATTACCACCTAAAAATAATCATTTTTAATATTTAAAAAAATGACCATAAAAACAAAAATAGATATTTAAGTAATCCTCTCTATAAAATGCTTTTAAACAAATTTTATGATTATTGTGTTAAAATAAGTAGTGTTGAGCTTTCATGTGTTAACTTTTATAGTGTAATTGTTTTTATTGTAAAAATAAAAATGTTTATTTATTTCATAGTATTATTTTAAAATATTTTACTAATTCTTTCAACCATTAGAACTCTCTCTTCAAAGGCATTCTTTTCACTCTTGTATTAAATTCACAATTTTTTTGAATTAACGAGAGTTATTACAATAGACTTTGGGACAGAGTATAAAATGTCATGTGTGACAGCAGAGCATATGTCATGAGTGTTTGTACGTGTTGTGATACTAAATTGTAGTTACTAGGCAAGCTTGTAACCACATTGATGTTATTATTAGTTGTTATATGACATTTTGCCATGTATTTATTGAATTTTTATCGTATCGCCACTCTGATCTGTTTAGCAGGGTTGTGAGGCATACTGTTTCTGTTTTAGTATTTATTGTCACATGGCAGTAGTAGTAATAGGGTGGGGAGACAAAGTCAGGCAAATAGATGAGACTTAATTTGTAATGAATATTGAGAGTACTTGTTTATGATTTTATAACTTAGTTTTATGTCAACCAACTTTTGAGAGGTAGATTGAGATTTGATATAAATTTCAATTTGATATGCAACATTTTTAAATGGGTTAACATGATCTAAAAAAATATCTATTAACTTTTTCTTGCTAACAGAATAATTTTCTTACATACTAATGATATAAATAGAGAAAGAAATAATGTAAGGATAAAATCATTTACAGAAAGATCTAGTTATTAATAATAAAAAAGTGAGTTTAATTTGATCACATTATTTAATATATACAACATAAATAATACAAGCATACATAAATTATAAGTGTTATGTACTTTTTATGAGTATTAGAGTTATCATCTTTTGATAACGATATTAACCCTTGATAACAGTTATGGACAGAAAAACAATCGGACAATACCTAGCAAAAAATTCTATTTTCAATTAACAAGGCTAAATTACAGTAGATTTTATACTTAACAGAAAAAGTAGTCAATGATCCCTAACAATGGTCTATCTTTAAAGGATCTTGCTCTTGATAAGTTAAATACATGGCTAAAAGATTACTTGCATTCCCTACAGTAGAGATAAATACTGGATTGGATTACTTTCTCTAATTTGCCAAAAAATATTGTTTCCATGAATTAGGACAGGTAACGTGTCTTGAATAATGCAATTATTTTAAAGAACACATTCTAATGACTCATCTGCTTTGTGTTTGTATTTATTTATAATTAAATAAATCTAATTGTACTCTTCAAATAGTGCATTAAATTTTATTGAAAGTAGCTTTTTAGTCCTAACTTTTTAGCATTAAAACGTTCCTACTTTACCTTCTTTGGTCACAAAAAAGAGCTGTCAAATAAGAACAAAGCTTCCCTATATCATTTATCAAATATACTGTTTTGCCAATCTTTCATGAATTGCAAACTTCGCAACACTATGTGTTTGAGCTCTTTTAGAATTCAGAACACTTCAAACTAGCACAATAAATCATTTGACAACTAAGCCATCTTAGATTTTACTCCAAAATCAAATCAGGTCTTCCTCTTTTAGGACTTGATTTTCAGACCAAGGTCCATTTGGTTAAGATTAGGCTGTATCTTATTCACAAGAAAAAAGCAAATGCATACAGACACTAACTTTTTTCAATTTTTAAGCCAGGTGCTGGAACTTGGACATTAGACATAAAAAAGGGGATGTCACAATTTTCTTGTTCCTATCGTTTTATAAGCAATAAAGAAGCAAAACATCAAAAGCAGTTTGTTAACAGAGCTTCTTAAATATTTGTTTTATCTACCTAAACATAAACAAAATTTATTTTTATAAACCTACATGAATTAAGTAGTTATCAAAATCTAAATTCTACATTACAATTTTACTGGCACCATTATCATTTTAATAAATATTAGTATATAACACTACAAAAAACTTTATTACTGCTAGAACTGGTTAATGGAATTCTAATTAAAACAATATACTAGTCAAATTCATTATTTGTTATTAAGAAACGTGAAAAAAACGTTGTATACCTCATAGTCCTTTATAATTGTGTTGAGCATGAGTGGCATAATTCAAAATAAAATAAGAAGTATTATAATTTATTCATTAACTCAGAAAATTTAAACTAGTTAACTTATAAATCGTTATTGGTTAAATTTAAAGATGCCTATTTTGTTGCTCCATAATCTACATAAATTTTCCATTATGGATATTGCTAAAATATGGTACTTTATATTAGTCAACTATTTACATAAGATAGATAATTACGATCTTGATATTTAAATTACTAATGTAATAAAAAAACCATATAATAACAATGAACCAATAATAGCAAATCGGAATTTTTATTGATATTTATAAAATCTCTAAACACATAGAAGAGGGTTATAAAATGCAGTACAATCAGAAAGTAGAACAAAAACAAATATACGTAGTCCATGCTTTTTAATGTTTTAATAATGATTTATGAAACACTCAGGTTTATTCAGAAACAATATCAGTAGCACCTGCACTTTTAGTTTTAAACCCCTTTCAGATATTTTTTAAAAAAGCTACCAGCAGTCAGCAGGTCATTTGAATGATATAATAAAAATCAGTGTAAGTGTTTCTAAATGCACACTTAGTTTATCAATTAACACTACAATAACACATCATAAATTAAAAAACTAATTATAAAACAATAAAATAAAAAATCACAATAAATCAAATACAGATCATATTCGACATGAAAAAGTAAATTAAAAGTGTTAAAAAATAATGATGAAATGCCACAAATTCAATATCCTTAGAAAGATAAAATTTTAAAAAAGTAAATAATTAATCATAAGTATAAATTTTACTTATTTAAAATGAGCACCAAATAAGTTCACTCAATTATATAAAAAAAATAAAACTAAATTTAAAATCTGTCAGTTCCTTATTAAAGTTGTACTTATAAAACAAGTTAAAGTAATTAAGTTAATTAGTAAAATTAAGTTTAAATTGACTAGATTAGCACAGGCATGATGGCTCGATGGCATCTTCAGGTGGAGACACTTTAAAAGATTCCTTATCAAGAGTTTGTAACTCAATGCGTGATCTGTTAGTATGTATAAGTTGTTTAGCTATATCTCGAAACATGTCTTCAACCCCTTCACCAGTTTTACACGATGTTTTGTAAGTGACACTGATGAGATTATGACACTGTTCACTGAAAAAATCATTTATAATTATTTAAAAAAATTTAACTTAATTTAATTATTTACTAAGTTCCATAGCATTACTATCTTCATTTGTTTATCTATAAATTAAGTTTTTATTTATTAACATGCAGAAAAGGGTTATGACATTTTTGAAAATTTTAACAGACTTAAAATGCACATTTAAAATATATATTTTTTAAAACTTTATTTTTCTTTAACTTTTTACTCTCAAAAATTTTCAAATTTACAGATCCTGGGGGAGGACAAGATGTGAATATAGCTGATAAAATTTTTTTATAGGGACCTCTATTTTAAGCAAAATTATTTTTTTTGTATTAATTAGGACCTATTCCTCCTCAAAAGCTTGAATATAGCTGATGGCACTCTCATAACTGTTTTAAATTTAGGATTGAATCCTCAATTCATACTTATATATATAATAATAATAATAATACTAGTTTAGAGCCTTGCAGCCCATCAGGGATAAACCTTGCGGGAATCATATATAGTAGTTTTGGCAACTGTTACGATCAAAGTGTAATATAAAGTTGGCGATAATACATTTGAACAATAATCTTATATAAACTGATGGTGTAACCTGGGATGCGAACCCCAGACCTCTGTGGTGTCAAAGGTCAGTATAATGACTGATACTTTAACGACCTTGACCACGCAGGCGGCTTACTTATATATTTTTTTAAATTAAAGTAAAAACTTATTACCAAAAGTTTTCAATGTCAGCTTCTGTGATTTGTGGATTCTTAGAATTAACCATGTCTAATTTATTTCCACAAAGGAAAATCTTAGCATTTTCAGCATATGTAACAACGTCAAGTAAATGCTGGGATAGAATGTGAAAAGAGGATGGATTATCCAAGGAAAACACCAAAATAGCAGCTTCTGCAAATTTGTAATAGCTTGAAGTAATTGAAGCAACTCTTTCCATACCACCAGTGTCCCAAAGTTGTAGCTAAAATAAAAATAAATAATGATGCATATATTATTTTAGAATTCTATAGTAACTAATAAAATGTTACAAAAAGCAAAAAATACACATATTTTCATAATTAGTAACTTCTTTATTTAAAACAAGTTTGCACAATCATTCCAAAAAGTACCATGCATATAATCTTACAAATAAGATCCTAAATTTTGTTATTAAAGCGAAGACTTCTATGAAAATAAGTACTTACTTTTACTACTTTGTCATCTATTATGAATTCTTTATTATAATGGTCTAAGCCTAAAGTTGACTTCCTATCACTTGAAGAAACAAACAAGTTGAATGCATATCTTCTGAATAATGAACTTTTACCCACACCAAACTCCCCGCATAAAATTATTTTCTGTTCTGGTACTTTAACAGTAGCCATCACACTAAAAGTATTTCAGCACTCGTAGAAATAAATAATTATAATGTTCTCATAATAATAAATTAATGCTAAATACAAAAATTTGCAACTTCGTTATGTAACCTTCTTTTTAACCTTGGTGAAGAATTCCTGTTGTTAAACAACTTGTCTGTTGAATCTGCTGCACAGCCAATATTACCTTCACTAAACAATAATTAAATGTTTTGGTAATGCAAGGGCTTCAATTTAAAGTAACCATTTTAAACTTATATACATAAAATAAAATAATGTTTTTAATTATTTCGCCTAATTTGTTTTAACCTTAATTTACTTTTACTTACAAATATGTAAAACAACAGCTAACCAACACGACAAAATCGAGTTCGATACTACAAATCGGTAAAACAAAAAATATCCCTTCTCCACACTATAAAAAATTCCCTACTTTTAATTATTTATTTCCTAATTATTGTGAGATTTACGTAATTTTTACAACTAATCTAAAATTAATTTACAGTATTTATTCATAGAAATAAGTTTCCTGTAGTATTAAAGTTCATTTTGTAGATTTTTTGAGTTTATAAATTGCATCATAACCTTTTACTTGATAAGGATTACTGTTATCAGTTGAGTACAGTTGCTAAAGGTTTGTCACTTTTTTTAGATCTTTCTTTTTTCAAGATCTACCATGGCTGCTTGTAGGCTCTTTGGTGTATTAAATGAATTGTCGAAATGCCGAGTACAATTATCAGTCTCTGGTAAGTTCTATTAAACCATAGATTTAAATTAATTCAGTAGATAAAATTTGCCCGGCCTCCTGGGAGATATCACATTCCTATTAATTGATCAGTCGTGACCTTTAGACTTGAGTCCAAAATTATATTTTTTCAGTCATATATTTGATAATATAACATTTTTATTATTTTCTCTTTAATTAGAGTTTTTAATTGTAATGTGAAATCATTTATAATGGTCATTAAAAACTTAAAGATCTTGCAACCCTTACCTCTGTCCTTTTCAGATATTTACCTTGATAAAATATACACTCCTTAAAGTTTACCCTATTCGCGATTCAAAGAGATAGTTGTAAGGTTGGCAATACCAATGGCGGGAAAACGAAAGGGTGATCAAAGTTTTTTTATCATAGGATTAGCATGGGAGCCGTTGAAAATTTTTATTTTATTCCTTTATTGTTTGTTAATTTGTGATAAATGAGGTAAAAACTAATAGAACGACCATAGGTGCTAAAAAAATGGCCAATATTTCATAGATAAATACTTCGATTATTCCAGGATTTCAAATATAGAATCAGGCTCTTATCACTACAGACTTGGATTTGTCCGATTTAACCATAGAGATATATACTAGAGGGGGCATAGCCTATCTTAATACATTGAGAGGCCTGAAACATTTTTAGTGGGGCTCTCAGGGGCTCTGTGTAACCTCATTGAAACCTCCTCCAAGAGGGACTTAAGATTATAATTAATCAATTGTTTTCGGCTTCCCGCAGATTGTTTGTGTTGTGATTTGTATTTTAAACATTCTACTAAATAATTTACTGTTTTTTTGTTCTGTTTATTTGATGAAAATGATAATCGAATGTGGTCAGGTTACTTTTTCGATGTTTCAAAATTCTACCAATAGGGCCCCTCTAGTAATATACCTCTATGGATTTAACCCAGAATAATAAAACCTAACGGATAATTTAAACAAACATTTTACAAAACATGAATTTATTGAGTTATTTATTATTTTAGAGTATAAATAAAATTGATTGATAAATTAAAACACCATTACGGTGAAAATCGGCTTGTTATCAGTTATTTTAAATACCTGTAACAACTAATTTAAACAATTTAAGGCAATTAAAAGGTAATTTTGTGTGTTTGTGTAAACTAAAATTATTTAAAAGTAACATTAATTAACAACATTAAAATAAAACACTATATTTTCATTTACACCATCTTATCAATTAATTTAAATACTCGTGACAACCCATTAAAACCCTATTTTTCAACGAAATAGTGATTCGACTGAGTTCATACGCCCTAAAATTAATTAAATTAAAGCACTTTGATAAACAAATTAAAGAAATAATCGTCCCAAATAAGAAAAACCAAAAAACTCCCATAAGGACTTTAACAACGATCACCCTTTCGTTATCAATTTCTTATCAGCGACGGTGGCGCTGCTACGGACTTTGAATCGCGAATTAATGGGGCGAAAACCCTAACAGGGAAAATTAGGGACTAAACCCAAGATAACGGACCTATATATTTATTTCCTTTACAAAGTTATGGTGCATTTGATGAGGTCAAGTCTTAATATTAGCACTATAAGGAATAGGCAAGTATAAAGATTGCCTGAGTAAAAACTGAGGACAATAACTTAGAATCCATTACAGATATAGTTTTATTGATTTCCTGAACACATCAGTTGTTATGTGCACAAAATGGATAGAAGTGTTCTCTTGGCATACCTGATTATGCCAGTTTTATCACTTGTATGAATTATTTTCATTGGTGCTGTAAACAGTGGGAATTTGCATACGTCTTAATCTGCTTCTGTGAAATGTATAATAGTGAGGTTCCATCATTTTTTTTGTTATGTTACAAGGGGGAAAACAGAAATTGCAATATGTTCTATTAAAGTTAAACAGAAGAGTGATCAGTTACACAATCTTTAATTTTATAAACAAGTTGTGAACCTTTAATTCTATTTGTATTCTTTGTGGTTTTATAAAACTGTAATTAATAATAATAACTTCTAAACGTAATGATGGTCTGGTGTTCTGAATGCACCCTTTCTGTGTATCTCTCAGACGACAGGAGAGAAGGGCACTTTCATATATTTTAGAGAATTTTTATTTAGGTTTAAGGAAGTGGAAACCTAAATGGTTTTACTAAAACAATATGGTATTATGTATTCTTAAAGTTTGAGGGGGGAAATACTTTATATTTTAAAAAGTAATTTTGTTTTAATTCATTTTTTATATTCTTGCAATTTGTATGAGTGTAAATAAAGGAAGTTGTAAAAACAATATTTAAAAGATGTTCGTATTGATTTAAAAGGAAAATAATTTATGGGTCATCATATCAACCTTTTGCTTAACTTTTCATGTCATTCAATTTTCTTATTGACATGGACATAATCAATAATTATGCTAAATAAGTCCATTTGAATTTTAAATTAAGCAAATTGTAATTGAAAATTTCTGTTTTATCATTTTTGCATTTATTAAAGCTACCAGCAAAAATACTTGTGGCATAAGTTTAATTCTACGGGTTCATTGATTTAAAAGAATAAATTATTATTTTAGTGACATTAACGCAAGAATCGGTTCATATCAACAATCAGTGATAGAAACCTGATAAGTTAATGTTTATATCCCATACACATCATGATGTTTATATCTATGGTATATGGAAAAAGTTATGTGTTTGCTTTAAAAACACAAATCCGATATTTCTGAATTATCTATTTTGGGTGTTTTTAAGATTATCTACTTGGTTTTGCCGATTTTTCTTCCTAAATATGTTTATGTTTGATATCATCTTACCCTTATCAACAAATAGGCAAAAAATTAAAAAATCTATGTAACAAAAAAAGAATCTGATGGAGTTGTGCTGAATTTTAGTGTGCATGTGCTCCCAATACATTAGGATCAAGTGTACTAAGTTTCATCTAATTATCAGCATTGGTTCAATTTGTTTATCTAATTTCAATTTTAGTTTTTACTTTTCCTCATTTATTCCGTAGGTATATAAGAAAAATATTGTGTTTTCAAAAAATTCGAAACCAGGATGACACCAAAATGATCTGTTTAAGGTGTTTCAAGACCTTCTGAGTGGTTTTCACTAAGTTGTCTGTCTGTATGTGTGTTTGTTATCACCGTAGCTGGTGTATTTATGCTGGAGAGTTGAAACTTAGTACAAAATCATCTATTGGTGTAGTTGTGCTATTTGTTATGACGTCATTAATCCGCAATAATGACTGAAAAAATGTTGAAAAAAATAAAACATGGAAAAATGTTGCAACCAATTTAAGATTTGGCACGCATGTAGCCATGGAAATGGTGGCTTTTGGTTTGTTGGGTTGTTTTTCAATTTAATAAACTATATACTGTGGAGTTAGTGAGAAATATCCTTATTAGAATCAACAAAAATTCAATGCTGCAATTTCGATTTTTAACAATATCTGAATTGGTTTTTAACAATAAAATCCCTCTTGAGTAGAAATTTAAAATCCCTACTGCTTTCATCCTAGTGGAATCAGAGTTGTTTTACTTAATTTTAGTGTTTTACAGTTTATTACTGTTTTATTCTTACAGTTGGTCTTATAATTTGTTACTATTTAAAAAAGTTTAAATACAGTGTTTTGCTGGAAATATTTTATTATTCCTTGAAGTTTTATAAAAGATGACAGACTAATAAAATGGTTTCTCTGGGACTTGTCCCTGGTATGTCCATGGTGGCATATTAGTATGATCTTTTCACACTTAATTGAACCTTTTTGAATTTTTATTGAAGACACTTGTTTTATCTTAATTTTGATATCTGCATTACAGGCATTCAAAGACTGCAAATGTACTCTTCGGCAGCTGCAGCCATGAAGCACACCAAAATGAAAGTAGTAGATAACATAGCTGTCATTACATTAGATACACCTGACTCTAAAGTAAGTTGCACTTTTTTATAGTTATTTTATCAAAGTTTATGCGTTTATCCTTGTTTCATACATGCTGTAATTAAGGTACTACAGGGGCTACTTCAACTAAAAGAGACAAAAACCTCAACAGAAAGTGCTACATATTTATTTTTGATTATAAGTTTTTATTTTTTAAATTGACTTTAGATCAAGTTCATTATCTTATCTTCTTATTGACTTTAGATCAAGTTCATTATCTTATCTTCTTATTATTACATAATAGTCCAAGACCCTATTGAAAATTTCTAATCCCATCGTTTAACCCGCTAGATTGGTTTATTTTGGCTGCCTGATAAAGGATCAGGTGGTCTGCCATTTCAGATCAGGGAATTTTTACCCATGTGCTCCTTCAAAGTCTGAAAAATGGGCCACATATTTTTATGAAATCTAAGTTATTACCTTTTTTTCAGCATTATATGTCAAACAATAAATCATCATATATGAGAGCTGTACTACTCTTTTTCTCTAGAACAACTTTATATTACCCATGGTTTGATAAAATAAGTCAAGATTTTTAAGTCTGCCTATATCTTAAACACTATAAAGTTTTTGTGCGTTTTAGGGTGTAAATTAGTGATTTTTGTTGTATTTTCGATATTCTTTGAACAGTTACATCTCTGGTTTTATTAAACCATTTTTTTTATTAATCATTGATTTTTCACCAATTCAAACTTTTTTGATAAATCTGATAGGAACAGCATTATAGCTCAAAATCGGATTTTTGGGCCATTTTTTAACTTTGAAGGGGCAAAGGGGCCCAAATTCCCCAATCTGAAATGGTAGACCACCTGATCCTTTATAAGAGGAGCAAAATAAATCAATCTAGTGGGTTAATATACCTTTGGAGCTTGATAGTCACGAAATTTGCAACCGGCTCTTGAACTATAATGTTTACCTATTTATCTTGTGATGAATAGGTACAACAATTTGGACACAACCTTATTTTTTATCAGACAAAAATTCAATTTTATTCTTGAAATACTGCCAGAATTAAACCAAATTTGGTGTATCTAGTATTTAAACTCAGAAGATTAGATTATCCCTTAAGATTAGATTAAGATTCAGAGCATGATATCCATAAATTGAGAAAGAGCAATTCATCTGAATATTTGTTTGCTCCTGTAAAACTACAATATGAATATTTTATTGCTCCTGTAACACAATTCTTTTTGCTCCTGTAAAAAATTTCAATTCTCTCATTTTAAATCCAGACTCGCAAGTCTGGGATCGGTTTTCAGGTTATGCTCTCAGCTTATTTAAGATTTATTCAATTAAATCATTCCCACCTTTAGCTTATAATCAGAGTAATAGTAATATACTTTGAGTTTAACAGTTGCCACTACCACCTGTGGTGGTTCCCTCAGAGGTTATCCTTTTTAAGCCACAAGGCTCTAAACGAGCATTATTATTGTTATAATTAAAATTGTTTATTGAATTGATCACTTAATCCTTTTTGGTACAGATGTAAATTAGTTGGTAACTAGGGTTAACTTTTTATCTGTGATGCTTTGCATATTGTGGACATAAGTCCACAAAATGATGTTAAAAGGTGATCTTTTAACATCTTTTTACGTTAAAATACCAACAACATAAATTGTAACATCATGTGAAAACCCTTTCTTTTATCATTGTTTAGGTAATTTTATTATGAATACAAAACTAATATTGTAATTGTTTATTACAATTAATAACAAAACTTATTATTAATTGTTTTAGGTAAATTCGTTAAGTCATGAAGTGATGAATGAACTGGAAAAAAATTTCAACGAGGTATGTTGTAACTTCTCCTACTGCTTTTTTATAGTATCAAGAATTTTTTGAAACTTTGGTTTTCCTATACAATCTAAGTTTTACTTATAATATTTATTTCTTTTAGGTTCAATCAAATCCAAACATTGCTGGTGCTGTATTAATTAGCGGGAAACCTGGATGTTTTATCGCTGGGGCTGATATAACCATGTTAGAATCTTGTAAGACTGAGCAAGAAGTTCATTCAATATCGAAGAATGGTCAGAGAATGTTAGCTAGTGTTGAGAATATGAAGAAACCTGTTATTGCTGCTATCATGGGTTCCTGTCTCGGAGGAGGTCTCGAGGTACACTAAAATATTGCTTATGTGCATTGTAGAATTTGTTCTTATACGTTTTGTATATTTATTCTTAATTTTTGGCCTTTTCAAACTTTTTAAGAATTTGTATTTGTGGAAAGACTTTTTTTCTCTTTTAGCAAATTTTCTAAGGAGAAGTGTTATTTATAATCTTCAAGAAATCTGAAGATTCAATTTAAACCTGAAGATTTAAGAGGAAATAGTTATCCTATTGCTTATGTATCTTATGAAGCTTTTGTATGCATTTATTAAGTAATGCTATTACAACTTTGTTTCTATAACCTGTTAGTATTTATATTTGTAAAGTAGATTATTTACAAGTAATATTATTTTTAGTAGAGCTCATATATTCCCTGCCTAGCTAGTTCAATAGTATTTTGTTCAATCAAGCTATCAGTTTTTCTTAAAAATTACTCTTTGGGGTAAATGATAAAATTATATTTATTTTGTTATGTTATTTTATTTGTTTAGGTTGCATTGGCATGTCACTATAGGATAGCTGTTAAAGAGCGAAAGACAGGATTAGGTTTGCCTGAAGTGATGCTTGGACTATTACCAGGTGGTGGTGGAACTCAACGCTTACCACAGTTAATATCTCTACCTAATGCTTTAGATATGGAACTGACTGGTAAAACAGTTAGGGCTGATAAAGCTAAGAAAATGGGCATCGTGGACCAGTTAGTTGACCCTTTGGGACCTGGAACTGTTCCTGCTGATATTAGAACTATGGAATATCTTGAGGTAATTCTGTTATATTTCCCTTAATTTTTTGAAGACTTTTTATATATTTTATATGTTTATTGTACTTTAGTGTTACTAAATATTTTGTTTAAAAATACCAGGTTATCCTCTTGACATAAACTTAATATTTATGTATACGTATTAATAGGGTTTAGTGATTACCTAATCTCAAATTAGTTGCCCTATAGTAAATCTAAATGTTAAGTCACCATAGTGTACCACACGGCTAAAATCAGTTGATAGTGTGGGAAATTAATACCAGGGAGCCAATGAGGTTATTCCAGGATGTTAAACCACACCCACCATTTCAAATCGGACAAACCTTATTGGTTCCTCAACACAATTTTCCCATGCTGTCAACTGATTTTAGCCGTGTGTTGAAGGTTATGTCTTGTTTTACTCCCTTATTTCTTCTTAAGATTGGTCCCTTTTATTTAACTTTCCTAAGTATAAATCTATTTAGCATCCAAGATTACAGTCCTTTGTGGTACTCTTTTAGCAAATTTGCATTGAAAATGTAACTTATAATATTCATGGCATGGACGGAGGGGACATGTTTCACCTGAAAGGATGGTTCCCTTGATCACAAATATAACAATAACTCTTAAACACTTTCATGAAACCAGATTTAAGTGGGAATATAAATAGAGGTTGAATTACGGATTGTTTTTGAAAAGAAATTTTATGTAATTTAGTTAAAACATTTTAAAATTAAACTAGTGTGGTTGCGCAAGGTGTAATTTTTAGCTGAAAGTATATTATTTGATACTACCTATGAGTTTTGCAAAACATGAATAGTTGACACAATTATATTGTGTCAATTATAGCTGGTTTCAGTTTAATCAGACCATCCGAAGACACCGAATGGGGCATGACAAAAATTCATGTATAACAACTTAAATGTGGTATTAAAGCTGCCCTGAGAGACCGAAGGACCCATGCTTTCCGAATCATAATTTACTTACAATAAAATTCATTTCTTCTAGGAAGTTGCTGTAAAATCTGCCAAAGACATTGCAACAGGCAAAGTCAAAGTAGATAGATCTAAGAAAGGGCTTGTGGATAAAGCTATGGGACTTGCTCTTAAGTACGACTTTGTTAAAGATATGATCTTTAATAAAGCTAAAGGTCAAGTTATGAAACTGACTGGTGGATTATACCCTGCACCTCTTAAGGTATTATCTTTATTATTTTATTTTATTTTATTTCATTATTTCTTTTACGGTATTATCTTCATTATTTTCCATATTATACAATGATAGACTGTTAAAAGGGATTAGTTTTAGTGGATGGACTATATTTACATATTGTTGAGCCAAGCTAAAAAGGAGTCATGCACATCCATGTAGCATATTCTGTGACATTTTTAAAATGTTTCATAGTACTTTTAAAATGTTTAGAACAGTATGTTTGAAGGTTGTTGTGTTATCATATTTGTACCAGAAGAATGTTGACTTTTATCAGAACCATTTTGTCTAGTTAACATACCATAAAACGTATACAACTACAATGTTACATAACCTTTTTTTGCTGGAAACATTGTTTCCATTGTTTCATTGTCTATAAGAGGAATAAAGGCATCAGATACTCCTTTCCTTGAAAAATACATTTTTAATAAATATCTTTTTTTACTTTTCCTCATTTTACTTTGTATATAGGAAAAGTATTGTGTTAGCACTAAACATTAGAGACCAGGATTTGACTTAATAATCCATCTAATCCATTTTAGATGTTTTTAAGGCCTCCTTAGTGTTTTTTTACAAATTTTTGTGTTTCTATGTATGTGCGCATGTCTGTTATCATAGGGCTAGAGGGTTGTAACTATCTGGAAAATAATTTATCTATTACGTCATTAATAGGCAATAATAAATACAATTTTATTTCTTTACATTTTTATATATATTTTATTTTTTATTTTCATTTGTGCTGTTCGGTTTTAAACCGTGGCTCCTGAACTGGCATAATGAATCAGAAAAAAACCATTAAAACACAGAAAACGTTTTAATGGATTTGAAATTCAGCTCATTTTTAGTCATGTATAAGATCAACAAATTTGCCAGGTGTCATTCAGATTATCAGAATCACAATCATTATTCATTATCAGAATCAGTTTAATTTTTATTGCGTTACATGTATATGTTTATTAAAGAAATGAGAAATAATCCAATTTTGGTAAAATTTGGTTCAAATGTATCCTTTTATGTAATAAATAAGTACACTTAGGTTCATTTCACAGTGAGGGCACGTGTTATTCCTAGTTTTCACTAGACTATAAGAGTCAGTTAAAAAATGCATGATTGCTTAAAAAAAATATGATTGCTTAAATATGAATGCTTAAAAATCCACGGCTCTTCTCTCTAGATTAGATGAAATGTACCTACACTTGAAATTAAAAGGAGTTGAACACTATCTTAGGGAGCTGGCCAAAAGGGCTCAACAGCGTGGCTTACTTGTCTGGTAGTTACTACCACTCCCCCCCCCCCATCCCCCCATATAACTACAAGGTTTATTTCAATACGACTAGTATATCTACAGATTTTACGGGATCTCTAATGTTAAGCAGCATTGAGTGAGGTCAGTGCCTGGATGAATGACTGCTTGGAATAAAACGGATGTTTTTACTGTCTAAGAGTGAGCATAGCATGTCAGAAAAAAACCCGTTCTGCAATATAAATTAGGTGATTTTCATATTCTTAGGACGAGGGAAGTGAATCCATAGTGGTCAGGATGATTGTAGAAAATGATACCCTTTGCTCTCCTTGAGCTTCTTTATGACTTAGAAATACTTTATTGTGAATTGATATCTATAAATAAATCCATAGTGTGTGAATGACAAATATAATATTTTCTTTTTATAAATAATCTTACAGTTACTTTTCTGGTGTTTTTAGATTTTAGATGTAATAAGAGTAGGTTTAGATAAGGGCCCACAAGCTGGTTATGAAGCTGAATCAGCTGGGTTTGGACAGCTTGCGATGACACCTCAAAGTAAAGGGCTGATTGGATTGTTTAGAGGACAAACCGAATGCAAGAAAAATAGATTTGGCAAGCCCAAGCATGAAGTCAAGTGAGTAGATATTTTTACCTCGGATACGTTATTATCGTTCAATTTATGCTTATTTCTTATCTGAAGGATCAATGTGAGGTTATACATCTTTTTTTCCGAGGAGATTATCTCTAAGGCACTTAGACTTCTTATGTAGATCAATTGTGCCCTAAAGGAGGTTATACCTCTAGCATATTAGTAATTGTGTGTATTAAATATCACCACATAAAAATGTAAAATGAACATGCCAGTGATAGATAAATAAAAGACATTTATCTTTTTGTCACATGTTATAAGCTAATTTGAATATATATATATAATATAATATATATATATATATATAAATATATATATAATATATATATATATATATATATGTGTGTGTGTGTGTGTGTGTGTGTGTGTGTAAATTATATGTATATAATAATAATAATAATAGAACTGATATTTTGTTATTACTTAGCTCAGCTGTGTTCCTTTTTCCTAATACGTTAAATAAACTTACAAAATATTAAATAAAATTTGGTTTTGATATTAATTTTTACTGTTTCTATGTTAGTTGTTTACATTGTTATTTGGCCCTAGAGGGGCAACAAGCTGGCTTATAACATGACGATATCCCATTTATCAATTTGCCAATGGATATATTGGATCGTCATGTTGAAAAAAATGCTGCCGGCATCTTCAATATAATGCAGCAGTACTGATAATTATTGCACTGATTTTTTTTATTATCTTATATAATTAACATAAACTTTGAAATCAAGTAATCAGTATTTTTATGTGCCAAAAGTAAGGTGATGCCTCAATCTTTAACAATAGGATTATTTTTCCAAATTTTTATAAATTTTTAAAAAATGTACACAAATCGTTTGAAAACAAATTAACTAATGCTGATAACGAGATGAAACTTGGCACATATCCTTATATACGGCTGTGTGCCATGAGATGTGTGCCAAATCTCAATTCGATGGTAACATTTTTTGTGTTTTTTTTATTTTTCAAAATTTTCACTGGGTCATTATTGTGGGTTAATGAGGTCATAAAAAATTATTTTCTGACTAGCTCAACTACAGCAGTAGACTGATTTTTGTTTGAAGTTTCAACTATTTAGCATAAATACACTAGGAGCTAGTGTATTTATGTGTAGACACACCCACTCATACAGACATACAACTTGGTGAAAACCACTTAGGTGGTCTTAAAAACACCTGAAACTGATATTCCGGTAACATCCCAGTTTCGGTTTTTTTGCAAAAACAATACTTTTCCCTTATACCTATGGCATGAATGAGGAAAAGTAATCAAATTTCCTATCAAAGAAAATAATTAGCTCTGTAAAATAGTTTTTTCTCAAGGTAAATATAACAAAAAAAAAACACGGAACCATAAATAATGAATAGTTATTTACAATGAACTGACAAATTTTAAGTATACTTAGCATTTTAATTATTGGCATAAAAATGCTTTTAATTAGCATAAAATTTTAATTGTGGGTAGTATAAATTATGAAATTATAATTAGTTTTGAAAAGAGGTGTAGTTAGCTAGAATATAAAATTATACTTAGTATAAAAATTAGATACTGGTTAACATGTGGTAGCTTATTAAGTATTATGTAGTTAAAAAATAAATTCAATATAGATACCCATTGACCAGCATTGAGCATGGTTAGTGATGTATGGTGACCACTGAAATGAAACGAATGTATTTACTATCTGAGGATGAGCGAAGTGATTCAAAGAGGTTTTGCAGTTCACATCTGACGAATTGAATATTGTAAAGACGAGCTTAGCAAGTCCGAAGTAAGTGGGATAAGCATAGAGAATCCGATGTGATGAAGAAAAGTTCTAAGGTACCCCGTATCTGATTTTGTATCCTTTATTTTTTTCTGTTTCTAGGACAGTTGCTGTACTTGGAGCCGGTCTAATGGGAGCTGGTATTGCCCATGTTTCCGTAGATAAGGGCTATGAAGTTATTCTAAAAGACACTGCTCAAGCTGGGTTAAATAGGGGACTTTCACAGATTTCTTCAGGCTTTGACACAGCTGTCAAAAGGAAAAAGATGTCTGGGTAAACAGTCTTTTATTTATGTTTTAGCTTATGTTTATCTTGGAATTATGCATATGAGGTAGTTCAGATGACAGATGGAACATAATCAGGAGTCATGCAGATGGATATCCAGTCCAGGATATCCATCTGCATGCATAATCAAGTCCATTATTGTTGTTCAAACAACAAATGTGGGATGAAGGTGTAAACGTGGGATTTACGACTCTCCAGACCTTCTTCAGAGATGCAATCTTTTTGTTCCTTCTAGGGCATCAAGAAGCATGGAAATTTTCTATGCGGATTTCCATAGGACAAATTATGGACAATCAAGCACCATCTGCCAAGCCTCGTGGCTTGGAATTCCTACTTCTATTATGTAGATAATTTTCATGACTCACTCCAGTCAGTTAGGGAGTATAAAACTCAAAGGAGTAAATTTAATTTTTAATCATTAATTTAAATTATGACTGTGATTTTATGGATTTTTGTTTCTGTTTTCACTATATTATAAATAAATAAATTTATATATTGTTAAAGATTTGAAAGAGATCGTTATCTTGCCAACCTGGACTGTACTCTGAGCTATGACCATTTTAAAAAAGCAGATATTGTTATTGAAGCTGTATTTGAGGATCTTAATATTAAACACAAGGTTATCAAAGAGATTGAGGCTGTAGTTCCCGAGCATTGTGTTGTAGCTACTAATACCAGTGCTATTGAAATTACTAAAATAGCAGCTGCTAGTAAACGACCAGAAAAGGTAATAATTTTAAAATTTAATTTTGAAAAGTTTATGTAGAAAAAAGCAAACCTTTTGAATTAGATAATTATAAATCATATCCTCCACCTTTTAGGATGTCTAGGATTAAATTCTATGAGGAAAAAAATAATTTTAAAGAAGTTATTTTAAACTATGAAATAGTAAATGTAACTATGTATTATTTTTTCTCGTTAACCAATGATAACTTGGTTAAAAATTTCTTGATTTATGGATTATATCTTATTGCTAACAGTGAAGTATTCACAGAAAGCATATGAACTGTAAAGTTAACTCTTCATAGGTATTGTATTAATAGTTTGACTGTTAGCTCGCGAACCTCCGAAAATCTTTCTACACGGCCTCAGGGGTCTTAGAACCACACGTAACCCTGTAAAGAGTAACGTTGTAAAGAGTCTGATTTGTATTTACAAGTCAGGTCTCCATTGCTGTGCCTTGCTGACTCCCTATAAAACTTTTAATAATTTAAATAATTTATGTTTCTTGTAAAAATGTTCTCATTAGTCATAAATGGTATTTGTTATAGATCATAGGCATGCATTACTTTTCACCTGTAGATAAAATGCAACTTCTTGAAATCATCACTACAGATAAAACATCTGAAGATACAGCTGCCTCTGCAGTTAGTGTGGGTCTTAAACAGGGTAAAGTTGTTATCTGCGTCAAGGATGGACCTGGGTTCTATACAACAAGGATACTTGCTACCATGGCTGCAGAGGGATTGAGAATCCTTCAGGTATTGTCTTACCAATTTATGGTTTTAAAGTATGATTTGAACAATCTGACTATTAGATTATAGAACTTTTTTTAGACTAGCTGTCCCCTCGGTTTTAATGTTCATAAATAACTACATGACCTTTCAAAATCAGTGTAAGATCATACAATATAACTAGAATAAATAAATTCTTTCTTAATAATGCCAACAGATTAAAATGAATTAATTTTAGGTTTGTTCAGCACATAAACTGGAGTACTCTACTCTACTCTGCACTATTCTTCTTTACACTCAAATTTTAGATTTTAGAGTAATCTAGCGTAAAGTAGAGAGTTTTTTAACTATGGATTAAATGGGTGCGCTGACAGAAAAAGGGTAAATGTGTGATAATAATAATAATTTACATTTTTTGTAGAGTTTATTGTTTAGTTGAGTTGCTTTGTTAGAAAATGTGGTTATTTTACAGGATCTAAATTGCTTTAGAGACCCATTAAAATTTCAGTGAAAAATTAAGTTTTGTGTACCTTGCTTATTCATTCAAATTATGAAATTATTACTTAGAATTTGAGTGAATATTTATTATTTTCTTAATCTGCACTATCATTAGTAAAAAAAATCACTGGACCAATTGCTAGTTTTAGACCATTTTTGTTCAAATTAAGTTTGTACATATAGCAGCTTTCTTTTGAGACTTTTACATCCGCTTTCAGGCAATTTGTGTCGTGATCACCACAACAAGAGATATACAATTCTTTCTTTTATTAAAGATGTTACACATTAATAATACAACATCTATTTGCTCAAATTCCATGTAAAAATTTCATAATTTGAACGAAAAGTATGGTGAGCAACAAGCACTTAAAAATTTATCACTGATAATTTATTATGAGCATAAAACATTTTAAAACTCAAAAAATACCACTAATGTTTCATTTTATTAATTTAAAATAGCATAAATAGAGTTATAAAATTATTTAATATTGTTAAAATACATCGATAACTCATAAATTATTGTTATCACATGTGATAAGAGGGATTTTCCCCTAGACCTTTATTTTACTCTACTTGGTCTTTTAGAAGGAGTAAAAAGTTCAGTTTAGATTAAGATTCTTCTTGCCCCAGATTTGTTTCGGATCAGTGTACGGCAGTTTGGAGTAGGATCGAGGACGTGCCCGAACATAGATCTTGCCATAGGTTACTCTAGTGTACTCTGGAGTAACGTGCCGATCAAACCTTTTGTGTCAAATTCTCTATGTGTTTGTTTAGATATTTAGAGGGGTGTAACTGAAGTTATTGTCAGTTAGGACTGCCAACTTCAGGAATTGAGTAGTTTTCTCCGTGGCACTGACTTTAGATTGGAAAATTATTTTAAAGAAAGTTTGTTTAACCCTAGTCCAGGCACTGATCCTATTGTTACGTTTCTATGAACAATTGGGACAAAGCCATTTGAGAAATTTATATGCTATCACTAAATCAAATATCAGCAATTATTAAATTTGATATTATCAGCATAAAAGTATTAAATACAATCAGCACATTCCTAAGGGACTATTTTACATTTAATTTTTGTGTTTACAGGAAGGAACATCACCAAAAGAAATGGACCAAGTTTCCAAGAAATTTGGTTGGCCAGTGGGTTTGGCTACATTGATAGATGAAGTAGGTATTGATGTTGGTTCACATATCGGTGAGCATCTATTCTCTGTCTTTGGAGCTAGGTTCAGTGGAGGAGCCAATCAACTTCTTAAAGATCTTACCGAAGCTGGATTCCTTGGTAATTCTTCTCACTTTTATTTATTTTTAGTTTAAAAATTGTTTCTTCTATGTCATTAAATTTTTTTCCAGTGTAATTTTTATGAAGACTGAACTGTTTTAATTAAGTTTGTTAATTGTTAATTAAGTGACAATGTAAATCTTGAATAAAATTAGTTGGATGTAATTCATTCTCATTACTATTTATAATAAACTGCGTAATTCATTCTCACTATTATTTGACACGTTGACATAATTACACAGTATTATCCTCTTGGCTTTTTAATCAATAAATATTATTATTATTTACAATTAACAGGGTAATTCTTTCTCATTTTGAGTTACAATTAATAGCGTGATTCATTCTTTCTATTAAAATATTGGGAGGAGGTACTTTTCCTTTCATATGGGTAACCAGGGTATAATCAAATAAAATATTGCCCTAAAGTAAATGTTGGCCTCTCTTAATAATAGGTAAGTAATTAAGATGGACAGGAAAGTAACTATCTGACAAAGGTCACATAAAAAATCCTATGCATTACTCCTCAATTACCTTCTGAAGAAGAGCATTTTAAAACAGCATGACTTACTATGATTTTTATGTTTGAAAAATAATATACTTGCTAAAGAATCAACTTACTTAATTTCTGATTGGTGAAATTTCAAGTAATCAATGTAATATCATGTTACAATACTGCATTCCAAGATGTTAGACGCATTAATTGTGTAAACATTTATGTTATTATAGGAAGGAAATCAGGCAAAGGAGTTTATATTTATAAGAAAGGAAGCAAAGACAAGGATGTCAATGAGGACGCCATTAAAATTATTAACAGGTACCCAAAAGCTATTTTTTATTTTTCCTCATTAATGCTATAAGTATGTTCTCAAACCAACAAATTTTTTAACGGAGCAAGATGTCTTGTGTGGTTTTTACTAATTTTTCTATCAGTTATCATTTCCATTGTAAGAATTCAAAAAATGAGTGTTATGCTAGAGAGTTTCAATTCAATGAAGCTTATTTAACAACTTATTCTTCAGAGTGGAAGAGTTAAACAACTTAAAAATGTAAGAGGCTTGTTTAAACTCCATGACAATATCCTAATAATTTAAAATAAAAGAGGAAGAAGTCTCTCCACAAAAATATATTTCTTTATAGCAAAGTGCTTTCAATCTAACAAGAGGCCATCATCAGTGCTAGCCGTTGAATAAATAAGAGGGTGATAGATGATTCTTACATATCAGATATCAAAGATAGACTGATTTGATTTGTATCTGATCTGTAAGACTCATCTATCACCCTCTTTTTATCTACAACCTTTAGAACTTGAGCAGTAGTTTAAATAATAAGCATCCTTTGTCTTCAAGAGGGCATTCTCAATGGACCTGTAAGTACAGTTCCATTTTTCGGTTTTCTTTTTGACCATGAGTTTACTTTTATTTTTTTTTTATTTGGTTCATTTATTAGTAGTGTGAATCATGTAAATTAATATTTAGTCAAAGATAATTTTTGTTAGAGTATATATATATCTAGAGAGATAACTATTTTGTTCCTGCAGTGGTTGTTGATAAGAATTGCTGTTGTTGAACTATTTCAGAAGGGTTTTCTGATTGTTTTAATAAAAAATGAGGAGTGCCTTGGAACCAAAGAGAAAAACTACTAGAGTGGGGATACAAGGGCTCTTATCTAGCCTTGGTAGCTTGCTCTTGCTACCATAACTGTACATTGGTGACTTCATTTAATTTTTTTATAATAATTACAATTCACATAAATATTACATTGTTTTTTGACCATTTTGTCTTCAATTAATTCAATTGAATTTAAAATATGTAGCATATATTCTTTAATTATCTGTGTTGTATAAAGTGATGACACTGAAAATGCCTGCCGTTTGTAGGTGTTATAGATAAACACCTAGATGGTTCACCTATAAACATAGATGGTTCACTCAAAAAATTTAAAAAAAATTGATGGTATGCAGAATGCTCAAGTAGCACACTCTTGTGGTGGAAGCGTGAAACTGTCAGATATTTTTATTAATTAAGCAACGAGCTGTTGAGGGTAATTAAGTCTTTCCTTTGACTGTTCAGCACTAGAATAATGGGAAGACAATGGATGTGTGATCACAAATAAGGCTCTTAAAGAATTTTATTAAAAAAATGGCAAACTTGTAGACAGATGGGAAGTGTCTAGTCTTCCTAGAGTAGAAGTACTGTTATGGCACCTAATTGATATGGTCACTCTCCCAGATCCCTTATCACCTATTTAATCCTAGTCCTGCCTTTAGTAGTATAAGTCTCTTTGCTTGGAACGAGCAATTTAATGGAGTTAGTGTTATAGAACAAAGTAGATTAACATTGCACCTTTTATTTAAACTATAATGAATACTCTTAGATGATATAATTGAATACTGAAGCATGTCCTCGTAGTTTGTACTCACTCTTGACTTATATTTTTATACTTAACCTTATATTATTCTAGGTTGAAGGAGATATCGGTGCAGTATTTGGTCTTGGCTTCCCTCCATTCTCCGGTGGTCCATTTAGATTTGTCGATACCTACGGTGCTGAAAATTTCATAGCTAAAATGCGTCGCTTTGAACAAGTATACGGAGCACCTTTCACTCCTTGCCAACTTCTTTTGGACCACGCTAAATCAGGCAAAAAGTTTTACCCTTCATAAAACTAATCTGATTCTGTACTATGAGTATAGTTATATACAATTCCCTTTATTACTTAAGCAAATCCTCTGTGTGAATATTCAGTATTTTCCTAACATATTTTATATTTTTGTATTTGTAACAATGAATAGCATCCAACCCTGATTCTTAAACAAATATATTGTATTTTTTAAGCATTATCTCAATCATTTTAAAATTTTGAGCACTGAGCAAATTACTGCTGAATTCAATTGTATTTTTTGACAAGCAGTAATCATAAGGAGTAGACCATTTTTTAAATAAAGTCTTTACCTGTATAATTTTATTTTTATGTGTCCTAAGTGAATATTACGATTTTAAAGTGATCAATTTCCAAATTATTTTAATATATATTTTGACAGAATAAAACTTTTATAGTCAACTAAACATTTTAGTAGATTATTTACAACATGATAAAGTGGCATGTTATTTAATTTGTTGCGGAAATTTGTTTTTTGACAAGCGATAGCGAGTCAATAAATAATTACCAAAGCAACCACTTTACTGCCATATTTTACAACTTTCATTCTTCTTTATCTTATGTAATTATAATTACTGTCGCATTACTGCTAAGGCACTAAAAGTACTACTTATACTATCTTGGCAATAAAATCGCACTTTACTGACTTTTTTGTGTCAGTAAAGTACCTAAATTACTGTAGCTCTAAAAAATCAATTTTTTAAGATTCAGGGTAAAGTAGTGCTTAAAGAAATACTGGGATATATCTGAAGACATTGTAAATAATTAATTCTCTCTCTTCTATAAATTTTATAATTTTTGTTTTTGTGAAAAAATAAATATATTTTTATATTGTAGATTAAAAGTGAAACTGTTCCAATCTTTTTGTGTACTTTGTTGTGCCTTATGTTTTATATAAGGTGGAGCTAAACCTCAGTTACTTTTTTTTCTTTACTTATGTATGTTAAGTCTGATAAGTTAGTTAATAAGTGTTACTCTTTTATAAAAAACCAACAATAAAAATTATATATTTAATAAAAATGTTTTAGTTAAATTTTATTTATTGTTATTTTTACAATTTCTGATAATAGAGCAGCCAATTTATAAAACCCCGGCATGAACTTAATGTTTGATCCTATATTTGAATTATTTAACTTGATGATATTTAAAGGGAATGCTTAAAGAATAATCAGAAGCCTTCGACAAGTTAAGTTTAAAATTCATTATACATTTAATAATAGAAACAAAACAGACTTTTAGTCCA
Source organism: Microvelia longipes (assembly GCA_018340805.1). Lineage (NCBI taxonomy): Eukaryota > Metazoa > Arthropoda > Insecta > Hemiptera > Veliidae > Microvelia > Microvelia longipes. Next base: position 19,045,705 of record JACMZG010001863.1, on the reverse strand, counting down.
ATATTTGATGTACAAAATAATTCAATAAAAAAAGTTAACACAATGTATGAGGAATATCATAACATTTTGTATAAGTTAATCAATAATAACAATAATACATATATTATAATAATACATTAATTATATTTTAATAATTCAATTAACTTCAAGAGAATTTCATTACATTACTGTCATAAGGTGGCTTAGGGCCCTTGAATTTCCCCCTCATTCCTTTCATTATATGCTGACAACCATTAAAACTGCTTTGCTCCCATTTGGAAATTTTATTAAGAATTACAAACAACTCTACACAAATCTCAGAGTAACCTTTATCCATGACTTATGCCACATCACATTATTAATCTTTATCTGATCATTATAATCCTTTTGTTCAGGCTTTTTCCTCTCTAACCATTCCAGACAATCCTCCTAGAGGGCTGAAGAGATAGTGACCAAGAGATCTCTTAGTTCAAATTTATTTTAAGTACTATGATGTTTAATTTAGTTTCTATAATCTTTGAAACTGAACGCTATGGAGTGATATCAATAGATATTTTCTCCTTCTATGACATGACAATATAACTTTTAACACAAGTACTAATAACAATTGTATATTAGTCGTTCTTTACTAAATAAATGAAAAAAAGAAATAATAAGTAATTTATTATTTACGGCTAGAAAACAACTGCACAGTGACTGGTCAATTTTTTTTACAAAACTTAACATTACCATCCTTTACCTATTGTTGATTTTCAACAGGCATGTGTTATTATTAAATTTAACTATATCATTTATAGTATAAAAAATATATTGCCTTCCAGGTCCATAAGCATGAACAAGGAGTCTAAAAATTTATGTTAAATCTTACCTGATACAAGAAAACTTTATTGGTCCAAATCCTTAAAAACTTGTAGGTTTGTTCAGCACATGAACTGGAGAGTACACTACTCTAATAAACTGCGTAGGCTTCCGCCGTTATTGTCATGAAGATTTAGGTTTTCCGGTGTTGACCGCATCAATGTAGATGAAGAATCCGACATTTTGCTTCCACTGTGGGAGGCATCTTCAGGGATGTAGGACATCATTGATAGAAACACAATGCTCAACAAAACTGAACTGTTCAGTTTTGTAGAGCATTTTCTATCCATGATGTTCTACATCCCTGAGTACTAGTGTAGCTAAACAAACCTAGTTTTGCAAAACTTCCACCAAGTCTTGTGACAGTGGCGCAGTTCATTGATTGCCAAGAAATGCTGATTAGGTTCAAGGAATACAATGGAGTCCGCTCGGAATTATACCTTGTGTTTCATCCTTTCTCTTAGCAATATCAGCTTCTGACTGAAGAAAGATTTCCTATCTAGTTTGGCCCTCTGATTTATTTACTATACTCTTTGGCGAAGCTAAGTATTTGTTTTAAATACCAATATGAATTACTCGTTTTTGAAAACTCGGGTATTTACTGCTCCTAAAAGATGTGGTTGAATTTACTGAAAATAAAGTTGTATTCTTTTTTACTTTTCCTCATTTATACTGTAAGCATGCAGGGAATGTATTGTGTTTTCAAAAAATCCAAAACGGAGATTTCACCAGAATTATCCGTTCCATGAGTTTTCAAGACCTCCTAGGTAGTTTTCACTAAGTTGTTTGTCTGTGTGTGTCAAATATCATTGCAGCTCCCAATATATTTATGCTAAAGAGTTGGAACTCAATCCTTATTAATTATTTTTTATGGATTATTATACATATTTTTACGTTATTAACTGGTAATAATGACCCAGCAAAAATTTTGAAACTAAATATGTTTTGGCTCAATTTGAAATTTAGCTTGATGTAGTCATGTATAGTAACATTAAATGTGCCCAGTTTCATCTCATTACCAGTATCAGTTCAATTTTTATCAAATTACTTGTTAAAGTTTTTTTTTAATTTTTAATAATCTAAAAATAATTTATTTATGTTAAAATTTGGTTTAAGTATATCCCTTTGTGTAATAAAGAAGTAGGCTAAGCTTCAATTTAATAAGGCAAGTATATCTATGTTTTTGTAGGATCATAAAAGTTAAGCAGCATCAATCGAGGTCAGTGCCTGACTTAGCGACTGCTGGGAATAAAACAAGGATGATTGTAGTTAGGATGTGGTTAGGAAAAGTTCAGGGGTCATTATCAGTGAAAAGAGTATAAGTGGTGTAATTCATAATCTTCAGCGTAATAAAAGCTAATCATAAATAAAATGAATAAAATTTATTTTAAATACATAAACAAGTTCAATAATAAATAAATCAACAGTTCATTATATAAATATAATACTTTATAATATACTATTATATTACCTTGTCTAATAATGTCAAATTTTTAGACACATAATTCACTTACATACTGGTTATGTACCTTATTAATATTAAAATAAAAACTAAAATAAAAAAATAACAAGTATCAAAATGATATTTGAGATAAGTCAACAAGTGTTCTTTTTAAATTAATGTGATAAATACTGGAAAGTACACTAAGCGTTGGGTGGAAAAATATAACTGGGAAATTAAGAAAATAATATGTTAAAAAATCATTCCAATAATATAAACAATTAGACAGTTTTTAAACCCAGAAATTCAGTAGCTCACATAAGTGATGTTTGAAAGTAACATAAGATATAGGTCGCTCCCTGTAAATTCAGGCTCACTCAATATCTAAGATAAGTTAACACAACAAATATAATGAAAATGAGTAGTGAATTCCTTTTAAAAATGGTAAATACAAATATGGCTAAATTTAAAAAGTTTAGTTTTTTTAAATAAATAAGCTGAAATACATACAAAAAAAATCTAATGAAACTAACAAAAAATAAAAGGTTTGTTTATTTTTAAGAAAATTGATTCACTTAATGTACCAGCATTACTTCTTGGCTTAAATAATTTAATATGCTAATTGATTCTAGTAATTTTAAAAATCTCGTAACAAGCGTTTTACAATTTAATATAAGTAAAATAAATGTTACCAGCCAACATGAGAACACGCATTTCTTTACACAGGGCAATAAAGGCTTTAAGGATGGTTTTAACAACACAGTGAACACAATACAACTACACAATAACTTACACACGAATGATCAAAATCCTTAACTGATTCAATTTTGAGTTGTACAAGATCTCTAGATTCTCATCGGGCTTCTGCTAAATTTTTTAGGCACAAATTAACTTGAACATTCAATTAGGCTCTATTAAAAAAATATAATAGGTCTACAATGTCAAAAGGTCGGGGTAAACTCACTGCTGATATCTAGCGGCAGCTTTGGAACTAACTTTTCTTACTAAATCATTTTTACCACTTTTCGTCATTTATACCTTAGGTATATAGGAAAATTAGGTATATAGGTATATGTCGCTGAAATTACCTGTTTTAGGTAATTTAATAAAAACCTCCTTAGTAGTACTCACAAAGTTGTCTGTCTTTATGTGTGTGTGTCTGTTATCATTGTAGCTCCCAGAGTATTTATGCTAAAGAAATAATACTTCGTACAAAAATTGATCACCTATAGTTGTGCTATATGGAAAATATTTTTTATGATGTCATTAACTCGCAAAAATGAAAAATTTAAAAAATCATAAAACATGGAAAAATGTTGCAATCCGATTGAGATTTGGAACGCATGTAGCCATATGAAGTTTCATAGCATTATTTCAGTTTTTATGAAATGACTTTTGTATGCTTTTAAAAAAAATTAGTAGAATTGAAATTCGGTACAAGTATGTGATAAATCGGAATACTATTATGTAATAAATAAGTAAACCGTTTTATTTCAATACAACAAGTATATTCATGATTTTTTTGGATCATAAAAGTTAAGCAGCAGAGTTGAATGTGGTCAGTACCTGAATAAGTAACCACTGGGAATGAAACAGAGGTACTTACTATCTGAGGACGAGCGAAGCGGGTCGGAATATGTGTTGCAGTATATATTTGGCTAATTTTATATTCTGAGAACAACCAAAGCGAGTACAAAGAAGAAAGGATGATCATAGCGAATCTGATGCAATAAAGAAAAGTTCCGAGGTACCCCATACCCGATTTTTTATAACTATTATAGCTACACAAGTATCAATTTGAAATCGGTCATTATTTAATATAAAAAATATTTGGAAAAATCAGTAAAGTGCCGCTAATAATAAGCTAACAAAATATGACAGGAGTAAATTCTCATAGTTGGCATAGGAAAAAAGTTCTTTTTACATGTGTGAATCAACCAATTAACAAATTATATACTAGCGCTTCTGTTAAACTGGCTACAGAACTAATCTTTTCTTGTCCCAAATTAAAAATACCAAGACCACCTATATATTCTTTGGCTCAATTAATAGCAAAATTTATTGATAACTTTATAGTTGAATAGCTTGACAAAATGTACAACATGAATTAGTTTAAAGAGAAGAGAAAATTAAAAGAATCAACAACAAGTTAAGTTCTTAAAAAATTAAATTAAATGAAGTAATTTTTGAAATGAAAATAGAATCGAGTTTCTACTGCAATTTTAAGGCTCAAATGGTTATAAAGATTATTTTATTTTGACACCTTTAGTCACAGACTCACTCACACTTGCTCTTCACTGTAATCATGATCATGTTGGTTTGATTGATGAGATAAAGTGCACTTACAAATACTGCATTAGCTCTGAAAACAATGAAAATAAGTTTTAATGATACAATTTAAAATCAAATATTTTATTAGGTTTATTTTATTACCAAAATGTATGAACTTCTGTTCAACCATTAAACCTTTGCATGTTGTTTCTATAAAATAATTATTTTATGTTAAGGATCAACTTAACATATATATATTGTAGCGGCGGTTTTGATGTTTAGCTGATTTGGTTAGATAGTTCTGCGCGTGCGCAGTATTATTGTCTTATGTATCAAGGATTACACAGCTTGAGCGGCATGTTCATCCCGGCCACCACGCAGAGCAGATCTAACTTCGCCTTCGTTGGAAAAACGGTAAGCATCAACAAGAAATATAAGTTATCCTATAAAAGGAGGTGTATTCACCGAAACCAGATAATTGCTATTTGCAATTGACTTCACGTTTAATTATTTCATTTATGTATTATTAAAGATATTATTGCTGTTTCAGCTGAATTGATGTTTTATTTGCCCTGGACCTATTTATTGAAAATTTACGTTACAGAACGTTACATTGGCGTCCAACGGGCAGGGCAAAGATTTTGTTTAAAATTTAAAAATATTTGAAGTAATACTACGAATTTTTAAATTATTATTGACTGTTGCTTTGGTTAGATAATTATCCGTAAGGTCAAAGACTAAGACAATATTAAAAATATTTTTCTTAAATCTATTATTCTTCTTGAAGAGTTATTAAAAGAAAAACAAAAGATGGCGGACAAATATACTAATAAGTCTTACATTAGTTCTGATATGGATATAGTAAACTGTGTTCTTTACCCGAATAAATATAATGTTATGAGACACGAGAGGGATAATATCAATGGCAGTGAGGGACTAAGAGATAATACCTTTGACCAAGATATTAATAATTCGTGCCCACCCAAGTCCGATCCTAGCCAAAATGATTTTTTAAGAAAGTTAGACTTAAGTTTGTCTAAAGTAACCGATTTCTTACATGAAACTTTGTTACAAATAGAAGCTATCAAGAAAGTGGGCGATGCTATGAAGCTTGAGTATTCTCAGGAAGTTATTGCTGATAATGGTGATATAAAAACTTTTAATTTTCCTCAAAAAGCTGAAATTTCCGAGGATATAAAATCAAATCTCGGTATCTTTTCGAACCCCATGGAAGTAGATGACTTAAAAATTATTGAACTTTCAAATAAGAATAACCAGTTAGAGGAAAATAAATTGACAGAAATAATGAACTTTAATGAAACGAACATTATAGTTCCAAGTGATATGGATAATAACATTAAAACAATAAACCAGAATATTTATTCAGCTTTAAACAAAAGTTTTAATAGATTTTGTACCCTGGATAGATCCAAATTTAAAGTTTATTTGTCAGAAGGTTTGGAAATACGGGCTGCACCTTTAAAAATATTTGAAATAATAGAAACCCTGTTAAGCATGACTGATATTGGCAAAAAGCGAGTTCAGAGCATTCTAGAATGTCTTTATTCGTGTTATTCAATCAGTTCAACAAAATTGTCAAACAGTGTACGAGTTAATCATTTTAGTTTTTGTCGGTTCGTTTTAGTGAAAGGCAGGCTGAAGATGAGTTCTTTTATTAGATTAGAAGAACAGTTCAATCCTTACAAAGATAAATTTGGATACTTGATGGCTGGCCATAGAAAGAAGAAAATGGTAAAACTCATATTTATTAGAAAAATGCTACGAAGAAGATAAAGCATTCCTTTATAAGGACGGTCCTAAGTATTATCTATCATTTTGGATTTGTTATAAGTTATAATTCTATAAATCTTATGTCAAGATGTATTATTATGTTAATTTTAATTTAAGCTATCAAGCTATAGTTTCTTGTTTTTATTGCTTTAAAATTTTTGTTCAGTATTCTAAAATGTATGTAAACAGTTCGGGTCGGTGAATTAATACAGATAGATGTTGCTAAATGGATAGCCCTAAGAATTGTTGCAACTCTGGCAGCCTCCTAAGTTAACCGTACTTCCGGGAGCTAGTGTAGACAGCCTTCTTTAAAAGTATCCTTTACACGTATCTTTTAGCATATCAGTTCTTAACTACCTGATATGCAGGGGGGCTATGTAGCGGCGGTTTTGATGTTTAGCTGATTTGGTTAGATAGTTCTGCGCGTGCGCAGTATTATTGTCTTATGTATCAAGGATTACACAGCTTGAGCGGCATGTTCATCCCGGCCACCACGCAGAGCAGATCTAACTTCGCCTTCGTTGGAAAAACGGTAAGCATCAACAAGAAATATAAGTTATCCTATAAAAGGAGGTGTATTCACCGAAACCAGATAATTGCTATTTGCAATTGACTTCACGTTTAATTATTTCATTTATGTATTATTAAAGATATTATTGCTGTTTCAGCTGAATTGATGTTTTATTTGCCCTGGACCTATTTATTGAAAATTTACGTTACAGAACGTTACAATATATAATATATATATATATATATTATATATAAACACCCTTGCGTATGACAAAACATAACTAATAATAATAAATTTATTATTATTATTAGCCTTTCGCTTAAACTCTTGAAGGCTTTCAAAACGAAACAAAACTTGGCATATGGTAGATTTTGGGGACTTAAATATGTATGTATATGTATATGCATGTATAATATATATATATATATATATATATATATATATATATATATTATAATATATATATATATATATAATATATATATATATATATATATATATATATATATATATATATATATATATATATATATATATATATATATATAGTATATATATATATATAGATAAATTATAGTATTTAAGAATTAAGTTTTTAAAAAACAATATATTTCGTTAACATAAAATTATAAGATACAATAAACAATTTTACTTCAAATCAATCGAAGGAGCCGCGCGTATAACATAGACTGATGCGGGGCGGTGTCTCCTGTCTTTTATACCTGTCCTAATTGCTAGTGTCAGCAATTGATTAGTAATTAAGTTTTTACAACTTAACTCCTCCATCCTTAGAAAGGAGCTTTTCCTGGAAGGATGATCCTTGTGGAAGGTTGTGGTGTTGGTGTTTCTTCAATCTGTTCTTCAGATGAGTTGACCAGTTTAAAAAAGGTGAAAAGTTCTCTTCTGTAGATGTAGAGAATGATGAATGTTATAAAGAATATAATATAAAGAAGTCCTGTTAAAATAATGGAATGTGATTCTCAAATAGATAATGCTCTTTGTTTAGGAAACGTTGTTATCATGTTGAAGTCCTTTAATTTTAAGGTTTTTAGATCTATTGTAAAGTTTGGCTCCTGTGAACTTTTTAGTTGTAACTTAATTTCTGGCAAGATGTGAGGGTGTCCATAAGACTTTGTTTTATACAACAGTCTTGTTTTCTTGTAATAGATCTGATTGTTATTATCCTGAATTAAATATATACCTTGAAGTGGTTTGGTTTCAATGTGGTTATTACTCTTAATCTGTAATTCTTCAGAGTCAATAAATATGGCTAAGTATTGATTAATCTCTGTGATATATTGTATATCATTTTTTACAATGTTAACCTTCGTGTTGCAAGAGTTAGAGTTTTCTTTAAGGATTATATTCTTTTCACATTGTGCTTCGTAAGATGATAATAATTCTTGTGGACACTGGTACACACTCTGCTTTGTACATAAACCATTTAATGGTTCGATCATATCGTTATCTGATCTTAGAAGAAATTTGGATTCAGGAATAATAGTGACATATTTATCCTTATACTTTGTAGGGATTGATAATTTATATAGGTCATATTCTATTTTTGAATTGAGTGGTATATCTAATAGGAAAGTAATTTGATTCTTATTTACTCTACAGTTTACTTTTCAAGGATTCAAAATCTAAAATATTATCGTATGTTACACTAAATGGTAACTCTCCGATTAAGTGGTGTTTTTCTATTTTTATTAATTCCTTATACAGGTCTTGTGAAGTAATTATACTGGGATGAAGTGTTTTTATTTTGCAAAATGTTAAAGAGTTTTCTATATCTTGTAATACATTAAGTATCTGATTGTAGATAATTTGAATTTGGTTTAAGAGTTCTTTTGTATTTAATATTTCTAAATAGTTGGCTTCTTTTATAACTCTATTACCTAATTGAAGTAATTTTGACTTAATTTTCTAAAGTGTTGTATTGGATATCTCTAATTGTATTGTTAAATTCTGTTATTAACTCGTTGTTAACTGAATATTGATTAGCTATTTGATTTTCTATATTTTGTTCGTTTGTTTGTAAATGGTTTAATATTTTATCATATCTTTCCCCATCGTTAGAGTCTAAATTACCCGAAATTAGTTTGACTATACTACCTAACCCATTAATAAGTCCTCTTTTAACCCTATGTGGGACGCTAATCCTAAATTAGTAATTTTATCATTAAGTAAGATTTTGTGTAGTTAATTATCTTGAAATAATTTTGTATTTCAGTTAAGTTTGTATGTAAGTGTTCAGCGTTGTCCATAACTTTTGCATATTGTTTATTTAGATGAGTCAGTTGAAATTGTAAAGTATCGAGTCTGTAGTAGTGAACTAGAGTGTGGTGAGATGTTTGAAGTCTTGCTTTTCCTAGTTTTATAGGTAGGATTCCTAGATTGTATGTTAAGTCTTTGAACTCTGTCCCATAGTTGATTGAGATGGCTGATCTGTAACATTGTTGAAATCATAAGTTTCTTTCCGTGGTCGTTTAATGTTAGATAAGTGAATATTTTGTCTAGTGTTGTAATGTTGGGGGTGTATTGTTGCAGTTTTCGTTGTTGCGTTTACCGTTGTTATTGTTTGGGTTTATATTTATTATTAGACTTTTGCTGTTTCTGTTTATTAGCTACAAACACTTGGTTTGGTATTGGCGGAAGTTGTTCTCTTGTTTCATTGGCTTTGGTTATTACTTTATGTTTTGTAGTGTTAATGACCTCATTTATTTGTGCATACAGTAGTCTAGTTTTGTCCCTGTGCTTGATTATATAGTCATTAGTCAGCTGTTTTTCTAAGTCAACGTCTAATGTTGAGTTATGGTCAATGTGGCCGGATATTATTTCGAACGGAGTCAGTTTAGTTACAGAGTGTAGCGTATTATTATATGCAAGGAGTGCATATTGTACTTTTAATTCGATAGGTTCCTTTTTAAATTCGTCTCTATTGTTTAAAAGTCTGATATGTTCAATTAAAGTAGAGTGGAAGCGTTCTGCTATTCCGTTAGACTCCGGATGTTGTGAGCTAATGAAATGTAACTTGACCTTGTGGAGTTCAAGTAGTTCTTTGACAAGGCTATTACTTATTTCTAGGCCATTGTCAGCTATAATTTGTTTGGGTATGTTGTGATGAGTGAAGTATTTTATTAAGTTGTTTACAACTTCTATTCCTTGAGCAGCTGATAATTTATATACTTGTGCATATTTTGAAAAAGAATCAACTATAGATAAAAATTTTTGTTTGTCTAATGTTATACTGTCAATGTGTAAGATTTCGAAAGGGCGTGAGGCGGTGGGAGTGTGATTATATTCTAGTCTTAAAGGGTGTCTGTCATACTTTGAAACTTGACATATGTCGCAATTGTTAATAAATGTTTGTATTGATTTTTTCTGGTTTGGCCAATAATATACACGTTTTATTTTGTTTTCTGTTTCCTCTATACCTCTGTGATTGTTTTTCCTTGATGGTAGTTTTCGATTATTTCGAGTATACTGTCTTTATTGGTAACGTCTATTAGTTTTTTTGTATTTTACTAGGTTTAATTGAGTGTGGTTAAAATTTTCCATTATTACTGCACAGAAACGTTCGTATATGTCATCTTCGAAGTATAAACAATATCTCGTTTTTGGTACGGTGTAAGTTCTTATAAAGTTTACTAGATCTTGTTCAAAGTTATTTTTTGATAGTTGTACGAGTATTCTGGTTTTATTTTCGAATAATTTAAGTATTGAACTGCTGCTGGGCTATGATTGACTAAAGATACAAAAATTTGAGTAGTTCCGTGGTTAACTGGAACGTCCAAGATTGGAATGTTAACTAGAGTATTGCCGTCTGCATTGGATGTACTGTTTGGTCATCGTCACTGTCTATTTCGTCAGGAAAGTTGTCAATGTGTACTAAAAGTGACTCGTTATCACACATAGGGTGTGTGTCTGACGTCGAAGGTGCTAAGAGGGGGTCTGTAGTAGGTTGTAAGTTCGATTGTACTAAATTTTTAAGAAATTCGTCATCTTCCTCGGTTACGTTGATTTCAACTCGAGAGAGAGCGTCCGCGTTTACATTTTGTGACCCTTTTTTGTAAATAATTTCATAGTCGTACTCTTCTAATTTGAGCCTCCATCGGATAAGTTTGGAGTTTGGCTCTTTAAGGTTGAACAGCCACTGTAGTGGTTTGTGATCTGAGTAAATTTTAAATTTTTGTCCGTAGAGATATGGTCGAAAATATCGTACGGCCCAAACAATAGCTAGGAGTTCCCGTTCGATTGTTGACAGATTTAGTTTCGGATTTATTTAAAGTTCTACTAGCATATGCTACTGGTAGATCGGACCCATCTTTTATTTGACTGAGCACAGCACCTAATGCTACGTTAGATGCATCAGTGGTCAAATTAAAAGGTTTGGAAAAATCGGGGTACTGTAAAATGGGCTCATTTATGAGGAGGTTTTTACAGGTGTAAAAACTATTAAGATATTCAGGGTCATTAGGGTTGATACGTGCGTTTTTCTTTAAAAATTTAGTCATAGGTTTTGTAATAAGTGCCAGATCTTTGATAAATTTTCTATAGTATGATAGCAAACCTATGAAACCTTTGATGTCTTTTTGTGTAGTGGGGAGGGGATAATCTAGAATACATTGAATTTTGTTTGGATTCGGTTTTACTCCGTCGGGTGAGACAATATGTCCTAAATAGGCTACTTCTTTTTTTAGGAATTCAGTTTTATCTAGTTGTATTTTAAAGTTTGCTTGTCTTAGTCGTTCGAATACTTGTCTTAGTCTAGTCATATGTTCGTCTAGACTGGTACTGTAAACAATTATGTCGTCTAAGTACACAGCGCACGGGATTCCGCGTAGAATATCATTCATGACTCTTTGAAACGTCCTAGGACTGTTTCGGAGGCCAAAGGGCATTCTAACGAATTCGTAATGTCCTGTCTCCGTACTAAAAGCTGTTTTCGGTATGCTCTCTTCGTCTAGTTCTATTTGGTGGAATCCTGAGGCCAAGTCAAGGGTGGAAAAATATTGACATTTTCCCAGTTTGTCAAGTAAGTCAGTTATGTTTGGAATTGGAAATCGGTCATCGATACTTTTGAGGTTAAGCTTTCGATAGTCCAAAACAATTCTCCACTTCTGTTTGCCAGAGGCGTCTAGTTTCTTAGGAACTATCCACAAAGGTGAGTTCCATGGAGAACGTGAAGGTCTGATGATTCCTTGTCGAAGCATATCTTCGATTTGAGTCTGTACTTCTTTCTTATGCACATTGGGGTATCTGTATGTTTTAGTGTAAACAGGAATGTCATCTGTTGTTCTAATTGTATGTTTTATTTTGTTAGTAAAGTTAATGGTTGGTCGCCTACATGAAAGATACTAGAAAATTCTTCGACTAAATTTTCTATTTTAATTTTTTCTTCGGGTTCATATGGTCTGTTCTTATTTTAGATATATCGAATTTAATTTTATTACTATCAAAAAAATGTGTGTTTGGTTCGATTTCGTTATAGTGAAGAAAAGGTGTTAAAGAAAAGGTTTGAGATGAGGTAGTAGTTGAGGTTGGTCTGTTTGGTTTCTTATGACGCAATGGGTCACGTGGTCTAAAACGTTTACAACACCCTCGGGTATTTCTAGTGATTCAAGTCTCACGGTAGGTATTATAGCTTGTCCATCTTTAATATTATTTACTTTTATTTGAATAATTTGTTCAGTTTGAGGAGGTATAGTAATATTCGGATTTGTTCGTATTTTGTTATCATGATTATTATGTCTAATTAATGTTTGTTTTGGATCAACAGGTTGTCGTTCGGTTGTTGTTGTGTGGGTGTTGATGTTAGTTGTAGTTTGTGTGTTTCTATACTTTATAGGAATATTTCCACTCATTGTTGAGAGTTGATTATCTATTAGATTTTTTGTGCTTTTAATTGTCGTAAGTTGTCAAGTCCTAATAGTCCATCAAAATAGGTGTGAAAGTTAAATAAATGAAATTTTAATTCTGTATCTGGAGGTTGATAAAACTGGGGACCTGGTATTAATGTACTGTATTTTTGTATAGAACTGCCGTGTGCAGATACTATGTGACAAGGGTCGGTTTTTATAGAAGTGTGGAATAGTTTGTGGGCTACTGTGGGATTAATATATGACTTCGAACTGCCCGTGTCGATTAGGAATTTAAGATTTCTGTCTTTAGTTATTATGTATGGTAGCATGCTTTTATTATTGTGAAGACTCATTAATTCAAAGTGTCCGAGGCTGGATTCTCTAAAAAAGAATCTGTAAGCTCGTCAGTATCATAATTTTGTGACTGGAGTTCCAGTTCTGTGTCGTCATGGTAAGTGAGATTGACGTCAGTGTGGTTAGTATTTACACTATCTAATGCTGTCTGTAAGTCTTCCATGTTAAATATTTGTCACTATGTTTCATATTATTACTCTAGGTCTAGTATAAGTCGTTTGAGTTGACATTGGTGTGGGTGTAAATTTTGTGAATTTGTTTTATGTGTTAAAGTGGAGGTGGATGGTCGCGCATAAGTATATTGATTAGGACTAGGTTGATATTGTTTGTTTCGTGTTATTAAGTCTTGTTGTGGAGGTTTCTGTTGTGTATATGTCTTTTGTTGATTTTTGTTATAAGTAAGTGGTGGTCGAGGTTGGCGTATTTGTGAGTCAATTTGGAATTGAAAGTCATTAGTGAGTATGTTAAGAGCAGTATTTAAGTCCGCAGGGTTTTTAGTACGCATAAGGCTGCCTAATGGTTCTCTAAGTCCTTTGAGAAATACGCGTAACGCTAGGTGGCGTGTATATTCGCAAAGTGCCTCTGTGTATTCTTTAGTTGTACAGTGATGTATCCAATAGGGTATTTGTAGGTTTAGTACTTTTTGTAATCTATTAAAGAAATCAAATGGGGACTCATTTGGATATTGTCTCATACAAGACATTTCAATTGCCAGTGTATATCCGTCTCGTCGGTCACTGTAACTGTTTAGCAAGGCTGCTTTAAGTTCTTCCCAAGTTGTAACTCGAGAAGTGCTGACTACTTCAGCTGCGGGGCCCTTAATTTTAGAGAGAATTCCATACATAAGAAATTCATTTTGAAAATCCTCTATGTTGTCTGTATTAAAAAATTTAGTTACTAATTTTTCTCCTATCTCTAAAAATCGAGGTAAAAGATGAGCTTCACCACTGAACTCAGGGATCATGTCTAAATATTCTTTCTTGAGAACTGACATAATGTTTTCGTTTAGAAAAAAAATTATTATAAAAGAAAAGAAATATAAAATTATATTTTATATTTATATTATATTATATTTTTTATGTAAAAATTAAGTAAAATGTAAGAATTGGGGTATTCGTATTTGTATATGTTTGTTAATAATAAATTATCTTTAATTGATAATTTGTAATATTTATATTTTTTTGTAAAAAATAATATAATTAAGAAAAAGTATTTAAGAAATTATGTAAAATTAAGAATTGGGGTATTCGTATTTGTATATGTTTGTTATTAATAAATTATCTTTAATTGATAATATGTAATATTTATATTTTTTTGTAAAAAAAAATAAAATTAAGAAAAATTATTTAAGAAATTATTTAAAATGAAAAAGTATTAAAAGTTAGGAAAATATAGTATTACTATTCCTTTCACCAAATTGAAAATAACGATAATGTTGATCGTTTTTGAAAAAATACTGAGTGGTTATGTACTTACAGAAGTGTGACTGTGAACATAAACATCGT